>CM043119.1:56024112-56581612 GCA_023701765.1 Hylyphantes graminicola
GTGACACATATAGGTAAATAAACAATATTATTACCTTCAATTTAAAAATAATTAACTGTTTCATGAAAATATTACATACTATGCAACTTAGTATTGTGGTGAGGTTTTTTAAATGGCTTATTAGTGGCACAAAAGTGCTGAAAAGCAGAGATTGTTTCAGTCCTTCTAACTAGGAAGTTATTAAAGTTAAAATACAGAGGGCTTTTAGAGACATTGGGTGAACCTTGAGCACATTACAGAAGTTGTTTCTTCCTATCTCACACTGGACCAACTCTTCCACTTCGTCTATTTCTCGGGCATTTAATTGAAAATTATCAATATTCGGAAGTTGTTCAGCAAAGTAACGAATGCTCTTCAATGCAGGCAAGGTCTGGCGGTGGAATTTGTTCACGACAGATTGGGTGCAGAGACTCGCATCTTTCAGAACACTTTCCTTCAGAATTGAATTTTGTAATAAGTACGCATACTCCATTTCCTGAAAAAATAGCCCTTGTTGTACAAATAACCAGATATCTTCGAGGGTCAATTTCATTCCGCCAATACCAGAGCAAACAGCTGTTTCCCCGTCATTGTCCTTTATAGTAAAGTCTGCACCTGCCTTCAACAGCATTGTCAAGACTTCTTGGCATCCCTCCCCAGGGCCGGACTGGCTCCTTATCAGAGGCGCAAGTTTACCGGCCCCTTGTGTTCGCAAGGGCGCAACAATTAAAAAAATTCTGTCGCGGGAGGGGGGGGGAGGAAGGGGGGGGGTCACATTTCTTATATTTTACATTTAAAATTATTTTTTAATAAAAATTATTTTTAATGGGGTTGCTTCACGGAGCTGGCTACAGCTCCGTGGTCTTGTTTTCATCTCTCTCGAATTACTTTTGTTTTAGTTAAGTTTGTTGGTTGGTAAAACCTATATTCAGGTTAGTGTGTTTGGTCAGCACACAAACTGATTATCTCTACCTAGCAACCAAAACAAAATTAATTCGAGAGAAAGGAAAACAAGACTGCGGAGCTATTGCCAGATCCGCCGTGAAACAAATTTTTAAAAAATTTAAAATTGATCAAATGTTAAAATTGATTTTCATTTTCCTTTGTTAATGCAGTTTTTAATTTTTTTTATATATATTTTACAATTAAAATTATTTTTTTTAATTAAGGTTGTTTGTAATTATAATTATTTTAATTAATATAAATTATTTTTAATTAAAATTGACTCAATTTAACTCTTTTGTAAATGCAGTTTTTTACTATTAATTTAGTATTACTAATTATTACTTAGGATTGTTATGAACATGAATTAGTTTTTATTTTGCATAATTCATATTTTTATTATTTGATAGATAATTAATATTCTATTTTAAAAATAAAATTTTGTTTATTAATAGGAAAAAATCAATATATATACACAATCCTCTTTTATTTATGGGGATGAATATTACACCATTTGTTTCAATATAAGTTGAATACTTTTTATTCTATATTTAATTTATTTTACCGATGAATGCGGTTAACTTAGGTCCAAGATGTAAGGATTTCTTCATGGAACTTTGCCCGTTTAAAAATGTACGTAAAAGTTTTCAAAAAATTAAACGATTTTAAACATCAAAAAGATAAAATGCAAGAATTCAAAATCGCTTATGTCGAAATGTAAACATTTTCAAATTCCTAATTATGAATATATTATGGTTTTTCATCGTTTGCTTTTTATAAAGATATTTGTTATTAAATATTGCTTTCAAAAATAAGTTATTTTCCCTTATTAAAATTGAAGTTCACTTTTCTTTAAAGCGACAATCAATACTGGTACTCATAGTATAAATGTCATTCAACGATACACTGTAATGTAAATGTTAAGTTATCTACCATTTTTAATAACTATGTAGCTTATAACTTTGTTATTTTTATAATTAAACATTTTAATATTACTATTTAATTCGGTAATACAGCCTTTAAGGATTTTAAAAGGTATGTTTCTTATGTATTTAATGCTTGGACCAAAGTTACCTGCCCGGATCTTAACCGTGTCCCAATACTCCCAATCCTTGATAGTCCGGCAAAATTTTCTGCGCCTATAGTCCGTGTAATAATAGTCCAGGATTTGAATATGGTTACACCTCATTGTCATTTAAAAAGTTTTCAACCTTTTTAAATATGTAACATTTGATGACGAAATTATGTAATTATTTCGTCATTCAACGACATTAAGCACTTAATATTAAAGTTTAATTTTAAAATATTAAAAAAGTAGTTGAAATAAATAAATTTCGAAACGAGTATTATTAGCAAAATTTTTAGTTGAGTAAAAAAAAAGCGCGTGATTACACATCGTGGATTCACACAGTGAGGTTCATCACACAGTTCATTCAGTGAGGCCCAGTGGCTTAGTGATAAAGCTTCGCATTGTCATGCTACAGATCTGGGTTCAAATACCAGATTAGGCGAGGTTGACTTATCCTTTCTTCCTTAAGTGGCTCTATAAAATGAGGACCAAGCATGCTTGGGAACTAAACACTGGGTGTTCCACGTGAGGTTGATCACCAAACAAGGACATACGCCAAGCACACCAGAGCTCTTAGTCACGTAACTGAAATGGGCACTTCAGGCCTTGGCCCACTAGTGGGTTGTTGTGCCGGACAGTTTATTTCAAATTTCACCCAGGCTCTTACTACTTTTAAATAACCTTGCAACATCGCAAAGACCTGAATCGCCAATGTGAAATAATTTAATAATTGTTTGCCTTTTTGTCGTGAAAACAGAAGTACTTATCTAATTTTTAGAAAACATGTACACAAAAAAACCTGCCCAGAAAATGTTAAAATTAAATTTGATCTTACCTTGAGACGAAACAAGTAATCATCTTACTATTATGATCTCCAATAGTGCTCTTATAGAGAACAAGCGAAAAAAATTCTCGAGTACACTTTACTTATGTTATTTTACTTCGATACGCAAAATAAAAACCTTAAACATAAAACGATACAAAAAAAAATAGATGTATTCATTCTTTATTAGCACATGCTTCCATATTTTATTTTTCCTTGATATTTCCTGTCTGAGATACTGAGATGTCCTGGCGCTGCCATGTAAGCGCCAATCTTTTTCTCAAAGACCAACAATAACACCCAATAACGTCTATGAAAAAATAAAAAATCATATCCAAAATCATTCCCGCGCTAAATTTCTATTGGAGGGAGGGTGGCGCCAAAGATCTGGATCATTTCACTTTTGCGTAGGTTGTTTTTCCAATATTACATATTTTCAATGAGCATCACAAGCTCTGGTTATTATATTATTTTCCAAAGAAGGAAGTCTAATATGACAAAATAGACCAAACAAATTTCAAATTAAGAGTTCAAAGTATTCAACATCTGCATAAACATTATACGTTATTTAATTTATTATGGACACAGTGTGTGAAACACAGGCGTTGCGTTCCCGCAACATCAGTGTAAAAGAGGGTACCTTTGGTTTTGTCTTTTGAATCAAAGGGTATATTTGAGATCTGTTTTCTGAATTTTACGCTCGGGTTTTTCGACCTCTTCGCTTTTATTCGCTATGTCTCAAAATGACTCAACGAAGCTCTTGAATTTTTTTGTTATTCATTCAGATGTTTGCGTATCTGAAATTTGATCTAGCTGTACAACGGTAAAATGGAAGGGGGGGGGGGGTAGATTTATGCGATAAATTGGTTGCAAAATATAGAATAAAAATAAGCTGTAGGAAGTGATGTCGCACTAGAGCTACACGAGGGCTATACAACGGGCGTCGTAATTTAGAACACAGTCAAGTGACGAGCCGACACCTGACCAAGCAAATTTGCACTTCAATTGGCAGGACAAGCACAAAAAAGGAATTTTCTCATGCGATCGCTCAGTTTTACAAACGAAACCCACTGATATTTACTCTGAAAATTTTAAATTGTATAAAAAGAAATCTCTAAGAGCGCCTAATGTAAAATTAAAGGCGTTTCAATACTCCTTTGCGTACGTTCTTTTAGATCATTCATTTAAAACCAATTGACTAAACTGAAACGCCTAAATTTTATTTTTTCACCAGGTATCAAAATGGTAAACAAAGGCGAGTGACCAGGTTGTTTCATTGGAACGCCAATGACAACACAAAATAGGCGCTGTTGGTTGGACTACCTTAATCGCAATTTAATACCTGGTGCCGAATATTATTTGAATTGTTTCATTGGAGCGCCTCCGATATCGCATAAGGCGCTGTTGGACTTGTTTACAATTACTTCTTGGTACTTGAAGCCATATGGCGCTTCTATGAAAAGGAAGGCGCCCTATTAAGATACGTTTTTATACATATTTGGCAAAGTGTCCCATTTAAATTTATAATTAAAATTGATTCTATCCAGTGTGTTAAGGCGTAAAGCCATGGATGTTACCTTTCAAAGTTCTGTTTCGTCCAACCATCTCTTAAACTGATAACGTTTGTATATCAAACCAAAAATAATTCCATGAAAATTAAAATGTAATCGTGTATTTAACCGGTTCGTCAGCGCCCAGTATGGAAGTGAAGGCGCCTTGTTAAGTATCGGCTTAGTTATTAATACCACGATAGCGTCGACAGCACAAAATGACATATTCCCTTCCTCAAAAAAGTAAAAACACTTTGCAACTGCTGAAGTTTTACGACCTTTCCTGTAAATATATTAGATGAAGGGTTTTTTTTTTTTTTTTTTTTTTTTTTTTTTTTTTTTTTTTTTTTTTTTTTAAGAAAAGGGCGCACCGGCCCGCCGGCCGACGGGCCGGCGGGCCAGTCCGGGCCTGTCCCTCCCTACTGCAAGCGAAGTGCAAAGGCGTCCGACCCAAGACATCTTGAGCGTTGAGGTCCAGTCCCTCTACACCCAGCAGCAACCGGACCACTCGGGTGCAACCTTGAATAACCGCACAGTGCAGGGCAGTAACGTTGAACAAACCTCTTTGGTTGGGGTTGGCCCCTGCTCTGAGGAGGACATCTGCACAATCTTCCGATCCTGTGTATACCATGGCTGCCTCCATGAGGGGAGTTTTTCCCCATTGCCGTCATGGCAATTAAGCCGACTTCTTCTTCAACGATGAGGATATTGTGGAGTGTGTCCGCCCAGCCATTTTTAGTGGCATAATGGAGCAGAGAGAAGCCGTCATGATCGACCATGTCCACTTCGGCTCCATGGCGAAGGAGGAGCTCGGTGACTTCTTTTTCCTTTGATGATGCAGCAGTCAACACTGGTGTGGAACCCTCATAATCCACGGCGTCGATGTCGCACATGCTGTTGATGAGCAGTTGAACAACATTGTACGCACCCCGTTTGGCTGCCAGATGCAGAGGGGTCCGTCCCCGGTCGTCGCGGCTGTCCACAGACACGCCTTCTTCGATGAGTTGCGTTACCGTTTCCAGATTGCCGTACCTGGCCGCAGTGTGCATAGCGAACTTATTTCGGGTGCTGTAGCGGGAAGACATTGGACAAACAGATTTTACGTCCGTGCCGTGTGAAAATTGACAAGTGTAATGTAATCGTATCCGGCTGCCTATTTCTAGCCTCCAATAGGAGCTTTAACACAGGCAATAACGCTTTGTAACTTAAAATCCTGGTCAGATGACGACTTCGACACCTGACCGGGAACCCAACGGAGCTTTGAGCGACATTGTAAGCTGACGCCGTCGGGACTTTGGACTCCACGGATTAAACGAGCTCGTCTGTCCCAGTGTACTCGGGCCCATCCGTCACGAGCAATAATTGATAAGAGCATAGTTTTAGAAAGGAGCAGATATGCCAATCGATTGCGCAATCCCGTAAAACGCAATACAAACCGCGCTATAGTGTGATAAATCCACATTTTACAGTTTTTACAATGCATCATGGGATACTACTTCGCAAAAAATGCTTTTGCCGAAGAGTTACATGCAATAAATCATATGCAAATTGCATTTTTAATATGCTTCTATTATGAATATATACCTCATGTCTGCCAGAAATGTTCAATACATACCCAGCTATAAACTTATGCTAGCAAAACTGGTAAAAAGTTTTAATTAATTAATATTAAATATATATTTTTTATTAGTCGAATTATCCCATGGTGTCACCTGGTGGCGTACGTCATGCCATGTGCTAGGGCTCGCGAACTGCCTTATGGGATACAAGTTCACAAGTGGCTTCTTTCCCCCTAGGGCAGATCTGTTACTTTCTAAATCTATGGATAAGAGTCATAGATTTAGTAAAAATGTTCTACGCGGAGGAAGAATCGCCGGTAACAAACGGAATTCCGCCCCCTCTAATTGGTCGCTCCTACGCGATAACGTCGCCCTGATATTCATTCGCCCCGTTACGTCAAATCGAGGGGGAAAAAATATTATACTCTAACTGAAGCAAAAACAAATGAAAATAATAAAAATATGACTTGAAATAACGAATACAGTTATTTATTGAATGTGAAAAACCTTATTTTATTCGATTCTTGCTCTCGGAAGTTAGAACTATTTATAAAAATTCATGTTCTACTGTGGGTTTTTTTTGTTCTTTTTTTTTTCAAATCCATTTTTTAGAAACTACAGAATACTTTTTCTCACATATTTGGATATAAACCCTCTAATGCATGAATTTTTATTTTCATCCCATAAAAATATATATGTATCTTTAATACTCATACATTATGGGGAAAATACTAAAAATAATTTAACTGCATTAGAATTTAAATAATTTTAATTTTTAAAAAAATTTCCATTTGACAAAAACCAACTGTAAAATTCCAATTTTGATAATGATGACTAGAAAATTACTAAAAATATTTCAAAATAACCCTTTAAAACTATGATTAATTTTTCAAAACAATTTATTAGTATTTAGTACTAATATTATTATTCTTTGAATACTGCCAAAAACGTAATTTCACAAAAGTTAATAACCTCACTCTTTAATTTTGAATACACTTTTACTACTGTCATCTATGAGGATTATTAGTAAATAAAACTTTAAAATGAAATGTAATAGAGGAAAAAACACATATTTGTCTAGGAGGAGCTCTAATTTAATAGAATAAAGTGGATTATGTTACTTGTTACCAAACGGTAACAGTATGCATTAGAGGGTTAAAATAAACAAAAAGGTCTAGAAGAACTAATCCATGAGTTTGGTAGATAGTCGAAGACTAGAAGACGATTCTAATATCGATCCTTTCTAGGTAAGTTAGGTTTGAAGTATCGTCGCACTAGAGATAAAAGGGGGCTATTGGTAACGGGCATCGTACTTTAGAAAAAAAGTGACGAGCCGGAACCTGAATAGGCACCCAAGGCAAACGTTAAGGGCAACATCGTACGCAGCGTTATTAGGACTTTGAAGGATATTTAACGTGCAATCCCTTACATTGGGAGGGTGGGGGGCGTCCACTTCTCTCTAAAGGTAATTTTCTCAGGAGTAGTATATCTTCAGAAAAGTGCGAATATGAAGTTGTGTGTGAAAATTAAAATAAATTCTCATAATTGTGTAAAAAGTTTAAAATAGCAACAACTTTTTTTATTATAAATAAGCTGGTTTATGTTTTGAATAAAAGCAAGAGATGGAATCATTTAATTCCATTCCACGTTTGGAACACAACACCGATATTAGAGCAAAAATCCAAAAACCTCCCACAGTTATTGTCAACTCAAAAATTGCTGCAATGTAGACACACTAGTTGTAAGAATTTTAGTGAGTATTTAAGTAACAAAAAAGTAGGCAATATTAGATGTGGTAGAACTTCTTGTTTCATTTTACCTTTTTAAATTGTTATTTTAGGATAATATACAATCAAAACTGCAAAATAAAAGGATAGCATACAAATCAGACAATTTGTATACAAACTAAATCATTCAAGAAATAACAAATTTTTCCACACTTTAGAAAACCGACTAAACTTCAGATTAACTATGTAGGGTAAGGTGGGCCATTGGGGCAAGTGGGCCAACCCCCTGTCCCGAATTATGGACGTAAAAAAATCTGTTACAATATTTTTTACGTATTTACCCCAATAGATGCAGGAAACATTATGGCATCATTTTCATTTAAGTATGTAACAAGGTACAATCCTTTTTGTGAAAATTTTAAAAAATTGCATCTTTTCGTAATTCACGCCATCATACTATTTTTTTTATTTATATTTCCAAACGGTTCATGATACAAAACAAAATGTTATATATTTTGAAAGTGTATAAAACATATTATCTTTTTGTAGTATTGTTTACTTGTGATGTTGATAAGGTTAAAAGAAAATTGGGTGGGCCCATTTGCCCCAACTCTTTAATATACCTAAAAAAAGTCATATTCACTGATTATAGGGTTAGTCAAATTAACTATTCATAGTCCTATTCATTGACATAGGCCAGTTTAAAATCAGTAACCCTAACATTTTTTTACACTACATGCAAAAATGACAAGATGAAAATTAACGTATTTTTTTTAATCTTAGTGAGCTTGCATGCCAGAAAAAGTAGCTATGGGGGAACTATTAAAGATACATCATTACTTTTTTTTCAAACACTCAAAAAATCATGTAGATTATTCCACTTGCCCCACCATATCCCTACCAATTATGTGTAAAAATATATTGGGAGGGTGGCACACTTACCCCACCTTGCAGAGCAAGTGGGCCACTCCCACAACCAAAAAGAAAAAATTATTTTTTAAATTTATTTTTTGCCAATTGGTTTTAATATTGTCATGGGTACAGTAATAACATACGAGAGAATGGACCACAAAAAATAATAAGTTGTTAGGCCTATTAATCCAGTGGTACGAGGATCTAAAGTCGAATTATGCCAAAAGGCCGAATTATGCCATTTACCCCACCATACCCTAATTTGAGAAATGATTTTTTTTTCACTTTGGAGAATGTGAAAAGAGTAAATACACTGCTCAAAACTATTATTAGGGTAGCATGTTGCGTAATCTTGTTAAACCCTTCAGTTGCAAATTTTTATTTTTTGTTCTCAAAATATAAAATTTGTAAAATAGATTCATTGTGCATCGACGATAAAATGGTTAAAAATTCGTGGGAAAAATTTAATCATAACTTTTGAATTTTTTGTTTTGCTTTAACACACACACACACATATATCAAATATATATATTATTATATATTAAATCGCTTACTTACAACAGTTTTTTATGCAACAAGCCAGCAAAATTTTAAATTTTAGAAAATATGTTGCACTCGACAATCTTTTAGTCCTTTGAAAATTCATTTGTGTATTTTTTTTTAAATATATGTGTGTAGTTATAAATTAATAATAAAAATAATGGGTTATAACATCTTATAATTTGGTTCTAGAGCCCAAGTAGTGCAACAGGTCTTGATGTCAAGCCCAGGAGATACCTTCTCTAGTTCTGTCCTCGTCTTAACCATTTCGTACATAAATTGTGCTGTAAAAAGACATCTACCAAAAAACACCATGTATGCAAGACTGATGCATGTTATAACACTAAAGTAGTGATAAAGTCCTGATGCACAGTTATAATGTTGCGACTTATAAACAATGAGTTACGCATATTTGTTAAATAGATGATCCACTTTTGGACGAATTGTTAATAAAATTAGTTATTTTAGTTCCAATCACTAAAAATTTTTAACATAAAATTACTTGAAATTTATTGGATATATTTTAGTGATGTTACATGGCATTTATATTAAACAAATTTTTTAACTTAACATAATTATAATTAGGGCAGAATATGCATGAAAGTATTAATAAATAATTTAAAATAATAAATTTAATTAACAATTAATAAACAATTTTTTACTAAAACTAAGTTAAAAATATTACAAAGGAATTTATTAATACAATTAAAAAACATTAGTAAAACATTTAAAAAACAATAAGATAATGAATTTTTCTATAGTATGAAAATTCTGTACATTAAAAAAAATTTCTTTGCGCCTATATAAGAGCTTGCGACATATATAGGTAAATTATTATTACCTTCAGTTTTAAAATAATTTACTGTTTTAGAAAAATATTACATACTATACAGTATGCAACTTAGAATTGTGGTGAGGTTTTTTAAATGGCTTATTACTGGAGCCAAAGTCCAGAGAATGTTTCAGTCCTACTAACTAGGAAGTTATTAAAGTTAAAATACAGAGTGCTTTTAGAGACATTGGGTGAACCTTGAGCACTTTACAGAAGTTGTTTCTTCCAATCTCATACTTGACTAACTCTTCCACTTCATCTATTTCTCGGGCATTTAATTTAAACTTATCAATGTTCGGAAGTTGTTCAGCAAAGTAACTAATGCTCTTCAATGCAGACAAGGACTGGTGATGGAATTTGTTTACAACGGATTGAGTGCAGAGACTCGCATCTTTCAGAACACTTTCCTTCATAATTGAATTTTTGAATATGCACATATACATATACTCCTTTTCCTGAAAAAATAGCCCTTGTTGTACAAATAACCTGATATCTTCGAGGGTCAATGTCATTTTCCTAATACCTACACAAAGAGCTGTTTCCCCGATATTATCAATTATAGTATAGTCTGCCCCTGCCTCCAACATCTCCTTCAGGACTCCTTTGCATCCCTTCTTGTAGCAAGCCAAATGCAAGGGTGTCCAACCTAGGTTATTTTGAGGGTTGAGGTCCAGTCCCTCTACACCCAGCAGCACCTGGACCACTCTGGTGTTACCATTACCAACCGCCCAGTGCAGGGCAGTCCATTTGTCTCCATCTCTCGGGTTGGGGTCGGCCCCTGCTCTGAGGAGGATCTCTGCACAATCTCCTCTGTCTGCCATCACCGCCTCCATGAGGGGAGTGTACCAGTTATATTCCGACGCGGCATGAACGCCGACTTCTTCAAGGCTGAGGATATGCTGGACTGTGTCCGCCCAACCATTTCGAGAAGCGAGGTGGAGGAGAGTGAGGCCGAACTGATCTGCCCCGTTCACTTGGGCTCCATGGAAAAGGAGGAGGTCGGTGACATCTTTTTTCTCTGCACATGCAGCAGCAAACACTGGTGTGGAACCGTTATGATCCACAGCGTTGATGTCGCACTTGCTGCTGATGAGCAATTGAACAACATTGTACTGTCCACATCTGGCTGCCACATGCAGAGGGGTCCCTTCTTGGTCGTCGCGGCTGTCCACGGATACTCCCTCTTCGACTAGTTGCCTCACCGTTTCCAGGGCGCCGTACTCGGCCGCAATGTGCATGGCGAGCTTATCCATATTTTGGGTCTAGAAGAAGGACAAACAGTTGATTTTAAGTCCGTTTACAAGAGAATCATAAGTTAGGGTGGCATAATAATAAAAAAAAAAAACGTAAGCTACTTTTTAAGAGTACAATAAGATATATATCAAACAATTAAATGAAGAAGCAGATCGAAATTGCTTAGCATAATTTGTAATGGAATTGTTTCCGGCTGCCTATTTCTAGCCTCCGTCAGCAGCTTTAACACAGCCAATAGCGTCTCCTAATTTAAAACCCTGGTCAAGTGACGAAATCGACACCTGAGCGGGCACCCAACGGAAACTTCGAGCGACATCGTACGCTGATGCCGTCGGGACTTTGGACTCCACAGATGTAACGAGCACGTCTGTCCCAGTGTACTCGGGCCCATCCGTCACGATTTGGATTTTTTTCTACTCTTTCCAGTACAGATATCCGATTTATAGGATGACTGGTAGTAAATGGGATTCGAACCAGAGAAGGTTGAATTCTGAGGCTCACGCCTTGACCACTCGGCCACGGGCTTAGCATAAGCATCAAAATCAAGCTGCTTCGGTGGCTGAATGGTTAGTGTACTAGCCTTTGGAGCTGCTGAGGTCGGGCTCGAATCCCGGTCAGGCATGGATGTTTGTGACAGTCAATAAATGTTTGTTATTTGTCTATGTGTAATTCATTTCTTTGTGACTGTTAAATTTCCTTCTGTGTCTGTCCCACTTGACGAAAGCTTATAAAGCGGTTCTCTGAACAAGCCCACAAGCTGGAATATATATATTTAATTTGTGTGACTAAAGTTTATTATATTTGGAGTAAATCTGACCGCAGTAAATCTGATCCTAAAAACAATTGAACGTCTTAAAGATGGACAAAACTATTCTTATTTCAAGATTCTAATAGTTATTTATGCAACAAATGTGAAAAGTAACACTTTTTAAAACTAGTGGATTTTATTTCACAAGCGAGGCAAGTGGGAGATCACGTGACCTCCACTGCTAACGGCTTGATCGCTGCTTGGTCGCCATGACATATTGTCAAATTATGACGTCATTTGGCGGTTTTTACAAACTTGAACGCCAAAGTCATTTAAATTTAATTTTCGAACTAAATATAACTTTAAATAGCAATCTAGTGGTGACACATATCTGCTTCTACAACCAACACTGATGATGACGATTGATGAGCAAGCGCAGATATCAAGCGTCGAATATGTGAATTCTCGTTACATTATTATCGTTTGCTAATAAAAATCAAATCAAGAGTTTTCATTTTGCATTTCCACTAAAAGAAAGAATTGGGAATAGCATCTATAATGTACGGGAAGGTAAGTTAAATAAAATTAGTGCCATTATTTACGATTAAATAATAAATTATGCAATTATCGAATAAATGTTTACTTTTTTAAAGTTTCATTCTGTCAGACAAAATATCAGACAAAAAACAGTTTTCCCCCTAAATACAATTGGAATCAATTGTAAATTTATAATATGTTATTTAACTAAAAAAAAAAAAAATGTTAGAAAATCATTTTTATTTTTAATCAGTTTGCTTTTATATTTAGAAACTTAAAATTATTTACAAGACCTTACTTAATGCATGTGCGGTTAAAAAGCAATTTAGTACTTCCCCAAATATAAAAGTACAGAATTAATACCAACGGGGTTGTTTCACGACGAATCTGGCAACACTTGTCATCCTCAATTAGAATTTAATGTTTCTGCTTTAGAATTACCGTGCTGACCCGGCAGCACAACGGTTAGGAAACTAGCGCGCAATAGATGGCAGCATCTGTCACGTATGTGTATGTGTGGGTGAGTGTGTTGTGTCTGTCTTACTTGACGAATGTTTTAAGCGGATCCCTGAGCAAGCACACAAACCTGAAAATGTATGTCTACCAACCAACCAACTTTAGAATCGGACCCGTTCATTTCGGACCGACCCCATTAGAATTACTGTTTATGTTTTGTTTTTGTTATTCGGCAGTGAGTTTTCGTTGAGAATATTGAAGTTAATTTTTTTAAATGCCAAGTTTTTGCTGTGTTGTTGGCTGTACGAATAATTCATTAACGCAAAATTGTGCAGAAAAAAAAAGTTTCATTACACGTATTTCCAAATGCTGATCCTGAATTGATGAATGAGTGGCTATCTCGAATTAAACGAGCATGGAGGCCGCCATCTTTGAAATTCTAATTGAGGAAGAGAGGTGTTGCCAGATTCGCCGTGAAACAACCCCACTGTAGATTGTGTTTTATTGTTTAGATAGAAGACTCTTTTTGTGAAAATCACTGCCATAATGACATTATTATTATTTTTGTTTTGTTTATTATCAAAACTAAATAAATGCTATTAATAGCAAGTTTTTGACAATTTATTGCTATATACGTATATTTACTTATTAGTATATAGTGCACGTAGATAACGTGTGCGTAAAAAATAAATACAAACATGGTAAGACAATTTATGAATGGGGTTGTTTCACGACGAATCTGGCAACACTTGTCATCCTCAATTAGAATTTAATGTTTCTGCTTTAGAATTACCGTGTTGACCCGGCAGCACAACGGTTAGGAAACTAGCGCGCGATAGATGGCAGCATCTGTCACGTATGTGTATGTGTGGGTGAGTGTGTTGTGTATGTCTTACTTGACGAAGGTTTTAAGCGGATCCCTGAGCAAGCACACAAACCTGAAAATGTATGTCTACCAACCAACCAACTTTAGAATCGGACCCGTTCATTTCGGACCGACCCCATTAGAATTACTGTTTATGTTTTGTTTTTGTTATTCGGCAGTGAGTTTTCGTTGAGAATATTGAAGTTAATTTTTTTAAATGCCAAGTTTTTGCTGTGTTGTTGGCTGTACGAATAATTCATTAACGCAAAATTGTGCAGAAAAAAAAGTTTCATTACACGCATTTCCCCATGCTGATCCTGAATTGATGAATGAGTGGCTATCTCGAATTAAACGAGCATGGAGGCCGCCATCTTTGAAATTCTAATTGAGGAAGAGAGGTGTTGCCAGATTCGCCGTGAAACAACCCCATAATAATATTCAATTCATGAATTGCCATTTTTATCAATTTATAAGATTATATAGCCCGTGCCCCGTTATACTCTTGTATTAAATAAATTGAAGAATTGTGCTTTTTTAGCAAATATTTGCAGTATTTTACCTCATAACAACTCTAAAGTCATCTTGTAATTACGATCAGTAATTTTAATTAATGATTTGTATTGTTTTTAATTTGAGGGTAAAGTCGGTTGTATTTGTGTTTTAAATTCTGTTTGATGCTAATCAATGTTTAAAATAGTCAACAACAGCTTGGATAATTAACATCAAGTGTTGAATATCACGAACTAAGAAGCTGCATAAAGAATTTTAAAATCTAGGATAAGATTCAATGCTTCCACGTTCGTTAAAAACATTACCAACAAGAAGTTCTTAAAAAGAACTAAAATAGCCTACTTTCCTGTTACTTAAATACTTACTAAAATTCTTATCTTGAAAAAACTAGGTTCGTAACAGTAAATGACATCAACAACCGATTTTCCACATGAAATTTAAAATAAATTTCAATAAACGCAGCATTTAACTAAACACAGCATCTTTCATTAAACACAGCTTTATTTGCTGTTATAAATAAATATTTAATTTTTCGTTGAACAAAAACCAAAAAACTACTCCTTAAAAAACAGTTACTTGCTAAATTCGGCTAGTTTCATTTATTTTATTTCGAAAATGAAATAATTATAACTTAAATCGTTTGCAAAAATTTATATTTCAAAGAATAAATATGTAATATTCCTCGCTTTTAAATAGAATGAAAACAATTTATATCAACATACAAAGTTCTTGTAGTGAAATATATATTTGACGTCATTTCAAACTGATCGATGTCGCAAAAATAAATTTATTTTAATTCATTGTCTAAAAGAATTAAAGTTTCTCAAGCGATTGTTGCCATGGCAATGGTAATTTATTTCTAATAAAAAGGCTTCCTATGTTTTTTATATAAGCATTAAATTTTGATGTTTTTTAAATAATTGAAGTACTTCGGATTCGAATTCTTTTCTGAAATTTTCAATGTATTCTAATTTCGATGCGCTGAATTGTTTGACGTATCTCACTTGTCCGTGGCATTTGTAGTTAAATTCAGCGATTTAAATGACTCGAAATTGAATTTCAATGCCAATTCAAAGGGAAATTCGTCGTCAAATAAGTAGATTTATGTCCGTCCTATCGTACAGACAGACGGACAAAAAGTATGAAAGTTGGGTGTCTGAGGTTATACCTTTCTAATAAAAAAAGAATTTTTAAGATCGGATTGCTAGAACTGATTTTGGAAGGGGGGTACGGACAGACGGATTTTTAGCCTACTTTTCTTTTTTTTTTAATTCGAAGAATTAAAAAAAAAAAAAAAGTAGGTATTGACATGCGGTCGATGTCCGTCCGTCCGTCTGTCTGTCCGTACCCCCTTCCAAAATCGGTTCTATCCATCCGATCTTAAAAATTCTTTTTTTGTTGGAAAGCTATGACCCCAGAGACCCAACTTTCATACTTTTTGTCCGTCTATCGGACGGACATAAATCTGCTATTTGTCGACGAATTTCCCATTGAATTAGCATTGAAATTCAATTTCGAGTCATTTAAATCGCTGAATTTAACTACAAATGCTACGGACAAGTGAGATACGTCAAAAAATTCAGCGCATCGAAATTAGAATACATGAATTCGAATTCGAAGTACTTCAATTAATTAAAAAACATTAAAATTTAATGCTCATCTAAAAAGCAGCGTATCAAAATGAGAATGCATTGAAAATTTCAGAAAAGAATTCTAATTCTAAGTACTTCAATTATTTAAAAAACTGCAAAGTTTAATGCTCAGTTAAAAAGCATAGGAAGACATTTTTATTAGAATTAAATCATCATTGCCATCACAACAATCGCTCAAGAAAATTTAATTCTTTTAGACAATAAATTAAAATAAATTTATTTTTGCGACATCGATAAGTTTGAAATGACGTCAAATATATTTCACTTTGAGATTGTGTTTGTTGTTAGCAATGTTTGCATTCTATTTAAAAGCGAGAACTATTACATATTTAATCCTTGAAATTTAATTTTTTGCAAACGATTTAAGTAATAATTATTTAATTTTCGAAATAAAATAAATGAAACTAGCCGAATTTAGATAAATGTTTAATATAGAATTATTGCTGTGTTTGGTAGCTTTTTACCTGTTAAACATTACTGTTGTGTTGAAGCGGGTTAAGTGATAGATTCTGTTACAAACCTATTTGTTAATTTACATTTCCTATTTTGGAGTAGTTTTATGGTGTTTGTTCTACGAATAATTAAATATTTATTTATAACTGCAAATCATCATGCGGATGATAAATAATATTTATTTTATTGGCGATAGAAAATTAATGAAAATAATTGGCTTTAAGAAGTTAAAATTATAGCTGGATGCTGTGTTTAGTGAATTTTATTCTAATGTATATAAATTTAATGTAGAAACGGTTGTTGATGTCACTTTCTGTAACGAACCTAGTTTTTCAAGATAAGAATTTTAATAAGTATTTAAGTAACAGGAAAGTAGGCTATATTAGTTCTTATAGAACTTCTTGTTTTTTTTTAATTCTTCGAATTAAAAAAAAAAAGAAAAGTAGGCTAAAAATGTTACACATTGTTGGGAACAACACTATAATTTCTTAATATATTGTACAGTTTTTTTTATTTTTTTTATTTTCCTGAATATATTGTATTTTATTCGTTTTTTAACACACCGTAAAACAATAGCGCTATTCAATGTGGCGCCATCTATGTAATTGACGAATAACTATAAATTGCAGTTTCATTTGGCAAAATTGTGTATTTCTAATTGATGTATGTGACAAAATTGGAATTACTTCACGGACACTTAAAATTTTATTTTATTATTTTCAAGAATTGACTACGAATTTGCAAGAATGTTCTAAATCTTTATAACAATTTTCAAATAAATTGGGACTTTAAAGATTTTAATACATTTGGGAATCGAATCAAAAATGAAATATTTTATCGACGATACGTCATTATTATTTTTTTAACACCCAGGTGCCAACGCCTTCTCTGATTTCTGCAAGCATAATCATTAACAAATGTTTAAGGAAAAGTGACTTAATGCGTGCTCCGTGCATATTTAGGAAGTTTTAATTTCACATTTGAAGTTTATGTTAATTAAAGTTACTTTCCAAACTCTATCTTATGACTGTCGTTCGGTCATCGAGTTGCTGCGTTTAATAATATAATAAGTTTTTCCATTTAACTACACTCTTAAAACAAACGAGAGAATTTAACTCAGTCTGAGTTAATTTTCACTCTTTTCAGGGTCGAAAATGCACTTATCGTATTGGAGTGGATTTCACTCTTTTGTTTAGTTAAAACTCCAACAGGATCACTCCAAACGAGTGATTTTAACTCAGTCCGAGTTAATTTTCACTCCTTTTCAGTGTCGAAAATGCACTTCTCCTATATGAGTGGATTTCACTCCTTTGTTTTAAGAGTGTATATTTTCACCAGAAATGAGAATAGTTATAAGTTATAACTGCAAAATAAATTAAATTCAAGTTGATATATCATCTGGGTATTTAATAAAAAAATTAATTAACAATATAATCTGAAAAAGGTCGCGCAATCAGTATTAAATCTTTTAATGCTATTTTCCTTTTAATTTGTTTTATTTTGCTGTTAAACTATTTGCCATATCTTGCGCAAAATTTTTTTAATTAGCAATATACTCTGAAAAAGGTGACAATTTCAATTAAGAATTAAATAGCTTAATGCTATTTTCCTCTTTAATTAGTTTTATTTTGCTGTTATACTGTTTGCCATATCTTGTGGAAAAAAATTAATTAGCAATATATTCTGAAAAAGATGACACTATCAATTAAGTATTAAATAGCTTAATGCCATTTTGCTCTTTAATTAGTTTTATCTTGACACTAACCTGCACATAGGTCTACCAACCAACCAATTTTACCAAAAGAAAAGTAATTCTAAAGCAGTGTCCTGGCTACGACATCAACGACAACACCCGCCCGCGCATGCATATACAATGTGTAAAGGCAAGCGCAGGCACCTACTTTGATTAAAGTAGTTGCGCTCGCAGGTGTGGTCGTTGATGTCATAGTCAGGACACCGCTTTAGAACTTCTAAAGTTTCTAAAGTAGGAAAACAAGAACGCAAAGCTATTGCCAGATTTTCCGTGAAACAACCCCATAGAAATTAGTGACAAAGAAACTCAATGATTTGTTCGACCTTTATTGGAATGATTCAAGTCTTTTTATAAATAAAATGTGTCAACGGGTAATACACTCAATGAAAACACACTGGAAGTAACTATAAACACACAGTATTTTGAAGTCATGCATCATTTATTTATTTAGTAAATTGTGACCTAAGTCAACAAAATATTGAAATGTTCATAGTAATGTGTTTAAATGTGTAGTGGTAGCATATTTTGTGTTTTCAAATTGGGATTTGTTTATTACTGTAAAAAGAGTCTTGTTCATTTATAAAACAAAATATAACAAAATATCAAAAATTACACAAATTATTAGATCAAAAATAAATTAGGTACTTTTCCATTTCGCAAGAGCAAGATATAAAGTTGCCGAAATGTATGACAGCCGCCAAACGGAAAGTGGTAAACTTTAATTGTGCATTCTGTCTAATTCTTTATCTGTGTATACTGTCTGGTCATTTAATTGTGTATACCGTCTTGCCCTTTGACTGTATATACTGTGTTTTGTAGCCAAAAAATTCCAGTTTTCACCAAAGACTTTATTTGGCGAGATTTGCGTTAGAGAAAGGAAAAAGTACCACACATTATTTATTGCAAATGTACATTAAATTTAAATGTTTATAAATACTTTACAAATTAAAATGTTGTGATTACACGGTTGAATTAGTATGAGGACATACAATTCATTAAAATAATTCCTTTATTGAAAGTGGTATAATACAAACAAATTGATTATACTATATTTTTACTAGGATTTTGATTTTGGAACCTAATCATATGAATTATTGTGCTACTTTCTATATACATTTTCATAGATCAGAAACTTTTACCTTTAAAACAGTTCGTAAAAAATCCAGGTATTATTGCCTTTTTGATACCAGGTAGTCATACTTTGCAAAGAAATTCCAAAGAAAAACATTTTTCACTAACTGCCCGTAATTGCCTGTAAAAATTTTTCTTCATTTAAAAGAAGAATCAAAGTTTTTGTTAGCATTTATATGGAATTCCTAACCAAATATTTCAGCAAATTTACTATCAAATAATGATAAATGACAAAGTATTGTAAATTTATAGAAATAATTTGGTATTAAAACCTACTTCTATACTTTTGTTCATATTACGGGTGTAAAAATTGTTTCGAAACATGTTCGTTAGCATTCAAAGTTTATGATTTTAAAAAATGATAATATTATGAACTTAGAGAAATCTCAGGATTTCATTTATAAGTGAACTTAACCCTTTCAGTCGCTGTGATGCCATTTGTCATGATCATGCTTCCGATCATAATTTTAAAAAAATAATAGGTCTGACATCTATTGGTATAATAACAAATATTTTCTAATAGAAAAAAGTTTGAAGAATTGAATGACGTGCTTTTTGATATCCTAAATGGCAATAGACGATCAGAAAAAAAATTCTAAAATGATGATGTCAAATCGTCATTGGGACTGAAAGGGTTAAATAATTGAATGTGTGTTTATAAACTTAAATAATTAGATAATAGTTTTAATTGTATCTCCTCAATGTTGAATCACTTCATACTCTTTTTTTGTGTTTACTATAAGCAACACCATAAGCAGATCCCTTAAATAACACGAACTTATTATCTTGCCTCAATATCACACTTATTAAATATGTACAACTTTGGCGCTGCTTGGTTTGCTAACTGGATGTAGGTTCCTTAAAAACTTACGTTTACGTTAAATAAAATAATTGATTACTTAATTAATAATTAAATAAAAAAGATATACTTCAGAAAATAAAATTAAGTATATAAAACTGCTTGACATTTAAATTTTGAAAACCACGACACATAAAACTATTACAAATGTATCATTAAAACATATTTTCTTGCATTTTTTAAGAAAAAAATCACAAATTTTTTTTCATACGAAATTACTTTATAATATGGTTTTTTAGTTACGAATGTCACATTACAGACGTTTCTATATTTTCTTGCTATGCGTTCTTACTATGTTACATGCTAAAAAGATTTTTTAAAAAAATTGCATTTACTTACAAAATAGGTATTTCTTTTTTTATGATAACTTGTCTGTTTAAAATTAACTAGCATAGTATATTTGAGGGATATATTGCAAAACTTACATTTTCCAATTTAAAGCTAAAAATTAGGGTAAGGTTGGTTCGTTAACATTGTTAAGAAAAAATTAATTGGACGAAATCGCCAACGAAGGCACCCGGTCCTACATCTTATTTATACTTCGGAAAATGAAATTTTTGTAACAGGACCCTTTATTTAAAATGAACCAAATAAAAAAAACAGTTTTGGGTTTTAAAAATCTTAAAAATTATACTGAATATTGACGTATCATAATAATTGGTCAGTGAGATACATTTGCTATCGTACAGAAATATTTTTGTGTTTTTAACGGTGATGGATTCAAATTTTGTTTCAAATATTACTTGTGTAAGTCCTAAAGAACCTTCAAACTGATCTAGAACAAACTTTTCGCATTTCCTTCCTCTCTACACGTAGCTTTCAGACATTTTCTTCAATAAAAAAAGCATATAAAAATAATAAATGGCAGAAAAATGTGTATGTTGCCATAAAATTAACCAATATGATTTTTAAAATATAGCAATAGCAATTTATGAAAAATGATATGATTTAATGATGGTATTCGGCGGTATTTGTGCTTCTTTAGAGCGTGTTCCAAAGCAAATGAATATGATCAAAAACTAACGTCGTTTGCTTAAATCCTTAAATCATCTCCTATCGGTCATATGGTATTAGTCCATTTTAAGCTTTATTCAAAGCTATCCATACTTGTATTAATATTTACCAGATTGTCTACTTTAAAAAAAACTGTAAATTCATAATGGAATATGAAGTGACGAATGAAATATTGTGCTTAGTTTCCATATATATATTGTATTTTATTGAACATAAAGTGGCTTTTCTTGAAGCAAATTTACCAAGAGATAGGATTTCATACTATAAATCTCAAATAATTTCCAAACAGTTTGATTCTATGCAAGACAAAGACAGACATAATAACAATTATCTAAAAACTTGACACAAATAAGTAAATACTTAGATAGGAAAGAATTTAAAACAGAAAATGGCAGTGTTTGTGAAACAATAAGCTTGCCCTTACGAAAAAAAGTAGGAAATACTACAAAATATATTCATTATTTTTTTTACTATACATTGTCATATTTATACCTTTAAGTTTACAATTAAAAATTATTATAGTTTTCAAGAATAATTTCATTTTGTAGCATTTGAATTCATTGCAGAATTGAATATGGAATGTAAATGTAAAGCTTTTTATGTCCATTTGTTTTGCGTTGTATATTTAAAATTGTAATGACAAAAAAGCAACTGATTTTATAATTTAACGAAAAAGTTGTGACATTATATATACAATTTTACGCATTAAAGTTAACTTAATTATAAATACTTTATTTCAACCTTCTCCACACAGTTCCCTCCGAAAAATGAAAAGAGTTAAAAGTGGAAAAAAACAACCCACAATAAATAAACATTACTACCTCTAAAAAAAAGTCATCACCGAAGAATTTCATTAAATAATAAATTCAATAAATAATCGTAATATTCTTTCTGTACAATCAACCTCGCGCACATTTATACACAGATGAAGATAATAAGGAAGATGGAGATAATAAGGAAGAAAAGAAAGGAATAACAGCAACAGTTAGGTAAGTACGCTTCCGTATCACTTGGTGAAGACTGGAAAAAGTCCCGCTTTCCCCACAACAAAAATAATAAGTTAGTTGCCCGTCTCTTCTCAAGCTGCGTTCACACGTGCCACGATACCGGGGTTTTCAAAATAATGGAACTAGGAATGCTACACTCCTTGCAACGTAAGTTGGGTAATTAGAAATATGCTATGGCGAAGATCCTTCCGCGTATGTAAAGAATTCCATAAATAATTTGTGAATCCTTCCAGAAAACGTGTTTAAATCATTAATTTCGTTTAAAGTCTAACAGATTTAAATATTATTTGAGAAAATTTGGCAATTTTATCGGAATTAAAAGTGTATTTTGATTAAATTGTATTCAGATCATTTTGTACGCCAATATATAATTAAATTATAATTAAAAAAGAATAAATAAGTTGAAAAAAATTCGTTATTGCTAACAAAATTGTTGTTCTCAAAACAAGTAAAAAAAAAGAACTTTCTCAATGTAAAAGCAAATTTACAAAATATAATGTTGGAACATTTCTCAGGAAAGTGTTTCTTCAAAAGATAAAGAATGTTTGGTTATGTCCAAAATCTGTTTCTCAGAGTGTGAAACAAGTGAAATCGTCGATTTCTTAAAAATTTTCCCTTTTAAGGATTTAAAAAAAAACCAAGAGGGGTATTTCGCGACACGTCTGAACGGAGCTTCAGTTGGCCATGACACATTCCCCGTTGGCACGAGGCAGGTGCATGGTCAGAGACGACGAGTGGCAGTTGGGCGAGGGCGGAGGACTCGGGTCTTCACCGTGGTCGATGATCTCGGAGAGGTCTTCGCTGCCACTCTCGTCCATATTGCTGTACTCCTCCGACATGTAGTCGTACACTTTGTCCATGTCCATGCCTTCCAGAGGCACCGCGTTCGGCCTGCACGACGTGGTCTTCCAGTGAGTTCGCAGGCCAGAGGCGCTGATGTACTTCTTCTTGCACGTCTGGCACGTGTACGGCCTCTCGTTGGTGTGCAGCCGCTTGTGCAGCTTCAGGTGCACGAACTGGGTGAACTTGGCCGGGCAGAGGTCGCACGCGTACGGCTTCTGCCCGCTGTGCAGCCGCAGGTGGGTCTTGAGGTTGCTGGTGCTGCTGAAGCGCTTCTTGCACACCTCGCACTGGTGCGGTTTCTCCCCCGTGTGAACCAGGTGGTGCTTCTGAAGGTGCGCCAGCTGCGTGAAGCTCTTGGTGCACACGGAGCACTTGAAGGGCCGCTCCCCGGAGTGCGTCCTCAGGTGGACCTTGAGGTTGGACAACTGTCCGAACGTCTTCATGCAGATGTTGCATTCGTAGTGCATCTTGCCGTCCTTCTTCTTGAGGGGATAGGGCAGAGACCTGTAGCCGCGTGCGCTGTTCTGACTGCCTGTCGAATCCGTGGGACTCGGATCTCGGATCGGGTGGTGGTGGTAGCCGTTTAACATGTAGGACCCATTCTGGGGTGGCGATTGGGATGAGGAATTGTGCAGATGGTGGTTGTGGTTGGGCGACGGCAAGTCATTTGAGAAGGGAGACTTCGGTTTGAGGGGAACGCGGGGTAGGAATGGTGCTTGTGGGTGATGATGGCCTTGAGCATATTCCGTTGTCTTGGTTCCGAAAGCATTCGCTTGCCCTTCTGGAGAAAGAGAATAAGCGTACATGTTGAAATGAGCGGGTGAGAACATCGGTGGCATACTATATACGTAGCTGGCTGACGGAGCTGCTAGTGGATACGGTGGGCTATGCCGGTTCATTGCTGCTGCGGTTTTGTCTGTCGAATCGGGACTCCTCATTTCTGGACTGTATGGTGTTGGCGTAGTCTTCTTCTGTGGATAGGCAGAAACGACTTGTTGTTCATTATTGCGTGGAGGAGACTGGTGTGTGCTGGTGATTTGCTGATCTGATCTTGAGTCATTGGAAACTATAACTCGGACTGGTTCTGTGATGGGAGGTGGGCGGGTATAGGGCAAATGAGCGACTCCTTCAGAAGGTGGTGTGCGCCCAATTTCCCCCCTTTGCCTTAGAAGTAAATTTTCTAATATTCCAGGTGGTGGCACGCCATCTTGTGCTGGCAAAAGAGGTGGTGGTAAAGGTAGACTGTTTGGAATAACGGATCGAAAAGCCTTTGCATTACTGCTTTCATAGGCCACAAATGCTGATGACCCTCGCGGCTTTGTCAAACTGTCTTGCAATCGGGAGCTAGTAGGGGGTTCTGGGGAACTTCTTTCTTCTGGTTGAGTTGCTTCCTGAATTTTTAAACCTCGTTCTTGGCGTTGTGGTGTAGGAGCAACAATGACTGCTTGCTGCAGATTTAAAGGCTGCTTTTCATGGAAAGACGACGCATAGTGAGGAGGTGCACTTTGCTCTTCTTGTTTCATTGCTTCCATTTTTTCCGAATGGTTTCTGTAATGGAGGGCCTTGAACATCTTGAATTTCGCATTGCGGAATTTCACATATTCTTCGTCCACGTGCTCATCGTTCAGAGCTTCTTCGTCTTCTCCGTTCTTTTGTTCTTTTCCTCCAGTGGCTGAGGCCCTTTCTTTGGTGCTGAAGTCAAGTGCACAGTCCTCGTCCAGAATGTCTCTTTCTGGAGGAGTGAGGGGGTCGTCATGAGTCCCGTGGCTGTGGTAACCCTCGTCGCTTCGAGCACAACTGTCTTTTTCAACCCCTTCTCCATTCTGAACTTGATCATGGTCTTGAGCATGATCATGGTATTTAACTTGCTGATGCTCTCCGACTTTATTTTGATCTCCGTTGTGGTGAACATGATCTGGAATATTTTCACGATTTCGAGTGAGATTATGTTCCCTACTGTGAACATGATTTGGAATGTGTTCATGATTTCGAGTGGTATTATGTTCCCTACTGTGAGTATGGTCTGTAATGCTTTCATGATCTCGATTGGCATTATGATCTTGGTTGTAAACATGATCTGGAATGCGTTCTTCAACATGGTCATGAGGCGTTGGTAACTCAAGAGTAGGAAAAGGTCCGTTAACTTTATCATCAGTTTCAGAATGGCTTTCATCAATTTGTAATTCTGCTGCTTCGGAAGTAGAAGCCATACATTGTCCTGAAACATACAAAAGTTTCTTTTAATACAAATTTCAGAAAAAAATTCTTTAACTACTTTGCTTTCATTATTGTAGAAATAGTATTATACAAAATTCTCAAAAATGTCATTTTTTTTAAATGGAAATCTCAAAAGTGAGCATTAAAATTTCCTCATTTTACTCCGAGAACAATATCACCCAAAGTAAGTAAGTTGAAATATCAAATTTGAGCTCTATTAGAGTTGATCTGGAAAAATTGTATTACGATGTCCTCATTCTACTGTGAGAAACAATACTTTGAAATCTCAATTTTAAGATCATACATTTTCTTAAAATTCAACATATTTAAATAACCTTAACACCCACTCACTGAAGGCGATGGAATGACACAACTGATGGCATACACTGTACTAGGCTTAGCATGAATCCTCAAATCCTCGGTTCAAGCCAGCGTCGAAGATGAACTTTTTTCTCGAGCAATCTCAAAATAGGAACAAGTACGTTCGCAAAAAAATAAGAACATGTATGTTTCCAAACATAAAAACGTGTACGTGCTCAAAAAAAAGAACATAAATGTTCTCAAAAATAAAAACACGTATGTTTTCCAAAATAAGAACACGTATGTTCTCAAAAAAAAGAACACGTATGTTTTCCAAAATAAGAACACGTATGTTCTCAAAAATAAGAACGCATATGTTCTCAAAAATAAGAATATATGTTTTCTTAAATTTAAGAACAATGCAATCGCTGCAATAAACCAACGATGCTCTCACAAATTATTTTTCTCATAACACCAAAAACAACATTATTCTCAAAATTGAAAACACATTTTGGCAACCCATTGATTTTCCCCATACAAATCATATATTTATAAATTAATATTTTGTAAAAAATTAAATTTAAATTTTCTGCGGAAAGAGGTTAACAGTATTCATTCTTTTCTTAGTTGTAGACAATAATACACACATTTCTTTTTTGGATTTGTAACCATAACTTTTTAGTCTAGTCTAAGTCGCAATCAAGATTGGATGCTGATTTTAAGCATGTGACACTTGTAAAATCGGCAAAACGTGACTTCGCTGCTCTTGTTTTCCTTAAGCGACAAATACAATCTCTCATCATTGTAAATTTCTCAACAAAAAAAGTTGCGTTTTGGTGGCAACTGCCTATATCAGGCAGAAGCTGGAAAAAAGTGATCATTTACTGTCAGATGTACAATTGTAAAGGCGAATTAATTTCACAACAAAATAAAATCAATCGTCGCGAAAGTATAAAATAACGTCTAACTTTAAACGATCTGTCAATTATTTCTTGAAACGAAATAACTCGTTTGCTGAAAGTAACGCGAATAATGAACTAGAACTATGGTAGTGCAAAAACATGGTAAGTAGCTTACTTAATTTATTGATCGTGGAAAATGAAGTGGAGTATCAGAATTTTTTTTGAAGATTACGGACATTTTGTGGACTTCTGTGGAGCATTTAGCACAATAGAAACTGAAATTTAGGGGCCCTTATGATTTTGGGGACCTAGCCTAACGGGCCTTATGAAAAAACAGGCCCTGACAGTATGTATACATCAATTTCTTGATTCTATATCAAGAAGACTCCCGTCGAAAGAGTTCGAAAACGAAATCAAAAAGGGTTCAGGACTTACTTATCTTGGTGAGCATGAGCTCCCCAGTGAGCGGGTAGCCCAGCCTCATGGCGAACTCCTTGCAGTACCAGACTGTGAGCTCCTCGTTGGGCAGAACGGGCCGGCATGTGTAGAAGTAGATGTCCCTCTTGATCTGGCATGCCACCAGGGTCTGGTCCGCCCTGGAGTAGGCGGGGTTCACGTAACGCATCCAGTTGGACTTGCGCACGTCCAGGCAGTCGATGTAGTAGAAATCCGTCTCTGAACTGTACACCTGAAAGGGGAAAACAATGAGTTTTAGTACTTTGTTGATAGGGTTTCTTTCTTAAGAGTCTCCGGATGGCCCCCGTTGAAGTATATGCTACTAGAAATTTCTCGCCAACCTCGATTTACTTAACCAGTCGGCTTCATCATAAATGATGAACGTGTATGCGTACTTGCGTAGTACATAAACAAAGTGTGATTTGACAAAATATACTGCCAACTTTTTTACAAAGCAACGACTATTCAAAGTCTTCTAAACACGGTTTAGTTCGTTCTGCCAGCTTTCAATGTGTTTATGGAGTAACGTTGCGCCTATTTTTACATGGCATATTTACAGTGACACTCCAATTTTCATCAATTGGAGAATTTTGAACTTAATAGCAATGTCCTGCAAATTTTTGCTCCAAATATTTTTTTCCCCAAAAAACATTTATTTAATTCGTTTGTTATTGTCCATTAATCACAATACTTCTCTGGCAATATATAAAAATTATTTAAAAAAAAAAATTGTTGTGAGTTGTTATGCTTGGGCTAAAATTACTCCAGCCATCATATTATAGTCTATAGGTTTTCAGATTCTGAACTTTTTTACCGGTTAAACCTTTATGCTATAACATTATAACAGCATTTTGTATATAATCTATTTCATCAAGGTGGTTTGAGGTGAGCTTTTAATTATAAAACAATAGAGCATCAACCATGCTCTGTGACGAACAACGTACCCTCCAAAAGAATTTGCGATTTGCTTCTGGTGACACTTCGTCTTGTTTGAATATCTCTCCAACCAAAGGTCCAAAGCGTGTTCCCCGAGGAATGTAATCAGTACTCCAGATGCCTTGAACCTATAGCATAAGAAATATGTAAATGCTAAGCATCATGGAAAATGCACAGTATCACTATTTTTTTTTATTTATTTACATTTTGAATTTAAAAACAATATGTGTGATAGTGAAAATAAAAGACTAACAGCATAGCTGATGGTATAAATGGCACACATCATAAAAGATCAAAAATCTTAGTCACTTTAGCTATCAGCGAAACAAAGAACGTTAAGCATTTGACAATTATGATAAATTAAAAACTATAGCGGTGTGTTACACCGAAAGATTTTTAATTACCACAATCAATAAGTTTAAAAATTATTTTATTATACTCACAATTTTATTTCTTTTGATTATTTAAATATTTGAATGGAAATGTTTTACATGATTTAAAATTTAAAACTTTAAATAAAAAATGATGTAAAAATATTAATTAATTTTATTTGAATAGAGAAACATTTATAAATTAGATGTTGCAAGTAAAATATTGCAGGGAAACTATGCTTAAATATTTATCCTAAATTGGCTAAAAACAAGTCTTAGTAAAATTCTGCCAAATTTTATTCTTTTAATTTGTTTCAAATTGAAGATGTATGAACTATAAATTCAAGCAGGTATACTTAATAACAAGGTTATTAATGTTACATGAAATTGCTTTTTCACACAAAATAGCATGAATATCGTACCTCAAAGAAGGTGTGTTTTCCTTAATATCCAAAACTATAACGAATTGCCGATGAATCACGTTTTTTAAAATTCAAAATATATATTTTTTTACAATTTCATTCGTATGTCTTATAAGAGAAATGTCTGTAAAGGAACTAAAATGAAGTGTTCCTATTTCGAGCTTTTATATCTTCCTCTATTAATTCCTGTATGCTGAGAACTACAGTTTTTTCAAGGTTGCACGTGTGTTCAAATAAAGCCGGTTAAAAATGAAGTCGCAAATATGAAATGCAGCGTTTAGTTATCTCCAGCTCTTCTTATCAACTGTGTAAGATATTCTTTAACTGTTTGAAAGTTGATTTTCATTGGGCATGCAAAAAATCCGATTCTAACTAAGTTTTCTATACATAAACCCTGAGAGTGAGATTGGTGCTTTTTAGCTTAAGTCCATCACTTGACCAGGTTTCTAAATTACGAGGCGTTATGGGCCGTGTTAAAGCTCTTAAAAGGAGGCTAGAAATAGGCAACCGGAATTGATTACATTACCTTTAACTGAGTTGAAATTATTAAAGTATGTTTTAATGATATTTTATTAAACGACATATTTTCTTAACATGCCGAAAATTTACACCAGATGGCAACATTTTTAAAAAAGTTTGTCAATTAATAATTAAAAAACCGTTTGCTATTTTCTTTTCAATTTTGTTTTAAATTGATGTTATGATGATTTCCCTACCTGGTAAAAATTTGATGACATAGCAAAGCAATTCCTTCGTAAAATTTGTGATTTTAAAACTAATGCATGAGCTCTATGAGACTGACACTCCCTCCTAAATAGAACTGTTGGCTCGGGTAATTTCAGAATTTCATATAACGAAATTTCTTCAGGCTTTCCTTCTTGAGCTTTTTTGCGATTGGTGTTCCGATTAGTCCTCTATTCCCAAGTAACATGGATTCACCAATCAAGGCCGGAGAAAGAATTTATTTTCAGTAACATTTCTATTGCCACTCAAGAACTGAATTATGCCAATAGAAATGTTAGTTGGTTAGGTAGGTAGGTTGGTACTAGTATTTTCCTGTTTGTGTGCTTAATCAGAGACCCGCCTAGACCACCGAGCGTAATGGGCTGCGATTCAACCCACTAGGCCACCCAGGCTCCTTACAAATAATATTTATACTTTGTAACGCAAAAGAGCTTTCTTGATAGGAATTGGCAAAAAAGCACACGTGGAGGGAAAGTGTGCGCAATTTATTGATTAGATATTTCCGGAAGGTGTTTTTAATTTCGGAAAAATTGGCTGATTGGAGCATTTTGTGATTGGTTTGTTTTTAAAGTGCGTTTTCAAAATAAATTACTGCCAAGATGGTCAGATTTTATCTGATAGGGTATTAAATTTTCATTATTGCAATTGCGGGAAAGTTTAAAGTTACGGAGAAATAGATCTTTGGAGTTATACTTTTAATTTGCTTAGGAATTCTATCTTTTATTTATCTATAAATTTGTCGATAACTCATAGTTTAGAAATAATCAAAGAATGCGTTTCACTGGTTTTGACATGTATCACTGAAAGGTCTTCCTATAAACTAGAAAAATATTTGGTCATTTTTTCGTCATTTAAATAGATTATTAATGAAATTGCACATTTCCAATATTGTGTACCAAATGTCGAATAATTTTTATCATATCAGGAAAACTTATGAAAACTTAAAATTGTTATAAAAATGAAAATGCATAAAAGAAAACTATTGGGAAGACCGTTATAAGCCAGTTTTAGGTCCCATATACCTACTAAGTTCATTACAGGATTTAATGCGCATGCAGAATTTGAGCGGTGCACCTTTCTGAAACAATCTGATAAAGAAACACCTTCAAAACTTGCAACTTCAGATTTTAGGAAAATATCTTAATCCACAATCCAATAGGAAGTTGGAGTTAAAGTACACGAAGTCCAACTGCACTTAAATCTGTGAAAAAAAATGGTGACTTTCAAAATGACTCTTATCGGAAAGTGTTATTGTGTTAGATATCGCTCCACAAACTGAAGGCCAAGGACAACTTTTACTTTCGACTTAAATGTTACTTTTTTACTCACTTTTGTTGTTTATCAAATTTATTATCGGTGTCCATAAAATGCTGATGTTTTGTTTCTTATCGTAATGATTTTTTTCATTAACATTCAAGTGACTATGGTTTTTGAAAAGTGTAATAAACTAGGACTTTATTTAAACCAACCAAGCATTTGAAATGAAATAACCATATCTGAACTTAGTCATGTCTTGGAAAAAGTCTTATTTCTTAATCATTTGATGTAAACATGTCATTTTGACATCATTTTTTTTAAACATGTCATCTTTTAGAACATTTTATGAAAAAGTTACGAAAAGTATTTCTTGTAACGATGTCATTCCTTAAGTCATGCCATTAAAAAAAATTGTATTTACTGTAAACATGACAATTTTATGCATTTCATGAATACATGCTTTTAAAGTCCTATCATGTAAAAGTGTCATTTTTTAAAACTGCATTTTATGTAAGTATATCATTACTTTTAAACTTTTAATTTCTAATAAACTTGTCACATCTTTAAAACCTTTTCTAAAAACATGTCATTTCTTAGGTTCAGTCAGGTAACAACGCACTGCTAACAATTATACCTAATGTTTGACATCAACATCATAGACCTGGTTTAGCTCTGCTAAACCATGGAGATAAGCAACAACAACAACTAATGTTTGCAAGCTATTAACTGTGAAAATAACATTTGCTTTTGCAACTGCTAGAACTGTTAATATATGATTTCTACGAAAAGGAGCCCCTTCAGGGGTTTGCTCTGCTACATTACCCTAAAAGAATACGATATCATCTAACAACCTCACAATGTCGAATTAATATCGCAAACTTAGATTGATATTGTTGATATTGTAAATCTATCAGATATTTTCATAAGAGAGAGAAATTGTGACTACTAGTAAAATATTTGATAAACTTTGAAAAATAATTATTATACAAGCATTTCGCAAAAATATCTAAAACTTTCATTCATTTTTTATGAAAGGATTTATTCAATTACATTGACAAACATTATGTTTATCTCCTGTTCATGAATTGAAGAGCTTAGTGGAAAAACATACTTAGTGGCAAAAAAAAAATAAGAACTAGAAAATTAGCTTCAAAGATTTGAGTTTGCATTGAGATCTGTTAAAATCGGCTATCGCAAGCCGTAAAACGTGTACTAAACATAAAGTTTATAAAGTAGAGGGATCGTGTTATCATTAAAAAAAGTTAAATGGCATAAAATATCAATTTTCCCAAAATTGTCACTTAGCACGTTATTCCACTGAGTTCTGCAGTTTTAATATTGAAAACTGGAAAATTAGCTTCAAAGATTTGAGTTCCCACTGAGATCTGTTAAAAACGGCTATCGCAAGCCGTAAAAAGTGTACTAAACATAAAGTTTATGAAGTCGAGGGAACGTGTTATCATTTAAAAAAGTTAAATGGCATTAAAAATATCAATTTTTTAAAAATGTCACTTAGCACTTTATTCCACTGAGTTCTGCAATTCTAATATTGTTTATTCTAAAGAAATTCCAAATATCATGTCTCCTTGCATTTTGCCTGATTTCCTTTTGAAAGTAAAATGAGCTTCAGCTTCGTGTATTTTTATTAATTTATCATTCATCAAGAAACCGCAAAGCGTAAAACCGAAATTTCTCATTACATTACGAATCTAAACATTCATTTCTCCATAATACACAAAAAAAAAACTGTATTTGTGTTCAGCAGCTTTCCTTTTAATAAGCTACCACCATTCTCAACAAACTATTGATTCAGCAATAAATCGGGTAACTTTCCAATATTCTCACTTATTTTCATGTCATTTCAAATCTGTACTTTTACCGTAAAAAAGTCATATCTCCTATGTCTTAATATTGGACATAAGTCCCTGTTCAAGCGAATGAAAGAAATCTATGCGCTTTATGATTCAAATTCGGCACCTTTCAATTAAACAAAAGAAGACGCGAAAAAATATGTCAGTACACTTTCAGCCTTAAACAATTAAAACTCTCTCTCTCTGAGACTGCATTTCTCCGCTTTTGCTTAATTTTTTTTCTAAAAGAAATCCCATTACCTGAACCGAACTCGGAAGATTCAATAAAAGCAAAATGACATCTCTATTCAATTAAGTTAATAAAAATGGCGCAATACGGGTTGCTGTTTGAAGAAATCGAGAGAATTTTCGCCAATGAATATTCCTTACATGTTTGTAGCGCCAAAGATTCAATGTTGACTATAATTGAATATCTAAATATAAAAATGGGTAATGTCAGTAAGAAGATTTTCGTACATATTTTTTAATTCACTAAAATAATGAACGAGAAGGGAAAAAAGGGAATTCTCCTGCACTTTCGAGAAACTTTATTTCATTTAAATAAGTATGGAATATTATCCTGCACCTTCAAAACTAAGAAGAAAAACCTCCAATCTGAGAATGTTGAATAGTCAAAATGGCTAGAATGAATTTTTGCGCTCGTTATTTTTAGTATGCTTATTTTCTGAACATATAAAATATATCTTCATTGTTTGGCATGATATCATTTGAAACAATGTGATTCAACTTATGTAAAAACGGTGAACTCAAACTCATAAATTTGTACAATTTGCAGCTAGCGAGACGTTTTCCAGTATTGAAAATGTTCTACTCCAAGAATTGAGGGAAAGGGATGGCTCTAAGCATCTACAAAAATGAACCGTTACCTTCCTTCTGGTTGTCGATTTTTTTTATTTAAACAAATGTCTATTTTAATAGTAGTTTAAGTGCTTAGTTATTTTTTAACGTTTTTCCGAAACACGTTTGGTTACAAAATGTACTGCAACAAAAATAATTTTGTCGTTCTTACTAGATGAATGTATATAACATAAAAAAAATATAAATATATATATTAAAATATAAAATATAAAACTCAAATATTATCTTATATATATGTATTTCGGCGATGAATCGCCAAAAGTGCCGAACAAATCCGCTTTTTTATGATTAACTTTTTATGAAGAAGTATTGAATCCGAAATCAAATCCCTTTAGAAAAACATGAATATAAATAAGCCATGTATGCCAACTCTAAAAGGGAAAATATTCAATTGCTTTTTAAAAGAAAATTAAGACACAAAAGGCCAGAAGTAGATCTTAATATCAATTAAGTTAATTTACCCATTTGCACCTCCTTCTGAATTTTAAATTGGACATATACGCAAATTAGCTTACGCTTTCTACGTCATTTTTTGTAATTCTTTGTTTTCCTCCCTACTCTACACTTTTTTAGAAATCTCAATTTACATTCGATGCAGGAAATAGGACTTATGAAGGATTTATTTTCTTTGTGGTTTATAATCCACTGGTGATTTGTAAATACATTTCTAATTGAAATAATATTAGAAAATCCTCTTGTAAAAAAAAGAGTCCTTTGCTTAACAAAAGAAAAGAGAGGGTTCAACTTGATATAATATTGCTTGTAAAATCCCTCTTTAAAATAAAATCAGTTCTTTTTAACCAAACTCTAACCCACAAACTATTGTTATAAAATCCAATTCCTTACGTTGACAGTTTATTAAAAAATTTAAGTATAATCTCGAGGGTAATTGGAAGTGTCATTTTCGCAGTCGAGAAATAAACCTTACATTACGGGTAAGTTACTAATTATCTAAGTCATAACAAGTAGCTTTGCAATAGAATAAGTAACTTCGCCAGAAGAAAACTTGAGATATTTAAATTGTGTGCGTGATACCGCGATGTTTTAGTGGTCAACGCGCCTGACTCCACTGTCAGGTTCGTATGCCAGTCGTAGATTCACCTTTTCTTTTTAGTGTACCCTACCGTACAGAAAATATGTGCTGCGCACTAATGTTTCCTGTAAGACAAGGTTACAGGACAATTTTTTCAATATATTTGTTCATATTACTTCTACGAATTTTTCAGCAAATTTGCTATCAGAAATGTTCCTGCAGGTTTTGGTTAGACTATACTTGAGGGTGTCCTCGTCAACTGGGCGATGTTGTTTCTTTTAAGGGAACTTCTATATATTAATGAATATGTATTAGTTTTAATTGTGTTTAGAAATCGTGATTCTGACTGGTTTAAATTGAAGTATTATTTTCGAAAGTTGAGATTCTCTCTGATTGGTTTAGATTAAATCTTTGATTTTGAATGTTCAAAAATATATGTAATTTCAGAGGTCAGTTAGTTCTATGAGTGGAGAATTCTTTACAACTATGACATTTACAGAAAATTTGGTAAATTTGGCGGGACCGACATTGTGAGAACTATAAAAGCATCCCGAATTAGGTGGCTGGGCCATCTGTACAGATGTCCCGAGGACTTTCCCACCAATAAAGTGACTTTTTCCAAAATTGAAGGTACAAGACGTAGGGGACGACCACCCACACGATGGTTAGACGATGTTGAAAGGGTCCTCAAAATAATAGAAGTCAACCGATGGAGAGCCATTGCGGCTAATAGGGCCAACTGGAGGAGGATCAGCGAGTCAGCCTTGGCCTGCAAAATGCTGTTGAGCTTATGAAGAAGAAGAAGTTAGTTCTATGGTGGATGTCAGCTACTTTTAGCCGCCATCACAGTTTGCTCGTGTTCCGCACGAACAGGATTAACGCCAAACAAAAATCGCAAATTTCGCCAAGGAATACCCTAAAGTATAGTTTAACCTAGGGTCAAGTGGGGTAAGTGTGATAGGGTTTCTGCATTTTTCATTAGGAAAATTCGTTCTCTGCTTCAAGTAAATTCCAAATCCTAAAATTGGTAGTGAATTATTATAAGAAACATACATATGTAGAAAAAAAATTATATGTTTGAATTCCAATTTTAAGTGTACAAAATTTGCATTTCAAAATCCATTGCTGTTTTATCACACTGATCCCACATAGGGGTAAGTGTGTAAAAAGAAGACAGTTGCACTTAAATTCAAAAGCTCAAAACTTTCTTTAGGCAAAAAATAAGGTCAATATTTCTTTTTAGTTTAATTATAAGTGGTCTAATGTTATATATTGCAAACTTTCAGATTTTTAGAATGATTTCCAAAGTTGCAAGAGCTGTTTATCACACTTACCCCCAATCACACTTACCCCACTTTTGACCCTAGGTTATTTTTTCCTACAGCGTAATAACAAGACTCACGTTTCCGCCGAGGTCCTGCGACGCCTTGACGACGAGGTTCCTGGGCAGCGACGCCTCGGCCCTGTTGTCGGCGCTGGCCTCGTCGACGTGCTGGTCCCTCACCAGGTAGACGGCCAGCTGGTCGAACTCGTGCTCCCGGATCTCGCCGCTCAGGTCCCACATCTCCTCCCTGCTGCTCCCCATCACCACTTCGGAGGCGGGGCCCGGAAAGAGAGAACAACACACTTAGAGCCACACAACGAAAAGGGGTTGAGAAGAGATTGAAACCATCTACACTCTTAAGGGGGAATGGGCGCGCAGGACCCGGGGTCTCCAAACTCAAGTGCCTCAATGTTGTGCCAATGGGGAAAAAACTATTTTCTTTGCCACATTTCTCCGGCTGTATTGAATATTTTTACAAGCGGATTTTTTTATGTGATAAATGTAGCTGACTTACAGGTCTCTATCTTCCCACTTTTTGAAATTAGTACGAATATTTTTTTTAATATTCAATAAATTATTTTACACAAAATATTCGAAGCAATTTCAAAAAGTGGGAAGATAGAGACCTGTAAGTCAGCTACATTTATCACATAAAAAAATCCGCCTGTAAAAATATTCAATACAGCCGGAGAAATGTGGCAAAGAAAATAATTTTTCCCATTGGATTAACATTGAGGCACTTGAGTTTGGAGACCCCCGGTCCTGCACGCCCATTCCCCCTTAAGGCTGCTCATCACCCCCATACCCGGTCCTCCTTCGATCGGGCTGGCTAATGGTAAGTCTATGGGGGGAAAATGGTGTTTGTTCCCAAAAAAAAGCAATGAAATTATAGGAATATTTAGATGCGTTTTTTTTTTAAATTCATAAGACTCCAATAAAGTTGTGCTTTTAGAGGTTATTTTTTTAAAAACATTTTTTACCTTTTTTTAAAAGAAAAAAATTTAGATTAAAAAAAAGTAAATAACGTTTTTAAAAAAATAACCTCTAAAAGCAAAACTTTATTTTAGTCTTATGAATTTAAAAAAAAACCGCATCAAAATATTCCTATAATTTCATTGCTTTTTTGGGGGAACAAACACCATTTTCCCCCCATAGACTTACCATTAGCCAGCCCGATCGAACGAGGACCGGGTATGGGGGTGATGAGCAGCCTTAAGAGGACTCCCTTGGGAATTTCACATCTTGAAAATCGTAATTTTATTCCTGTGGAGAATATTCGCAAGTCAATTACCGCCACAATTTTATTAAAAGGTGACTAGTTTCTTGTATCATTGTAAAGAACGAAATTAGTAGATTTTGTAAAATTAATTTGTTTTGTGAAAATCACATAGTTAGTATTTTTAGTAATTTTTTGAAGTCAGAACTTAGTGCGTACTCCATTTTTTACTTACTTCAAAAAATTATTAAAAATACTAAATACGTGATTTTCACAAAACAAATTAATGTTACGAAATCTACTCCTTTCGTTCTTTACAATGATACCAAAAACTAGTAACCTTTTATTAAAATTGTGGCGGTAATTGACTTGCGAATGTTTTCCATAGGAATAACATTACGATTTTCAAGATGTGGAATTCCAAGGGAGTCCTCTTAAAAAAAAAAGAGTGAAATCCACGCCAGTAGGGGAAGTGCATTTTCGACACTGGAAAGGAGTGAATATTAGCTCAGCCTGAGTTAAAATCACTCGTTTGGAGTGATGCTGTCGGAGGTTTAACACACAAAAGATCCGCTCCTGTAGGAGAAGGGCATTTTCCAGACTGGAGGAGTGAAATTAACTCAGACTGAGTTAAAATCACTCGTTCGTTTTAAGAGTGTACACTCCTTGCGAACTTATGTTGGGTAAATAGAAATATGCTATATGGAGAAGATCCTTACGCGTATGTAAAGATATTGGATAATTGATTTTAAACTAAAAATGTTATTTTTCAACTTAAAAACTGAGATCCATAAAAAAGCCATTGCAAAATCTGGGCTCACCTTTCTAGATGCTGTCGATTTCTTTTCTATCATCCGGTGGATAAAGATCAATCACCTCACGGAGCAACATTTTCAGCCCTAAAAGAAAGAAGGAAACAATGTAATAATTAATATTCTAAATCTGTAAAAGAGTTTCTTTAAAAGAAATGACACATACAAAACTATAAGTTATACGCACACACTGCTCAAAACTATTAGGGGAACGCATGTTTAAAACCTTTCACCCCTAATGATTTATTTCACTTGAAATCATCAGCTTGATTTTTTTTCGTCACTAAGTTGAGCTCGCCCTTATTTCAACTCTAAGTTTTATCAAATCTCGATACATTTTCCATAAGTTATATTTTCTTTTTGTATCGTTAGATGAAAGAATATCGACTTTTGAAGAATTAAACGACGTTTGTTTTAATAAAATGAAACTATGAAAAACATGGTAAAATAAAATTCACTCTGAAACAATTTTATTTAAAAAAATTAATGCTAAATTATTCATGCTTATATTTTCAGCTGTATAAAAATTGATTTGAACTATTTTTAACAAATAAATTATTGAAAAAAATTATTGTTATATTTTTTTCAAACGCACGCAACGATTTCAATTTTTTTTCCTTATATTAAAAAAGTTATTACTGAAAAAGTAACAAAATACGCAATTGGATCATTTTATTGCTTTAACCAATGTACATAAAGTGAATATGTTTTGCCAAATAAATGTATAAAAGAATTTTTAACGTTATAGTTCTCTTAAATATTTTTACTGGAACAGTTGTTACTTGTTCCTATCATGATTATTAACCACAGAAATGTACTTGATACACAGCATAATTGTTAATAATTGTTATAATTATTCCAAACTTCCATAGTTAAATTTTAACTCCGAAAGTTTTGTAATAATTATTAGCTATACTATTTCTTGCATTCTAATATTATGGAAACAGTATTAGCCTCTAAAATTCAATTTTACAACGCATATTAAATATCTTGCAAGACGTATGAAATTGCATTGTATTCAAATATCAATGCAAATTGAAAACTTATTGGAAACAAATCTCAACTTTCACTAAAATTCAATCGACATTCTGAAATATTTATTTGTAAGCAAGCATGATAGTAAATACAAGAGTATTAGCTACTTTCAATTATTTGATAAATCAATATAATGTCATTTCTAGATTTGAAAAGAAACTATATACTTTGAAAGCTAGTAAATGGATGAATGTATCGTCATTGATTATCGTGATTCGGAACTTCTAAAACATTGTACTGTGTTGAAAACGTTAAATAATGGGACATTTAATCAAACTTAGACAAAGTAGAAAAGAGGATACGGATTGTTTATTTTGTCATGATTTAAAATTATTTATTTCTGACTCTCACTGAAATTTTGTGAAGGTCTGATTCAACAAAATTTGTCTAAATTGATATTCAATAATTTTCTTTCTGTTACCCACCCACTGCTACTTAAGGAAAAGTTCAAAGCAGCTTAAAGAAGATATGATACTGACTGCAAACACCTAAAACTGTTTAAAATTGAAGATCTTTGTGGAAAAACGTGCTAAGAGTGACAAAAATGTGAAAACAAAATCATGAGCTTTGAAGTTTTTAGTTTGCATTTATATACGTTAAAAAAAGATACTTTCAAATAGTAAAAAATGTACTGAACTTGAAATAGTAAAAAAGTACTGAACTTTAAGTTTATGAAAAAGATAAAACTTGTTATCGTTAAAAAAGGTAATAACATGTTCATTGGTATCATAATCTCATTTTTTTTTTCAAAAATGTCAGTTAGAACTTTCTTTCACTACGATCCCCCATTGACTTGTTTCACATGACGTAATATAATTCTTGCTTCCATTGCAGAATTTCATTGGTGGTTTTACTGATAAGTGATACGACACGGCAAACCGCACAACAACTTTTATTAACCAATCCAGACCCTACTTTCTTTTTTGTGTAACTGTTGCCACTCAAGACGAGAAACAAACCCATTATTAACTTATTTTGAAACTGTTATGAAGAAGTAAATGCACCTTATCAAAGACGTAATGCTTATGGAAAATCTAAACAACAATAACTAATTTTGGGAAACATACGTCATTAGAATTATTTCAAAATACCAGTTAACAGATATCCCTTTGAATTCAAAGTGTAAGCTAGAAAACTTGCAATTCGCCATGCAACATGATCGGAGCTAAACTTTACTGACATATAATACAAGAATATCATAAGTAAATAAAAAAAAAGATAGACACTTTCATCAGAATTCTAATTAATCAAAGTTTTAAAATATAATGACTAATCTGTTTTTATTGATTTCACTTTTTTTAACACGCAATTTTTTGATTAAAAGTGAACGTTGTTCGATGGCGAAATGGTTCCGGAAACTTAAAGTTAAAGCAAAGCGGAAATTGAAAACCAAATAAATAACATCAGTTTCAGGTTTCATAAGATAACTTTGAACTATTAAATGAGCAAAAATAGACTGCCCACGCTCATTTTTAAGTTATTTTTTATTTATTTTCATTTGCGTTAACCTTTTACATCTACACTGCAAACTCGGGACACACATTCGGAACAGATTTAGCGCGCTTTCAGGAAAATTGTGTTCCGATAGTGTTCCACATACGTTCCGTCGCATTGATCGAATTCTGAAAGCGTTCCAGAACCGTTGACAAAGTGTTCAGAATGTGTTCTGCTAAGGGATTTGTTGCATTTCAGTTTTGGATCACATTGCGAACTTTTTTGGAACATATTATAGAACATATTGCAAACACTTTTGAATCACATGGTAGAATACATTGTCGTTGAACATTACAAGGATTGAATATCTGTTTTGATAGAGTTTTAAACTAATTTTACGATCTCAATTGATTTTAAATACTTCATAGAACACTTGTACATTTGCACATTTGAGGTTGCAACACTTTTAATCACTTGACCGTGCTTTTAGATTACAAAAAGTAGTTGACCATGTTAAAACTCCTAACAGAGGGTAGAAGTGGACAACAACAGTTTTGCAACCACAGAAGACACTGGACAACAAGTTTAAACAAATAAACTAAGATCCACAACGTGAATCTTTTTGAAATTATTATATTTAAGTTTGTGCGGGACGTGGCTGCTAAAATTATCTAAACTGTGGAGGATACATCTTACCAGGTGTGAATTGTAAGAAAACGATTGTTATTGATTCTAAAATTTATGATTTTGCTATATATTTAAATGATCTGGACTTCGAATCTCGATCCGATTAGACATCTGAAAATAGTTATTTTGACTTTGGGGGTCTTGGTATCTGATTTGATATTTGAATCAAGGAATAGATGGTTCCAAAATTTTATTAACATTGTATCTGTTGTATGTCGTATTTTTTGTATGTATTGACGTACGGTCAATTGATTCTTTCTTATTAAAATTATTTTGTGCAATTTTTTGGTGTTTCTTTTACTTTTGCCAAAGGCAGTTTATGGATCATATCGTAATATTCTTATGTAATAAAAAGGCGTAAAGTATGCTATGCTTAAATAAATTCGTCAAAACCATATTTTTTTATTTTCAAATACAAAAGATTTGTTTTAATGTAAAAACAAAAATATCTTTTAACATTTAAGTACATTGCAAATCATATATGCATACCTTCATTGTTTTAATTCTAACGTTAGCGTAAGACATTCATAATCCAACTAAATTTTGGTTGGTGACCCTAGTTTTTTTTCTAGTGAGATTACGATCATCAGTATAAGAAATGACGCAACTGGCAGTGCTTTGTATTGCCGTGCTACAGGTCCGGGATTCGAATCCCGGATTGGGCGAGTTTCCTCAGCCTTTCATAATATAAGTGGGTCGATAAAATGAGAACCAAGCATGCTTGGGAACTAAACACTGGGGTCCTGCGTAGGTTGACCACCTAACCGCGACATATGCATAGCAGCCCAGAGCAATAGATAAGCTGAAATGGGCACGGAAGGACTTGGCCCAATAATGGGCTGTTGCGACGAGGAGTTTTGTTTTTTAGTCTAGGTCATATATGTAAAAAATTAAACTATACTGCATTTTACAAATGCATTAATTTGAGCTTTTGAAGTAATGTTGCTTTAATATTTTTTCTAACTCCAATAGAATACATAAAATTTTCCAGGTAACAAAGTAGGCAATGAAAACAATAATCACAATTATTGCCAATAAAAGTTTGCAGGTAGGTAAGATAAGGTTAGGCTGGCAGGCAGGTTAGTTATATACTAAAGGTAGAGTAGGGTAACTAATGTAAGAAGCTAGGTAGGTAAATTAAGCAGGCAGGCATTCAAACAGATTGGTAGTTAAGGCAGATAATCAGGCAAGTATGTAGGTGGTTTAGGCAGGCCGACAGATATACACAGGTAAGGTAAGGTATGCAGATAGGTTAGGCAGGGAGGCGATTAAGCTGCTGGGTACGTAGGTTAGATAGGCATACATGTCTTCAACATTGCTGTAGAGCTGCACAAAAGCATCTTGCAGTTGTAGGAAAATACTAACTTAACACATTCGCTGCCGCTATATCATCGATAGAGGCTTCATCGATAGAAGCTGATAAAGTAGAAGAACATCCTGCTTTTAAAACCTGTTCGTTACAATTTAAATGAACTAACTATTCTTCATTTTCGAACAAGTACAAATCTTAGTTCTAGGTCGTAAAATTGCAAGGTTAGGTTCAATTAACGTCGCTAACTAATGCTACACGACAGTTAGTCGTAAAAATACGAGGAAATGTTCCTGGCCTTTTCCAACCGGATAACTCATCATCTGTCACTAATTATTGAATTAAAAGCCAATTACCAGATTTGCTTCAGTGATTATTTTTTCGACTATAAAATCATCATTAAATATTCATCATTCATATTTTATTGGGGTAGTTTTTGTTTGAAAAAAAAATAATAATAATAAAACAGACTATTTGCATTTTTTTTAGAAAACTAGATTGTTGAATAACAAACTGAACCACCCTGCGAAATGCAGTATGTCTGGTGTCTGGTCGCCCTACACTTGAGACGAAGGATTTAATTTCCTCGTAATTTTAAATAGAATGCCTTCTTTCAAATCATCGAGTGATTATTCCAAGCACAACAGGTTCGGTTTCAAAAGTTACAAACGAACTTGAACTCATAAGAACGGTTGGCAAAACGGTACTATGAATTTCATCAGAATGTGCTGTTATCGATGAATCGGAACCACGCGACTCCCTAAGGAGTCAGTGGCATCCAACGTGTTAACATCAAAATTAATAGACTGTGGAAAGGGCTAGTTAAATTGCCATGTGTTTTTACAAAGATAAATGACTTAGTTTTCAAAAAAATAAATAAAATAATCCACGTTAAGGGGTCATAGGAGTCTTAAAAATGTGCAAAGAAGGTACTACAAAACATAGTTTGATCTTTCATGTCATTTTCGAACTACTTAATGTATAAGTATAATTTTTTTATATGTAATTCTACAAGATTTATTTATTATAAAACAAGTTTTAAAATTTATGAAACTTTAGCCAAAACTAAAATAAACGATATTAAACCTGAAGCTATTTGAACACATTGTGATTAGGCTTTCATGGCAAATTGTGAGGTCAAAATTGAAAAAATGACCAAGAAAATGACTTTATATTGTACAAATATGTACAAACAAAGACTTATACCTAAATTCTCAGCTCAATTTTAATTAGAAATTATTTTAAAAAAATTTAAAATCAAAATTTTTAAATTTTTATTAATTGTTTTACTAAAAAGTTCTTAAAATAATTTCTAATTAAAATTGAGCTGAGAATTTAGGTATATGTCTTTGTTTGTACATATTTGTACAATATAAAGTCATTTCCTTGGTCATTTTTTCAATTTTGACCTCACAATTTGCCGCGCAAGCCTAATCACAAGGTGTTCAAATAGCTTCATGTTTAATATCATTTATTTTAGTTTTGGCTAAAGTTTCATAAATTTTAAAACTTGTTTTATAATAAATAAATCTTGTAGAAAAAAAATTATACTCATTTATTGAGTAGTTAAAATATGACATGAAAGATCAAACTATGCTTTGTAGTATCTTCTTTGCATATTTTTAAGACTCCTGCGACCCCTTAAATTCTAACATAATTGCGCATTAATTCATTGAAACTAATTTCAAAAATTTAAATTGTTTTTGGTCAAATTTTAAAATTGTGAGTTGATTGACTCAAGAATTATGTAACATTTATTTATGAGCATTTTATTATTAACCATTTTGTTAGATTGTCTTATAATGTTAAGACATTTACCAGAGTTGCCAACCTGCTAGATTTAAAAATAAGGAGATCCTAGGCAGAAATCGGGAGATTTACATTTTTTTATTACAAATTCAAGGACTTTTTCCAGAAAAATTCCGTCACTAGAAATTACTAACAAAATAAAATCTTTTTGGTATATCAAGGGAAGCTTTCGGCATTCTTTATTTATATGCAGAAATAGAATAACTTTGAAAATTGTATCTGGCGTAAACGATCGAATTCTTTTTGACATACTTTCATCAACACTTTTAATTTGAGCGGCAGTTTGCAGAAAATGCTTTTTCAAAACGCATAGAGGACCGCTATTTTCCGCACTTACGAAACACCTTTCAAAAGAGTTTAGGTATGATTTTTGCACACTTTCAGTAACACTTTTATTGAGTAGCAGTTTGTTGTATGGTAAAAAGTGAACACACGCTTTAATTTTTTTATGAAAAATGTTTTGAAGTCTTTAAGAAATAAATTATCTGTTTTATGCCCATAAGACAAGTCGACATGACCGTTGAACATGAAACAGAAGAACTAGATTTTTTAAAGACTACAATTATTTGGCATGTAAAAATTTAAAGCAAGTGTTAAATTTTATACCATTCACAAACTGCTGCTCAATAAAAGTGTTACTGAAAGTGTGCCGTAAATCCTACGCGAAGTGTTTTGAAAGGAGTTCCGAAAGTGTTCTAAAAGCGTCCCCGAATGTGTTTTGAAAAAGCGTTCCCGAATGTGTTTCTAAAAGCGTTCCTGAATGTGTTTTGGAAAGTGTTTCCGAATGTGTTCCGAAAAGAGTTGCCAAATACGTTCTAAAAGTGTTCTCAAGAAAATATTGTTCCATTAGGTGTTTCGATCTGCGTGCCAAAATGCGTACCGGATTGTGATCTAAAAAGGGAGACAAAATAAAGTGTTTGGAAAGGCACTTCAAAATATGTTCCAGAAAGTGTTCTGTAATGTGATCTAAACTAGGAGACAAATATAGTATTCTGCAATGTGTTCATAATCTGTTCAGAGATTTGCAGTGTATCTAAAAAAGCTTTACAGTAGATAGAAAAAAGGTTATTATGTCAAAATGGAGAGTTTTAAAAGACTAAACAAAAATAGTGATGTGTAGATAAATCTGAAATGAAAACAAACTTTTTAAGGGCAAAGAATGTGTCAAATACTTTAAATATTTTTACTTTACAGGTGCTAGTAGCACATAAAAAAATGAATTTAAGTGTGACTTTTTTTGCAATCGATTATCAATAACACGATTAAATGATAATTTGATTCCTGTCGATTTAATTAGTAAAAACAGTTTATATAATAACTTTATAATAATTATTAACTATTTGTTAGTACAATTCCAATGTTTTTAGATTGAAAAACGATTATAACAACAACAAAGAAACTAGTTAAGTGAAGCACCACACGAATTTCAATTACCAAATAATTTAGCTATTCACAACAGTAAAATTCGTTTAAAGATTTGTACAAAAACTTAGTCGGTGGATTTTTCTTTTTACTATTATGGTAAACTAGTGTTCTAAGTTTGAAGTCTGATGCTCTTTTCGTTTTTCAACACTATTTTTAAAGCCCCAAAAAGTTTCTAAAGCAAGTTACACTTTGTTTGTACGATTTTTTTCGAAAACCTTTTTGTGATATCTGACAGGAACGCGGAACTCGTGTACCAAATTGTATGTATAGAGCTCTTTTAGTTCGAACTATGGTATGGTGTGGTATGGTACATATATATTACAGCTTGTGTGCTTGTGCAGAGAACAGCTTATAAGCTTTCGTCAAGTGGGACAGACACAGAAAGAATTTTTACAGTCACAAAGAAAGGAATAACACACAGACAAATAACAACATTTATTGACGGTCACAAACATCCATGCCTGACCGGGATTCGAACCCGATCCCTGCAGCTCCAAAAGCCAGCATGCTAACGATTGAGCCACCAGGGCGGCAGTTCGAACAATAGAAAGGATTCAGACAGACAGATAGAACTTGACGCACCACTTTTGACCACCACTGACAAACACTGCATTTTCAGAATCGGCACCCTTCAAAACATAGAGTAAACACAAAATTTTCATTTTATATTTTCGACCCATTAAAATATTTTTATTATCTTATGTTTTGTATTAGGTATTTGAATGTAAAATGTATCATAGAAAAGCCGTTATAGATATATAGCATTTACAATGCAGATTTGGGACACATCGCAAAACTTTCATTGTCTTAGGTTTCGTATTAGGTATTTGAATGCAAAATGTATCATAGAAAAGCCGTTATAGTTAAAAAGTAAATTTACAATACAGATTTTCGACCTTTCACAAAACTTTTATTATCTTTTGTTTCGTATTAGGTATTTGAATGTAAAACATATCATAGAAAAGCCGTTATAGATATAATGCATTTATAATTTAGATTTTCGACCCATCACAACACTTTCATTACCTTATGTTTCGTATTAGGTATTTGAATGTAAAATGTATCAGAGAAAAGCCGTTATAGTTATATAGTAAATTTACAATGCAGATTTTCGACCCATCACAAAACTTTTATTATATTTTGTTTCGTATTAGGTATTTGAATGTAAAACATATCATAGAAAAGCCGTTATAGATATAATGCATTTACAATTTAAATTTTCAACCCATCACAACGCTTTCATTACCTTATGTTTCGTATTAGGTATTTGAATGTAAAATGTATCAGAGAAAAGCCGTTATAGACATCGAATCATTTACAATGTATTGCCATTTACATTAAAATTATAAGAAATCAATTATTTATGGTGCTGGTGCCTATTGGCAAGATAATTTGTCACACGAATATAAGCTTCTGCGGGTTCGAAACCCGATATGGCATGTATGTTTGTGTTTGCCGAGTATATGCGTATTGCGTAGTACGTGTTCGTTATATCTGTTGGGTCCGAAAGTCCGTATGTCATTGCGCAGTTTCTCACGGGAGCGGTTCTCTGGAGACTATTTCCCTCCCCCTCAGGGTGGTGTCTAAATTGTGGTGATGGCGCGCGATAGATTTCAGCATCTGTCACGTATGTGTGAGTTGTGTCTGTCTTACTTGACGAAGGTTTATAAGCGGGTATCTGACCAAGCACACAAGCCTGAAAATATTTGTCTACCAACTAGTCAACTAACCAACAAAATATAAGACAAATGAAGATCGTAATACCTAAAAATTTATGCAGGGCAAATTAAATCCTGTTACAAAAGAACTTAAAGATAACGTTTTCATTTTGGTAGGAAGGGTTTTACTGCAACTCTTGAATTTGCTACAGGGAAACAAAAATACAAGTTGTTTAATTTAAGCCCCTTTATCTTCCGCGTTAAGCACATATTTGCCATCATCATCAACCGACAAAATCTACAAGTGAAAGCAGTTATAACAGGTTAGGTAACCGAAGAAGACTTTGCATCAAACATCCATCTGAAGGTCAGCAAGAAATGAAAGTTAGAAATGAAATACGCGCAGAATTTTCTGTTTAAAAAAATAAACGTAAAAGCGGTTCCGCACCTCCCCCCTTTCGTCATGAGAAAGTGGATCAAGGTCGCGAAAGCTTTCTCGGTCTGTGGCTAGTAGGAAATAAAGTGTCGGACACTCACCCATACTTTCACTGGGGCTGTGAGGCGCCCTGTGGTCAGTGTCTCGATCTACGGATCGGAAGGTCCCGCGATCGAGTTCTGGTCGCTGAAAACTCACCGAGTATATGCAGAGTAAGTGCTCGTTAAATCTGTTGGGTCCGAAAGTTCTGTGGGCGGTCATTGCGCAGTTTCCACGGGTACAGGTTCCTGGAGACTATTTCCCTCCCCTTCAAGACATGTCTAAATTGTGGAGGTGGCGCGTGATAGATCGCAGCATCTGTCACGTATATGTGTGAGTGTGTATGTGTTGTGACTGTCTTACTTGACGAAGGTTTATAATCGGCTCTCTGAGCAAGCACGCAAACCTGAAAATATGTGTATACCAACCAACTACTTTCACTGGGATTGTAATACACTCCTTGCCAACCTAAGTTGGGTAAATAGAAATATGCTATGGAGAGGATCCTACCGCGGTTGTAAAGAGTTCCATAAATTATTTGTGAATCCATCCACAAAATACGTTTAAAACACTAATTTCATTTAAGGTCTAACAGATTTGATTATTATTTGAGAAAATTTCGCAATTTTTAATCGGAATGAAAAGTGTATTTTGGTTAGGATTGTATTAAGATTATTTTGTATGCAAATATCAGCTTACAAGAGTTTTTCAACTAACGAACCTATCGCGCTTTTTCCGCTGACTTTTTACTATTTGTTTTTACCCTAGTTAGGTTGGCACGGAGTGTAGGTGATTATGAGGGCTATTTATTTGGAGAGTTAAGAGAGGATGGGTAAAATGGAAATTATTTTAAATAAATAAATTTTAGCATGATTTGAACATGCAATAAAAATATCTGTCAAAGCTTTAAGGGGTCACAGGAGTCTCAAAAATGTGCAAAGAAGATACTACAAAGCATAGTTTGATCTTTCATGTAATTTTTTAACTACTCAATATAGAACTATAATTTTTTTATACATAATTCTATAAGAATTACTCAATATAAAACATATTTTAAAATTTATGACTCTTAAGCCAAAACTAAAATAAATAATAACAAACATGACACTATTTGAACACATTGTGATTAGGCTTGCGCGGCAAATTTTGAGGTCAAAATTGAAGACATGACCAAGAAAATAACTTTATATTGTACAAATATGTACAGACAAAGACTTATACCTAAATTCTCAGCTCAATTTTATTATAAATTATTTTAAGAACTTTTTTCTAAAAATATTAATAAAAATTTAAAAATTTTGATTTAAATTTTTTTAAAAAATAATTTCTAATTAAAATTGAACTGAGAATTTAGGTATAAGTCCTTGTTTGTACATATTTGTACAATATAAAGTCATTTTCTTGGTCGTTTTTTCAATTTTGACCTCACAATTTGCCGCGCAAGCCTAATCACAATGTGTTCAAATAGCTTCATGTTTAATATCATTTAATTTAGTTTTGGCTAAAGTGTCATAAATTTTAAAATATGTTTTATATTGAGTAAATCTTATAGAATTACATATAAAAAAGTTATACTTGTATATATTGAGTAGTTAAAAAATTACATGAAAGATCAAACTTTGCTTTGTAGTTCCTTCTTTGCACATTTTAAAGACTCCTATGACCCCTTAAATCATAATTTAATTTCAAAAGAAGTTAAGGTGACTCATTTTTCTATATAGTTAGCTAATATTCCGTACTTAATTAAAACCTATAAATTGTTTTATACATTTGATAAGAACAACCATTTTTACTTCAAATTAAAAAACCCCAATGTTTAACAACAATGGAAACGCGTTTGATACCTTTTGAAACTTTTGATATAAATAACGTTTTATTAACTAATTACAATAAAAAAGTAAATAACAATTATTAGCAAAAGACATGCTATTCCATCGATACATTTGCATAAGTTAGGGAAAGACGAAATTTAACAAGCTTTCGTAATAAACTCGATACTCTCGAGAAAAAATTAATGTCACTTATAAATTAAAAAAAATTTAAAGTCATATGTATCGACATACATGTCATGAAAAACAGGAATATACTTCTTAAATCGACATTTTTTTTAATTCCCTTCAGTTATTAGCTTCCTGTTTATTTTATGGATTTCGAAATTTAGTTCATAAAATAAAGTTAATAACTTTCAGAGAATAGCATATTTACACTATTTAAGATTTTACATTTAAATTTATCACTAAACTCTCACCCAAAACTATACCAAAATAAAACTACAACTACCAAAATCCGTACACGAACAAGCTAAAAATAATAATCTCCACTTGCTAATACTACCTCATCCACCGTTGCTTTTTTACCATACAAAACCAGATTACATCGATACAAAAACGTACGAAAAACCCTCTTAATCTTATTTTGCCGAGACCCTCCTGCCAAATCCTGAGGATCACTCGGAAGTAATACCTCAAACCGTTCTTCATTTTTATCTCCTCCGTTCGGTTTCACCTCCCTCAACACCTCTAGTATAACAATACATATCACCCTCATCTGAGGATGAAAAAGAAGTTATGGACATGTTATTTTTAAGAATAACTTTTTTAATTTTTAGATATTTAGGGACAACTTTTTGGATAAACTTATGTACCCTCTGAGGCATAGGCAAATTGGCTGAAGTGTTATCTTGTTTTCTATGCGGGAGATTTAAGTTAGAATATTTTACTGAAAATTTCATTTCTTAATTTTTTATAAAATTATATTTTTATAGTCGATAGTTATAAAGGATCCTACATGCTTTACATATTAAATTTAATAAAATTATTAAATTTATTTTCTTTCAAAAATTATGTGTATTGATGGAGAACCTGGCAGTCAGATAACGGTTTTATACGTCTGTATCCCTCCGAAGGCTAATATCGACTTCTACTTGGTATTAGGGAAGTTGGTGAATTCTTACTTTCACCACAGGTTTTAATTTGGTGCAGCCGGTAATCTCCTTGATGTCGTCGGAGTACAGATCTTAAAAATTCGGGGAGGCCAAATATATGTTTTTGTGTTGGTGGAACATCATTTCAAGGGGAAACATCAGGGAGAGAGGATAAGTTAAACTTAGAAAAGAAGGATAAATGATAAGAAAAGAGATCTAAATCTGAGATATGCTTAAGAGATCTGCTGAAAATTAAGAACTAGAAAGCGAAGACCAGAGACAGGCGGCTATGGAGTCGCATTGTAAGAGAGGCCATGGTCCAGCATGGACTGTAGTGCCGAGGAGTTAATTAGTTGGTGGGACATCAGCACAGTTACTCCAGAGACGGAAAGTTCTTAAAAATAACATAAAACCAAACTAAATGTTATTGTAAACGAACCCCCGCAATCCCTCAACACCGATCCGCTAGGGAAAAGTCAACCCGACCGCCAACAATGTAATTCAGTGGGTGGTTTAGAAAAACGCGGAGTAAATCCCCTGCTTTTCATTTTCAGGGGCCTTTTCAAAAAGATTCCCTTGTCCGAGGGATGAGGATGGAGCCTGTTAACTTCCAATCACGCCTTGGTGCGTTTTTATAACGCCTGTTCGAGCCCTTCCTAAAGGGGTTTGAGAACTATGCAACTTATCCAAGTGGATAGTGTTGGAACAAATCCGTTTTGATCCCGAATCGTTTAGGGATTATGTGGAAGTGATAGTAGTATTGACCCTCTTTTTTTAGGGGGGAGGGGACAGTGCTTGATGGAAAATAAAGGTGTTTTATATGGGGGAGTAGAGTTAATATATTGTTTGTAGTTATATTTAATTAGTTAACAGTGGGGGGAGTATTGATTGATGGAAAATAAAGGTGTTTTAGATAGGGGAGAATAGTAAATAGATTGTTTGTAGTTATATTTAATTAGTTAACAGTGCAGATAGTTATTGATGAACTTAGTGGAAGAACGAGCTATGTAAGGAAAATAAGTGAATAACTGGAAGTAGTTGAGTTTGCACTTAGATCTGTAAAAATTGTTACTTGCAAACGGCAAAAAGAATACTTAATTTGAATTTTATGAAAAATAGAAACTTGTTATATTTAATTGTATTATTATTCAAGTTGATAGTGCTGGAACAAATCCGTTTTGATCCCGAATCGTTTAGGGATTATGTGGAAGTGATAGTACTATTGACCCTATCTTTTTTATGGGGGGGGGGGGAGTAGTGCTTGATGGAAAATAAAGGTGTTTTAGATAGGGGGTAGAGTTAATAGATTGTCTGTAGCTATATTTAATTAGTTAACAGGGGGGGGGGTATTGCTTGATGGAAAATAAAGGTATTTTAGATGGGGTAGTAGAGTCAATAGATTGTTTGTAGTTATATTTAATTAGTTAACAGTGCAGACATTTATTGATGAACTTAATGGAAGAACGAGCTATGTAAGGAAAATAAGTGAATACTGGAAGTAGATCAGTTTGCACTTAGATACGTACAAATTGTTACTTGCAAACGGAGAATACTTAAGGAGAAGAAAGAGAATACTTAAATTTTATTTTTAAGAAAGACATAAACTTGTTATGTTTCATGGTAATATTGACCCAATATTAGTTCAGATAGTTATTGATGAACTTAGTGGAAGAGCGAGCTGTGGAAGGAAAAAAGAGAGTACTGGTAAATGAGTATAAAATTCATTTTTGCACTTACATCCATTAAAATTGTTACTTGCAAACGGCAAAAAGAATACTTAATTTGAATTTTATGAAAAATAAAAACTTGTTATATTTAATGGTAATATTGACCCAATATTTTTAAGGGGTTGTGTTTGACAGAAATTAAAGGCGTTTTGGACGGGAAGTAGAGTTAATTGATTGTTTTTTATATTTAATTAGTTATTTGTGCAAATAGTAATTGAAGGGCTTAGAAAAAAAAGGTGAGGTTACAAATGTTTTTTAATGGTTTAGTTTACACTTAGATCCATTTAAAAGGTAGATATTATTAGAAGGTAGATCTTTATCAAGGGGTTTTGGATGCGGAAGATGGAGAGTAGGTTATAATAGATTGGTTTTAGTTACATTTGTTTAGTAAATTGTGCAGATAGTAACTAAGATCTAGTACTATTGATTAGGCTGTGCAAATAGTAACTAAGATCTAGTACTAGTGACGGCATCTTTTTGGAGGAGAGTGCTTTAAAGATTTTTTAAATGGGAGTAGAATTAATACATTATAGTTTATATATATTTAATTAGCTAATTGTGAAGGTAGAAATTGAAGGGCTTAGTGGAAGAACGTGCCAGTTACAAGTGAAAATTATTTTTAATTGTTTTGCACTTATACCATGTTTAAACCGGCATAGTACAACAGTAAAAAAATAATGCTTATCTTAAATTTTATGGAAAGGGCAAATATTTTCATTCTTAATGGAAGCAATAATATGTCCATATTTAATTAGTAAACTTTGCAAGAGAGTAGTTGAAGATTTAAGAAGAACACGGGCTATATGACAAAAAATGAAAACTGGAAAATGAGGTTCAAAGTTTTTAGTTAGATTCCGTTTAAAATGGTATTAAAAGAATTCTAAAATGAAATATAATGATAAAGGGGAAACCTGTTACCTTTAAAGAAAGGAAAAATATATTCATTGACATAAGAATGTACTTTTTTTTAAAGAAACATATGCTTTTTTAAATGTCACATAACACGTTCATCCGCAAAACTATTCTTAAGAGTACGTAAATTAAATGTATCGAAAGTTTATAAGCACTTTTCTTTTAAAATAATTTGCAGTTTTAAAATTTTTGAAAAATCTGTGCTACAAAGAAACAATTGTTTACTTTTGGGAAAAAAATTTGGAGAGAATTTGTTATTTTTTTTTATTTTAGGTGAAATGATTTTAATCTTATTTAAATGAAGGTTAAATAAAGTAGAAAACTTTATAAAATTTTATTATTGTTTTGAAAGGCAAGTATTTCATTCTTAAGTTTCATTGAATAGAAACTTATTCGAAAGCAAACTTTAGAAAAAATATTTTCATTTCAGAGTAATTGGTATTGTAAAATGTTAACGTTAACTTAAATTTTTAACATTAAATTTTAATTCTTAAGAATATTTTTTTCGTCTAATTCGATATCAAACAATGAAAACTTTGTTTAAAGTTCGTTTTAAATTTATTGTTAAGAAAAATGAGATGTTTTTGAAAAATAAAAAATCTTTTAACTTATATAATTTAAATAACAATTTAAATCTAATAGATTTAAAACTAGTCGCAAGAAACAATTCAAATTTGTTAATATAATTACTTAACTTGACAAATTTCAAAACAAATAGCTTGAGAGACTTTTTAAAAATATTTTATTTCAACAATGAAATGAGGCTTAGACTTTTCAAAAGTGTTTTACCATCTACTTCATATTAAAAACAAACCACTAATTCTAAGTTTGTTTGGTATCATCTTGGAGTACTTAGAATAAGATTTAGTCGCTTAAACTTATTTTCAACTTGTCAGCAGTTTCGTTATCCCAAAATTAAAAGTATTTGGCATCGTTTTTAGTGATCCACCTTGGAATTGAGTTTTCTAAGAAATTTAAGTGCTTAAGACTTATTTTTATTTAAGTGTTATGTATCACATTGTGTCAGTATTATAAACCTTTAAATAGCACTAGAAATATAAAATCTTGTGCTTTTGAAAAGTGGTTATTTCAACTTTACTTCATTAAAAAGACAATTTTTGAGGAAGTGAAATTCACCATAATACTTCCAGTTAAAATTCTTCGATTAATACATTTTCAATAATCACTTATTCAAAATAGTTACATCTACCTGATTCCTTACAAGTGATGTACTTAATCCATCCCACAATTCAGAATTTACTCGATCCTGCTCCGCCAAACTCTATCAAATCCAACCAACTCTCTAAATCCTGCCTAACTCCTCATCCAGATGAAGAATATCTTCTCCACTGCGGCATAGACATAGAGTTAAGAGAGAAGATGAAGATACTTGGCGAGAAGCAAAGTGAAGCCCTCAGAAAATCGCAAAGCAACCCTAGTAAGCCCAAACTAAACAATCACTCAATGTTAGCTCAAGCTGAAACGCATCATGTTATTCCTTAAAAAGTGTTAATTAGAAATCAAAAGTGACTATTTGCACAATTTGGGCTGTAGCACGAGATCTGAATTCATACAAGATAGTAGTAATTTCCATCAAAGGCAGGATGACCTATGTATCAAATTTTTGCTAAAATTTCATCGTCTTTCTTAAAAACATCGATCAAAACAATCACGATAGGTCAAATTCTGAGTAGAAATTGATCAAAAAACAAAGTTGAGTATCAGAATTTTTTTTTTTAGTTTAGTGATATTTTACGAATTTATAGCATTTTGCATAATATGAACTGTAATATTTAGGGGCCTCTAAAATTTGGTGCCCGGGCCTCATGGAAAAACATGCCCTGCTAACAGGTAAGTAAAATGCGTTGTAATTATAGTTTTTAGAAGATAGTCAAAATCGACAAGTCGATGAAGTTTGCTTATACCAACTCCACTGTGGAATAGCGCCAAGTAGTTCCGCCGAAATCGCTTATTTGGGCTTACTACAAAGGGGAGAGATGGTTTCACTCGGCATACCGGTTTTAGTGCTGGTTTTTGCCCGGCAGACTCTCTGCATCTCATTCTTAACTCGATGTGCATAGGTAAGCCCCACTCCTGCCGGATGATATATGCACGGGAAGTTTTCCTTTTTCTCATACACAAAAGTTGGCTCTATTTCTTGCCTACAAATCCCTTTTGCTCTGTACAGTAATCGCCAACTCTTTTCATCGCTAGGCAAATCTCTGGCACATGGAAATCCCAGTTGTCTGTGGCTTATAGGGGAGGACCCGAGAAAGTTGGGAAAGCAGCGTCTTCTGCAATAGAGATTGAAGAGGAAATCTCCTTATGTAATATCCTTACCTCAGAGGCAGAGGGGTACATCAGCATATTTCCAAATTTATAGGTTAACAGGAATTTGTCACATATTCCCAATTCTCCAACTGCACTTCTAATACTGTAGTTTCGTTATAAATTTTTAATATAATGAAATATAACTTTGATGGTTGATTCAAGGCGTGATTATGCATGCTTAAATGTTTAAAACTGAAAATTGTCATTTCTGGAGTTAGGTCTCTGTGTCTCGGTTTCTGAAATATTTTCCTCATTTTTCTTCGTTGGGGTGGAGACATGGTAAAACCGCTTGTGCTGTTGTTGTTGTCGGTTCATTGTACGTTGTAAGGGAAAGCGCTTGTACGAAAATGAAGCTCTCCTATGTTAGATCTTTTGTGGAATATTCGACTCTGATGTCAGACTTTGACGTGTATTGCTGTGCATCAAATGAAGATAGATTGCCGAACATATACTTTAAAAAAAATTAGAATCCTATCCATATTTTAATTAATATATAGGTGAAATAATAAATATTTTTTAAAAAAATTTAATTTAAAGCCCAAATTCATTGCCATTGGATTTTAACGATCTTAGGGATATGCGAAGTAACTGAAGAGTGAAATTTTTTCACTGGATGACAGTACAAATTAAACTTTTTCGAAAAAATAATAAATTTCTTGAAATTTTTAATCATATTTTGCAATATATGATTATAAATGATTCCAACATCCTTCAGAATTTAAAATTTATACGTTTTTTAAAAAAAAATTTACGTATTTTGATGGAAAACCTGACAGACAAGGTGACAGGTTTATACGTCTGTATCCATCAGTAGGTTAAAATTAAGTTAAAGTTTGTCGGATTCTACTGGCCAATGAATAACCCATCAAACATCTCATCATCAATACATAACCCATCTCCATTTGTAGACCTGACTAGGGTTTTAGGCACTAATGCTATCAATAGTCCATACCTAAAGGCTTATTTGATGAAGAACCCTCAGTTAACCTTCAAAGCAAGCTTGGTAATCTTTAATGACCGCCTGAAGAATGAAGGTGAACTCATAGACCCGACTGGTAGACATCATTGTAGTCAGGCTAACTTCCCACAACATCATCGTGGCTACCTACATCGCTTTTTACTAGAAAGAATACAGTTACAAAAATTAAAAACGATATTTTTTCGCTTCTCAAGTGTAAGTTCTACTTTTTCACGGCCATTACTGATAAGGCGGCATCATAAAAATACCTCGCTGTGGTGGGAAAAAATGAGAGTTAAACCAGCCTTAACATTCAGATTCCGAATAAGTTTTAAAGCAGTTTTGTGTAGGTTATTTTGCCACCTCATTACCACCAACGCTTCTTAATCCTTCGTAATTAGATAAGAACAGTACGTGCTATGACTGAAAAAATATTGATTAGGTTTCTGTCATAACTACACTCCGTGCCACCCTAACTTGGGTAAAAGCAAAGAGTAAAAAGGAAGAGTGAAAAGCTCGGTTGATCCGTTAGTTGGAAACTCTTGTAAGGTAGTATTTACATACAAAATGATCCGAATAATTCCCAAATTTTCACACATTTTTTTTAAATCGGTTAGACCTCAAACGAAATAAATGTTTTAAACATGTTTTCTGGATGAATTCACAAATAATTTATGGAACTCTTTACATGCGCGGAAGGATCTTCTCCATAGCATATTTCTATTTACCCAACTTAGGTTGGCAAGGTGTGTAAGGAGGGCTACGTGGAATCTCTGTTTCTAAAGGATATCATGAAAATAATGAACTTTAGAGCAATGGAAAAGGTTATCCCTACGAATCAAGCGTCTGGTATATTTCCAAAAAGACTTTTAAAGTTTTGCAATTGCCGCGGATACCTCTCATAACTTTTTTTCCCCCGGCGGCCTCTCATAATCAAAGCACATATCGAACGGGGATTTTGGTGTCATGGAAAGAGTTGACAATTACACATTGAGATACATTTTTATCAGAATCTTTATATGCTAAATAAATGGAGAAGTGTTAATATATGCATATGAAGTCAGAACATGTGATCGACCTTGATGGACCAACTTGGATTGCACCTTATGATTTAACACGAAAGCTGAAATTGACGCAAAGCATTGAATATGACATCACCGAAAGCATTTTTAATCTGACAACTTTAAAACTAGTTCCAGTAAAAAAAAAGTCCTCTTATAATATGAATTACAATATGTAGACATCAAATCCTGTATCATTCAACAAATGTTTCTTGAAGCATATTGTATACTTATTGCTGTAAATAGCTTTCTGTTTCACGGACAAAATTGTAACTCATTGCCTTTAGTTCTCTTCGTTACCTTAATTGGGATCAGAAGTTATTTAGACCCCAATATAAAACTCAAAAAAATATTTTATAATTCCCATAATAGAAATGTAGTTTTTTCCGTTCCTAAATCTTACGTCAGTAAACCTTATTATATTCCAGTTTGATCGAGTACATTTGGTAAGTCAGTAATAAAATAGAAAGTCTGTAAATCGTCGTAGACAAATTGTGATTTCAACAATAGAATGCAATGGAATGTACATCGGAAATTCCACAAAAAACACCACACACTCATGCTTCAAAGTAAATTAACATATTCAATTAAGAACTCAAATAACGGTACGTTTTTAACCTTGTAATGATTAATACTAGGTATATTGTTAATATTTTCTGCATATAATAAACTTAAATCGTCACTTCAAATTGCTTGACAATGCAAAGTTAAACTTCATTTGGTTTTAAAGTACCCCTCTTTACAAATGATGAAAACTGGTATTCATACATAAGTATAAAATGGTTAAAGTTCAAGGCACAGATGTAAAATTGCATATCTTTATACAGATACAGACAGGATGCTCAAGTAGAAATGCTACAAAATGATTACTCACGATTTTTGAAACAATGTATTTTTAAATTTCGGTTTCTCTTTGAGTTAAAAAAAATGGTGTTTACATACATTAATAAAAAAATGAAATAATTTGACCCACTTTCGCGAGCGAGAGTGTTAAAACGAGTTTTTTCAAGATCACTCCGATCAAAAGTGGAGATAATATTCGAATATTCGAACTAACTTCCTCGACGTCTTCTACGAGGCATTCTTCTGGTCGAGTTTTGTTTGTCTGAGAAAGCGTTCACTTTTTATTCCAAACGATTTTTTAACCTTCGCGCGGCCGTGAGGTAAGAGGCACGTGCTAGCGATGACTGTTCTTTTTTTTTTTTTCACAATGAGTTACAAGATTGTCGTTCCGTACTCAGATACCCTCGTTTGTGTAGAATTTTTTTTATGGTTTGATTGTTCTTTAATTCGGCAATGAAGTGTTAATTGTTTGCTACTTTGAATTCAAACAAACAATTCTCGGAATCACACAACATTTGCTTGCTAGTTGCTCTTTAAATATTTAAATGCAGTATTGGTACTCTTTGTTTTATTCTTCGCAGCTTTAATTTAAAACACCAGACTTATTTTAAAAGCATATTCTATATGGGTGGATCAACTTTAAAAGTTATATTTTATTTTCTACTATAATGTTTGTAAATATGATTAAAGTTATTACGTGCAAATTTTTTTTAATCAAACACTACAACTTCTTAGGCTGTTTTAAGAAATTTATTAATCTAAAATTATTATTAATTATGTATTAAGAATTTCCACTATAATTAGTGATATTTTAGAATCGATAAGTAAACTGTAATACTTTTAGAAAAACTTAAATGTACTTTTTTTTATGTAAGTATGTTCGAAGAACTATTGAGACTGAAAGCCTCCAATTAAATATTATACCCTTCCGCTCTTCTGGAAGATAAATATTCTATTTCCATTTATTAAACACTTTGTCAAAGGTATATAAATTTAACTGAGTTAATAATATTTGCACATCCTTCATCTGTCATTTTTGTTTATTTCATTTAACAAATACTTTAATATGAATTTGTTAGACGAAATATTTAGTTTAAGTTTTTTATCTATGTGACATTCAACACAAGAAATTAAATTACACTATACAATTTTTATTTACGTATTAATTAAATTGCGGATTAATTCTGTGGTTTAGTTCTAAAAAGGCCGATGTCAACAACTAAAATTTTTGACTTAGGCCCTTTTAAAACCAAGCTACAGAATTATTCACGTATTAGTATAAAAAATTACTTCCGAGCACATTTTGAATGCTTATAGTTCAGAACTTTTACTTTGATTATTAAAATCTTTCCGATCTCACTAATAATGGAACAAAACATGGGATGCAAAATATTATTTTGAGAGTTTCCAACACTATATTAAAAAATATTTTGTATGTACTTTCACTCTGCTGAAATAAAGTGAAACTCCATTTTTTTAAAAGATTTAACTCTTTGCTTGATAAATAGTTTCCATTTCATGGATAAGAATGTTAAGGTATTACGGTGGTATTTTAAAAAAAATATAATAAAAGTATAAACAAAATTTCAATTACAATAAAAATGTATGTTTACTTAACCCTTTGAAAGATAGGTAAATTACCAAATGTAAACTTATTTTCCTTGTATTAAATTTTAATGCTTTTTTTTATCTAACCAACGAATGTTCTTAAATTATATATTTGTATAAAGTGCTTGAAAACACTTGTCAATACTTCAAATTTTAAAATTTAATTATAATTTTTTTAAAAAAAATTTACATTGTTGAAAAAACAGATGCTAGTATCCCTCAGGAGATTTTAATGAGCAATTAAAAGTAAGGTTAAAAGTCCGATAAAAAATAAGAAAAGATCATCAAAAAAAGATTTTCTTCAGACAAATTTAATTTTAAACAAACAATGTGTTGATGCCGGAAATATTATTGCACTTCAATATAAGTTATGTGAACTTTCACTCCCTTAAAGTGCAATTCAACCACACCCTTCAGGATTTTAGCTTTTTGACTGAGAAATTGTTTTCATTCTCATGGACAAGATTGAAGGACGATTACGGTTTAAAGGCTCGGAAATAGATAGGGGAGGAGAGCGTTATAACAAAAGGGAAAAAACGTGGATATTCGATGGAGAAAAAGAATGGCATTCAAAATGTGAAACTAAGAGTAGATCAAGGTTCGACTCCGCCTTGCTAGAATCCACCCCTAAAAATTACGTTAATGAATATTTTGTTTGGTTGTTTAGCATTATATACATGAGAGGTGCACGTGTTTTCGTTTGATAGTTAATTAAAAATCTAAAGTTGTAATCTGATAATAATTTCTCTTCAATCTGGAATTTTTCTTTCAAAAAGTTACAGAATTATTAAAAAAAGTGTCACGTTATTTAAAAAAAATCTTAATGTAATTTTTGATCCAACCAATGAATGTTGTTAAATTATATCTCTGTATGAAATGTTTGAAAATACTTGTCAATACTTCAAATTTTGAAATTAAATTATAAATTTTTCAAAATTATTTACATTGTTAAAAAATCTGATGCTGGTATCCTACAGAAGGTTTCCCATTTTGGTCCCATCCAAATATGCGTGGGGTTTTTTCTTTTCTTTTTTTTAAAGAAATTGCTTTATTTTATTTTGGTGGAGATGTTTTGTTGTTGTTGTTGTAGATTTGGAACTTTCAGCGAAGCATAGAGCCATCTTTTAGTGTCTGTTAAAAATTTTGTTCAAATTGCACCTGAAATAATCCTAGAACTTTCCAGCTGCCATCACTATTTGAAACGTGAATTCACCAATTTTTGGTGGTAAAACCTTAGCTTTGGTACAACTCCAAAGTAGGGAAGCAACCCTTCAAACAGTGGTAGCTGCTTGAAAGTTCCAGAATTCTGTTGCCAAACTTTTTTTTAATAGTGTAGGCGGTTTTTCTACTACTTTTGATGCTTAGATTAAAACTAATCTTAGCTTTAAATAAGTACGTAGAGTATAAAGAAAAAAAGACTTTAAAAACTCTAGAAATTATCATTTGATTCAAGAATTATCCTTCTTTTATGTAAAGCTACAAAAATTTATATTCTGTCATCCTTGATCAATATTTTTCATCAGGTTACAAGAATTTCAGTATTTATACATCGATTGAGGAGGTTAGTCGAAGAACGTGCCAAGTGACATGTTTATAAAAATTTAGATTTTTGTGTCAACATGAACATTTTATGATTAAATTGATTGAACATTTATTTATTTAAAGGTAACAAGATTCCCCTTTTAATAAACTTTAAGCAAAGTACATTTTTTTTTATCTTTTACCTCTTACCCAAAACTTAAAAGCCGATTCCTCGTTTTCTCCACAGATGGGGAGCTCAGAACGTTCTTCTACTAAGCATTTCAATGTCAATTAATAGAATGAAACAATAGAAAATTTCCCCCCCAAAACAACTTCAGACTGATTCTATTTTAAATAATTCGAATCTCTTCTTCCAATGTTGATGTCCTTAACCTACACTGAATGAAATTTCAATATCTTTCCCTTTCGTCTCCACACACCCAAGGATGTTGGGTGAAAACCGGTGCAGAACTCTCATATTTTGCCTCTAAATCCAGTTCTAAATAGGCCAATCCCGTGAAAACCGTTTCCAATATTTTTTTATATGTACATATTGGTGGTTTTCTGCCACTTTTTAACGCAGATATTTGACAAGGCTGTCCTTGCGTTTTGTTTGTTTCAGTTTCCTTGTTTGTTCTGCGTACACTTTCATTATTTAATGAACTCCAAGGAAGTGCAGAAAGGTCATGATGTAATTGTTTTAATTGATTTTGCAATACAATTTCATTTGACATTTATTTAGTTTTTTTATTTTGATCTTTAAACTTATTAAAATAATTACTCATCAAAGAAAATACAAATCGTCAAAGTTTTAGATTTACTCTTGAAATAGTAATTGGATAGTATGGTACTTTTAATTATCTACACTTACAAAATCACAATTAATTTAAAACCAAATTGAGCTCATACTAGTATTTGCCCTAGGGTGCAATTTATTTCCCTAGTATGCAATTTATTTCCTTAGGGTTAGTGTACAAGTTATTTGTTGGTATTAGAATTTGAATTAAGCAATTAAATGGCAGTTAAAAAAATTTAATAACTTATATGAATGAAAAAATTCGAGGATTACCATCATAACAAATATATGCCCGTGACTTTTTTACCAAGCTTAAGAGATTTAATGAAAAAAAAAAATTAACTTTCTTGCTTAACGTAGCGCTCAAGGCAAACTGCGATACTAAAAACTTTTAATAATCAAATCTACCCTTAAAACGCTAATTTCATCTATCAAATAACTAGTGGGAAAAAACCAATGCAAATCTCTATCCTACTTGGTATAAAAAAGGTTTGATATATTGTATAATAATACTCTACTAATGAGGCCCAGTGGCTTAGTGGTAGTGCTTCGCAATGCCACGCCACAGGTACAGGGATCGAATCCCGGATTGGGCGAGGTTGACCCATCCTTTCACCCCTTGAGTGGGTCGATAAAATGGGTACCAAGCATGCTTGGGAACTAAGCACTGGGGGTATGCAAGAGGCTGACCACCTTATCGGGACACATGCCTAAGCACCCCAGAGCCCTAGTTCTTGAAATAGCTGAAATGGGCACGGCAAGCCTTGGCCCAGTAATGGGCTGTTGCGCCGATGAGTTCAGTATATTCTACCAATACTTATCTTCTAAATACTTCTCTTATAAATTACATAAATTAACGCGGTCCCTTTTAGATACAATAGGAAACTCCAATTTCATCTAATTCTATCAAATAAGCCATGAGATAACAAATACAATTGTGTGCATCTTATCAGAAAATGTGGTTCATATCCCACCTTAAAGCATTCAACATTGGTCCTTCTTCTATTAATGTATCCCACTTTCATCGAGGGATCGGTGCCACTCCGTCGTCTTCAAGCCGTCCAAGCACGAAGGTCAACGGGTTAAGACCAACGTGCTCGAGGCAAGGCCGATTGGCTCATTGAAATGCGAAAATGCGGTGGCCTGCTAACTGTTATTTAATAATTGTGCATAATAGAGTCATTAGAAATGTTTTCCTCCGTGTGATAATGAAACTGTCAATTGGATTGAATGATAAATTTAATTGAAAACAGTTTCACGCTCTCCGAACCTTAATAACTTTATTCAGTCCGAATATTTGACTGTTTTTACCTGTTTTATCGAAAAAAAATCATACCTTAATTTTAAAGCCTTTCTCCCCTCTTCTTTTTTATTTTAGAAACTTATGTATCAATCAAAAACTGTATCACAATCTTGCCATCTTATTTGCCATAGTTTGTACTGTTTGTTTTCTTATCCGCAGTATATATGTTATATGGCTCCATGAAATAAGTACCAGAACCATGAAATAAGTAAACAAGTGTAAAGTTATAGTTAAAGTAAGTTTAGCAGAAATCCTGGATTTGATATTTGTCCTTTTTCACGGATAGCCCTGGATTTTTGATTATCTCCGGGATATATCTAAGTATTTTTAAACACTTGTTTTTCTATTATAATTTGCATTTATGACAATTTAAATTGAAATAAATTTATTTCATCTTTACGATTTGTGATAATTTATAGTCAGTATAATACATATTATCCTTGCATTTGGCATGAACATAATTAGTTATTTTTATATTATTAGTTATTTTTTCAATGGTGAGCAATATCTTTTGCTTGGTTGTAAGTGTCGAGAATTTGAATTTTTTTTTAGCACGTAAGATAAATCTCAATTTTAACTTGATCCTTATTGTAGATACACTATTTGATTAGAGAAATTCGTGATACTAAACGAAACGTTTTACTAATAGCTGCTCAAGACAATGAAAGTTTTAATTTAGAGTAATGAAATTTTCTAAAATTCGATTGCATTTGAAGGGATTCTAATTAATGTATTAACTTTTTAAAATTGTAATCGAATTTAGATATTTATGTTGTTAATGAGTACCGATGAAATCGTATTAAAATTTCCTAGAAAGAAACACGTAAAATAAAAAAGCTTACCTGTAAACTCAAAATGAAATAGTCGTCATCTAAGGCATTTTGGTTCTCTTTATAAGCCACTTCTTTATTCTTAGATCTAAAATTTAAAATAACATCTAATAAGTGAATGAAGAAATTATAACATGTTTGAAAGTAGAATTGGAAATATTCTAAGTTATTTCATTGTAGTGGAATATTTTTAATGATATGCTTTATAGAAATTTAAACTTTTATTATAAAAATATATAAGGAAAAAATAAATTAAGAAAACTCTTCACCAGTGTGATTCACAAATACTTAACGCAAGAGCATTAACTACTTCTCTCTCTCCCTCCCTCTCGCTCTCTCTTTTTCACACCCACACCCACAAATGTATTATTTTATTATAAAGGTTATACTTAAGTTATGGTGTTGTTTGCACCACACAAAAGTAGCAGTTTTGCTATTTGTGTAAAGTTACTCCACATATGTAAGCAGTTACGCTTTCACCAGTTTTATGGAGTTTCACTATTTTTAAATTGGTATAAACATAGGTATATCCTAAACCATGTCAATACCCAATTTTTTTTAACAAATAATAAAGACTGTAATCAATACTTCTTCACCAGGGAGGTTCTCCAAAAGTGTTTTGTCAAAATTCAACCATTTGTTTATAAAGGGGAATGTATTGTACCCCCTCCCAAGCTTTATTTGTTCATAATTGTTAAATTTACAGTATCACAATTTTATTCAACAATAGTAATTACATCGATCGATACCAAACAAAAAATTCTATTTAACACTTTAGAAAAATATCCAATCCCCAAAATGCCAGCTACTTCCGATTGCGCGGCAACAACAAACCCGCCTCCACTGTTCATTACCCTTTATGAGGCGCACAAGTGGTTGGCACAAAAACAATGCGTTAATTGGCCAGTCGATCTCTCGTTAATGATGTAGCGATATCCAGATAACTCTATCAATTTACTTCGATTAAAATTTTAATTAATAAAACGCCTAAAACTAATTTTTGTTAAAATTATTACCAGGAAAGCTCTCTTAATAAATTTTTTTTACATAATTTAACCAGTCATTCGTATATAATGAAGAAAAATAATATCTCCCTTCTCTCAACATATAGTTTTCATACAGTTTAATTTTACAGTATTATAATTCCATTTAACAATAGCAATTACAAGTAAAAAAAAAGTCAATCTGCACTGTAAACAAACAAACCAATTATAATGGGGTAAGTTATTATACCCCTACCCATTCTATAGTATTCATACCAGTTTAATTTTTCAGTATCATCATTTCATTTCACAATAGTAATTACTTTTTAAAAAAATCCAGATCTGAAAATCAACTAAAAACTTTGAAGCTCATTTTCTCGTTTTCTCGTTTTCACCTTTTTGTCACTTATCACGTTCTTCACTGAGCTCTTCAAATGTAATTACTGCAGTCGATTTCCAAACAAACAAACCAATCCCCAAAATGCCACCTACTTCCGATTGCGCGGCAACAAAAAAAACACCCATTTATCCATTACCCATTGTATTATACAGAAGCCGAGAGAAACAATGCATTAATTGCCCTGGCGAACTCTCGTTAAAGTTGTAGTGATATCCAGATAACAATAATCGATCAGTACACTTCTAATTTATTTCAATAAAAACTTCAATTTTAAAAAGGCCCCTGAAATGTATACTTCTTAATATTATCACTAGGTAAGGTTCTCTTAAAAAGATTAACACAGTTTACCCATTCATTTGTTTATTAAGGAGAGAGAGTTACGATATTTTAATCCAACCTATTGTTATTCATACCAGTTTAATTTTACAGTATCATCCTTTTATTCTACAATATTAATTTCTTCTATCGATTCCAAGCAAAAACTGGTCAATCGACACTTGAAGCGAACCAGTTTAATTTTACAGTATAATCACCTTATTACTTGGCCCTTATTGGGAAAACAATACATTAATTGCACTGACGATCTCTCGTTAAAGGTGTAGCGATATCCAGATAACACTTCTCGATAAAAACTTCAATTTAAAAAGGCCTCCGAAATGTATACTTCTTAATATTATCACCAGGTAAGATTATCTTTAAAAAATTAACACAGTTCACCCATTCATTTGTCTATTATGGAGAGAAAGTTACGATATTCTAACCCAACCTATTGGTTTTCATACCAGTTTAATTTTACAGTATCATCCTCTTATTCTACAATATTAATTTCTTCTATCGATTCCAAGCAAAAACTGGCCAATCGACACTTGAAGCGAACCAGTTTAATTTTACAGTATCACCTTATTGCTTCGATCGACTCCAAATAAGAAAAGCCTCAATCAACACTTAAACCAAATAAAACAATCCCTAAACTGCCACCTACTTCCAATTGCGCGGCAACAAAAACCACCCCCTCCATCCATTACCCCTTGTATTGTACAGTAGCGGGGGAAAACAATACATTAATTGCCCTGACGATCTCTCGTTAAAGGTGTAGCGATAGCGATATCCAGATAACACTTCTAATTTACTTCGATAAAAACTTCAATTTAAGAAAGGCCCCCGAAATGAATACTTCTTAATTTTATCCCCAGGTAAGGTTCTCTTTTAAAAAAAAAAAATAACGCAGTTTACCCATATATTTGTTTATTAAGGAGAGAAAGTTACGATATTCTAACCCAACCTATTGTTTTTCATACCAGTTCAATGTTACAGTATCATCATTTCATTCTACAATAGTAATTTCTTCTACAGATTCCAAGCAAAAACTGACCAGTCGACACTTGAAGCGAACCAGTTTAATTTTACAGTATCACATTATTACTTCGATCGACTCCAAATAAGAAACGCAAATCAACACTAAAAATAAATAAATAAATAAATAAATAAATCCCTTAACTGCCACCTACTTCAAATTGCGCGGCAACAAAAACCGCCCCCTCCATCCATTACCCCTTGTAATGTACAGTAGCCCTGGAAAACAATACATTAATTGCCCTGACGATCTCTCGTTAAAGGTGTAGCGATATCCAGATAACACGACCATGCTGGAGAGACCTGAGACGATCGGATCGCAGCGTGAACTTGTCCTTTTGAACTTTTCACGGTCACGGGAGTTTCAGCGTCTTGCGAGCATTTCCCTGATCTGGGATAGGGGTTCGGGGGTATTGTAAAAGAGCTGTTGGGTTTTGATTCGGTTTTTGCGCGTAAAAAAGGTAATTGTTTTTGTTTCATAACAGATTAATATTGTTTTGGACGAAAATAACTATTTGTTGTTATCAAGTTTGAATTAAAGGTTTTTTTAAGTTAAAAGGTCCATTAACGAAAATGATAGAAAACAAAAAGTAATTAAATGTTTACATTGGTAGATTTATTTAGTTAAATGCTGGAAATTTTTTTAAAAAAAATATTAAATGCTGGAAATTCTAATAACAAGTGGATTAAAGTTGCTTTCCATTCATAAAGTGGGGAATTATAGGAAATAAAGAAATTTAATTAGGAAGTGAAGAGTCCAAAATTTGGAAAAATTTAAATTTATCTTTAACAAATCCATGTTGGAAAAATCGTAACTTTTAGAACTTTATTTTAGATAGGACAAAAGCTATATAATTATGTAATACATCGTGAAGCTTCTGTGAGCAAGTTTCCTTAAAATCACAATATACATTACGATCACCTCTGACATCGCTATTTATACATACTAAATTTTATTGGAAATATGTCGAAAATTGTACTATATCATGTGCTATGACGATTTCAAAAGATTATTTTCGTAGGCAAAAAAAAAAACATTTTAGAAAAATAAGTCTGAGGAAAAATATGTTTTAAAACGCATATTGCCATTATTTTTCGAAATCAAAAACAGCCTTCTGTGTTTATATTTCAAAAGAGCAGATGAAAGGGAACAATTCTTTATTTCATTAATACCCATGATACTCTTCCAACCTACCTGACTGTATATGAAGAAGCCAGGGGAAAAAATCCAGGAAGAATAGTTATTGCCCAAAAAAATGAACTTGACGTTTAGGATTTTAGAGAAAAAAACCGCCAACAATGCCTCAAGTATTTTCTTGGGGGGGGGGGGGGGCTTTGGATAACGGTACAAGCTGTACCAGCTTCCGCATGGTTTAGGACCATTATTTTTTTGTTAGCTGTTCCCCACTCTCTCCCCTATTTGAGTAACCCGTAGGGCGATTGGATTTTTTTATTGTTATTGCACAAGCAGATGGCAGGCTTACCCCCCAAAAAAATATTGGATCACGCAATGGCTGCAACCTGTTGATGGATCTAAAAATAGATTTCTTAAGAGGTGTTTTTTTATAACGGTTCATTTTGAGGGGAGGGGTGTTTATTTCTTAATATTTTTCATTGAAGATTGGGCCAGGGAAAGCCCCTAGAAATAAAAATAGAGAACGGTAAATAATAATATGTCAGGTGAAAGCGGTCCGGTATGGAGAAGGTGATCAAAATAACAGGTGATAGAGGCTACGGGGACTGTTGGAAACACCTGTAGAATGGAAGAATTTCCAGATGTGTAAGTAACTTTTCGGACAAATCCAGAGAACATTGCATCTCAAGCCTATACAATAAAAGAATTATTTTCTAGACACATTAACGAACTTTTAGTTTATTACTTTTCCAGCTTACGAAAATAATTCAATCGTAATCACATCAATATTTTAAAAAAGAATCAAGAAGCGTATATAACGTGCTCTCTCTGCTTGAAAATTGAAATCATTTTAATTTTTTAAAAAAAATTATTCGTTGTGGTTATGAACGTATGTGTTGCATATTATAAACGTATGTATTGCATCCAGTATGAAAGTTTTATATAGTAAGATATCCATTTAGAAAAATCGATCTCATAGTAACGAGATACTGGTGATATGTGCGATGATTATTCTATTGTGAAATATTAATTATACTACTCTGATTAATATTCCATTGGAATATTAATCAGAGTAGTATATTTTCAAGATCTATCTAAAAAGGTTTTTTAATGATCAATGCTATAATACCTTTATTGCCAAGTCATTTAATTAAAAAAGTTACACTCTTTCTTTCACATGTTCATAAACTTTTGGCATTTTTATAAGTAATACGGCGTATTAAATTATCTTCAATTGAAGTTAAGTTACACTGATTTCGTCCAGAAATGACGTTCTCACCGGACGTCATCACTGTATTTCTCCAAAGAGTCATTCACCTCAGTGAGTTTTTAACCCAAAAAAGGCCTCAACTTACCCTGAGCTTTCACTGAAGCTTACAAAAAATACAGGTAGACAACTTTTTTTTTAACTCGGTCCAGTGAAACATAATGGGAAGCTACATTTGTGATCAAATTGAGTATTAAACCATTCATTTCATTGTAAATAGTGAGTGAAAGTTCAGTAATATTTTTCAAATTGGGAGTTTAAGAATATTTTAACAGAAATTTTTGGATCGTTTTGCAAAGTATTTTTTGCAAGTCCTTTAACTTTAACGGTACAATTCTGGTGCAAAATTATTTTTTAACAATTAAAAAATATACTCCTAAAATTCAATTGATTACAAATATACAAACAACAATCTGAATGTCTATTGAATATCTTTATTTTCCTAGAAGAAGTAGTAATCCATTAACTGATAGAAACCAGTGAGATAATAATTATATTTATATAAGAAAACACCATAGACTTTTTAAATGTGTATAACATTTTTTCGAAAGAAATCATTAATTTGCTCCTAACAACATACGACCGAATAACACCACCCATTAAACTTCAAAATACCACTATCAAACTCCACAAAACGGAATTAGAAAATGGCTTCAATGCCTATTCACAGCATTTTATTTGATAAAGCCTAATTTTTTACTAACGACTTTCCCCATGCAAACTTTCAAGAGCTTTTTATAATGATCTAACAAATAGGTATTACGATAAATACAATAAATTTGTTAAACTAATACAATATATTTTATTTTATTAATACAATAATTACATTTTGTTAATACAACAATTATATTTTGTTAAAACAATAATTATACCTTTTAAAAAATAAACCTCATTTCAATCTGCATTTATATATCCAATATTTCTATATCTATCAATTTGCTCTAAAAGTAACATTATAACACTGTGATGTAAAAACAACCACAAAATGTGTGCTGTAATTTCAAAAAAGTTACAGTGCAGGGGAAATGAAATACAAAGCAATAATCACATTTAACTTATTCAATAATTATATTTTAACAATACAATATTTAACTACCTTTACAAAAACAAAAAACACTACTTTTTAATGTACGTTCAAACATCCACAAAAAGCAATCATTAATTCGCTTTTGACAACACACAACCGAATATCACCATTGATTAAACATCAACCCCCCCCCCCCCCCCACAAAACGGGAAATCAAAATTGGCTTCAATGGCTAGCCTATTCATCACATTTTATTTAATTGGGCCCATCCCATTACTGCCAGCAACCTTCCTTTTAAACCCATACACAGAGTTTAAGGAAGGCTCCATAACGAGGTTCTATATCTACCAGGGCTTCAAAGCCAAAGACACTGTACGTCAAGAAAACATTAATTTGCTGTAACACCAACATTTTATCTCTGAGATGTAAAAAAACTGCAAAAAGTGTGTTGTAATTTTTAAAAAGTTACAGTGCAGGGGTATTAAAATACAACCCAATAATCATATTTAACTTGTACAATAATATTACTTTATCTTTTTAATGTACATTCAAACATCCACAAAAAGCAATCATTAATTCGCTTTTGACAACACACAACCGAATATCACCACTGATTAAACATCAAAACCCCCACAAAACGGGAAATCAAAATTGGCTTCAATGCCTATTCATCACATTTTATTTAATTAGGCCCATCCCCATTACCTTCCTTTTAAACCCATACACAGAGTTTAAGGAAGGCTCCATAACGAGGTCTATATCTACCAGAGCTTCAAAGGCAAAGACACGCACAGACCGATTGATGCTTCTCTTTTAAAACCCACTCTAAACCCCCCGGTCCGATGCCTTGTCAAGCCCCCACAAATTGGCTTGTTAGGACCACAAAATATCGTTTTCCGTGTTTGAGGTTAACCGAGCCTTCTGATCTCGAGAGGCTAATTTCCCTATTGAAGGGGAGGTTATTGGTATGAAAGAGGTAGGTTGAAAGTGGTACGGAGGGACTGTATATACAGTGTACGGAAGGGAATGTGTGTTGAGTGGGGAGTTGGTGACTTAAAATGTGGAATAAATTGGATTTATAGGTTTTACCTTTGTGTATGATTAGATTCGCATAGAAATATATTTATTCTTATATTAGTACTATATATTTTAATATATTTATTATTATATAAATGCATATTTAAGCACGTTTATATTTATTTAAATGTATTATGGAAATTTATAGCATATTAACATATTGTATTTATATATTTATTATTATATAAATGCATATTTAATTGTGTTTATAGTATTTATTTAAATGTATTATAGAAATTTATAGAATATTAATATACATTTCAATTTATTTATTATTATATTAATTCCCTTTTAAGAATGTTTATATTTATTTAAATATATTCTACAAATTTATAGTATATTCAAAATATTTTTTGTATATTTATTTTTATTAAATTATTTTTGATAAATAAAAATTAATAATCAACTTTTAAATGTTTAGTCATATAGCCCCATAGTAAAATTACAACACTTTTAGGAGCATTTATTAGATATGAAGTCTTTTTTGCAGTTTGAGCTGTAACTAAATTAATAGAATGACACTAGTTAATTCTTGTATCCTTTGAGGTTCCATGAAAACCATTCATTGACCAATCATTTGGGTTGAAATAGGTGAAAGTTCGTTTTTGTCTAAACATTACCCCAAACAGCAATATGAAAGTTACAAAATATTAATCTATTTGAAGCAGTTAACTTTTTCATTAATTTTCTTCATAAAATCTAGTTGAAGAAAAGGATTCCTGCTTGATTTATAAGGTGTTTCAAATATTATCTCAGTGTATAGTTGGTTTAGATTAGAAAAAAAATTCTCTTTTAAGACTATGATTGTAATTGATTCTTTTAAATTAGTTCTTAAAATTCTGTTGAAGTATTCATACTATATTAAAAATATTAAATAGTTTAAATATTTATTTGTTACAATTTCTCAATGGATATTAGGTGATTCAGGTAGATCCGAAAAAAAGCTAAAGAACCTTGTTAATACTTTGAAATGTAGGGAATCACATTCTAATCAAATCTCAAGGTTTAACATACTTGGTAAGCTATACACAAAAATAAAATAAAGTATGTAAGGATATTTGTTCCGAAAAATTGTTGGAGTGTTAAACATCCAATGCGCGTTCTTCCGTGTAAAAAATTGGAAGCAAATGCAGTCATGTTCATACCAGATTTTTTTTTATCAATTCATAAAAATATAATTATTTCTAAATCCAATAAGAATAATTTAGTTTTATTCAAATTGGAGGATTAAAAAATAAATAAGTTCATATTTCTTACAGAAGCTCACTTTGAAAACGGTCCCTCATCCTATTTAAGACTTCTCCCACAAGAGAGATTTGTACGTATATATTTGGAAAACTGAAGTACCACTTCACTTTCCTATTGGATGCCTCGCGTTATTATTTTCGTTTCATTAGTACATTTCATAAACGCACTACGAAAGGAAAGTCTTCTTGATTCGGTTCAAAGGAACACGACACAAAGATACGGGGCATTGGGAAGAAAATATTGAAGGTTTTCAAAAGACTGTTTTCAAGTTGTTTTCAAAGGAATTTTCTCTTGCTTTTTTTTAAGAATTAATTAAGAAAATAATGAACCAGAGATGCAAGAAGAATAAGTAATGTTCAATTTTTGGCTATCAAAAGAATGTGCTTTTATTGAAATGTTAGTGTATTAGGGTATCATAATTAATTAAAGACCAAAGAAAATCTGTGGAATTTTTCAGAGACTTAAAAAGGATTTTTTCTTCGAAAAAATTATAAGAAGCACTTGAATATAGTTTTTGTATGAGTATTCTTTCAATATTTTTCGAGTTTCTCATAATTAAAACATTTTATTACGTTTTTTAATATTTAATAAAGATTTTGGATCATTGAAATAATTTCAATTTAGAGTATTCTTGAGTACAGCTCAATAAAAATGTCAAACATAAGCCGTCTTTTTGATGATTTCAAAAATCTTTTGACGAAAGACTCTCAGATTTGGGTTTTTAATGCAATTAATCAACTTCTAAAAAAGCTGTTTAAAGTATTTAAACCTAATTTATAAAAAATATCTTTGAATTTCATTTTAGTGATACTTAATTTTAATTTCTACAAGGCTAGTAAATGCGATTTCAAAAATATGTTTAATATGAAGCTTCCAAAGGGTTTGAAACTATATTTTTTTATTCAAGAACATTTGTTTGTTTAAATTAATGTTGCTTTTAGATTAGTTTTATGCTTGTTTCTACTGAGTAGGTACTCATGCCAAAACCAGAGATTTCACAACTAGGTAAGCAGCTAGCAGTTTAAAAGAAGATGCATAAATTTGGAGTAACGATTCTCCGTATAGCTCAAGTAAGATACACCAAATTTATAATGTAGGGAAGAGTAAATACACAAAAATTTAAACTTGTTTTCACTACATAAAAATTTTACTGCATTAAATTTAAATTAAACTTTTCAACTCTTTAATTTAAATATATAAAATAAACTGTACTTCTGTATCTTCATTATTTTAAAAGACTCCTGAATAATAATAAAAAATAAAACGTATATTTATATTTTAAAAAAAACTATGTTGTTTGAAAAACTGAAGTACCCTAGACGGTCATCAGATGGTTACAAACCGATGCCGGCATTGTAATTTCTCCCGTGCGCAAACGCCCATCAACTCATTGCTGCTCACATACCTGTATTGTAAATGTTTAGGAAGAAGCCCAGTGATTGAGTCCCTAACTCACAAGACAGAATTATAACACAATTATTAAAAACAGTATGGTAAATCAAATTTATGCCTTCATTATAATTCCTCCCGTCCGAAAAGGCCTATTAACTCCTTTATGTCCTAATACCTGTATTTAATCTGTTTAGGAAGATGTAAAGTGATTGAGTCTTTAAATCTTAATCCTTGATTATTTGCCATTTAATGATTGTTAGAGACCTGTCTGGTGAATCAAACGCATGTCATTACTGTAAATCGCCTCTCTGAAAACGCCTATCAACTCAGTCCCTAAACCCAGTGATTGAGTCCCTATTTCACAACATAGAATGATCAAATAATTTTTTTTAAAGACCAATGCTTTTAAACAATCTCATGCAGTTACTGAAGTCTGAAAACGTCTATCAACTCTTTGCTGAGCAAATATCGTTACACAACTGTTTGGGAAGAAGCCGCTTATTTCTCATCTACTTGTAGAGACCAGCTTGGTTGGCAAACTCATGTCATTACTATAATTCCTCAAGTAAGAAGACGCATATCGACTCTTTCTGCCAGAACATCTGCATTGTAGCTGTTTAGGATAAGTCCAATAATTTAATAACTAACTCACAACGCAGAATTATCTTCCTACCATTGGTTGTTAGAGAACAATGTGGTTGTGGTTAAGCAAACTCATTCCGTATACACTCTTAAAACAAAAGAGTGAAATCCACTCCAGTAGGAGAAGTGCATTTTCGACACCGTAAAGGAGTGAATTTTAACTCAGACTGAGTTAAAATCACTCGTTTGGAGTGATCCTGTCGGAGGTTCAACACACAAAGGATTTACTCCTTTCGGGGAAGTGCATTTTCAAGACTGGAGGAGTGAAAATAACTCAGTTTGAGTAAAAATCGCTAGTTTGTTTTAAGAGTGTACAATTTGCCACTCTGGAAACGCCAATCAACTCCTTGGTGCCCAATTAAGCAATTTTATGCAGTTACTATAACTCAAGTCCAAAAACGCCTATCAACTCTTTGGTGCCCAAATACCTGTAATGTAACTGTTTAGGAAGAAGCCCAGTGATTGAGTCAACAGGTGAGAGGGGGGAGGGGGTTGTTCTGCCAGGTGCCGCTTCGATGAACGGGCCCTGTGCTCTTCTCTCTTTCTATATTCGGGGATTTTTTTTTTCTTTCTCTTCCGATTTTGAAAGGTGAATGTCCTCAGTCGGCCCTCGTGGCCCACTGCCCGCACCAGCGACGTCATGCGGTGATTGGGGGAACTAAACTATTTCCTGGAATTTTTTTTTTACTATTATTTGACTTTTGGAATTTAAGTTATAAAATTAGTTTAAGTTATAGTTTAGTTTTTTCTTGGTAAAATTCTTGTTTGTTAAAAATTAACATTAAAATCATAAATAAGTGCACTATTTCCTGGATTTTTTTTACTCTTTGAATTTTGGAATTTCAGTTTTATTTACTTTCAGTTATAGTTAAGTTTTTCTTGTTAAAATAACTTTTTTGTTTTTAAAATGTACATTAAAATCTTAAATTAGGATCATAGAATATACTAATTCATTTTAATATTTTTTATCGTTTCAAATTAAACTTAGTAAATATTTCGCTATTATAATTTGTGTAACGGGCCTTAGAATTTGATAAAAGTAGATAGAATTCGACGTAGTTAAAAATTACATTGATTCATTTTACTTTTTAAAATCAAGGAATCTAAAAGTTGAAGAATTATAACTAGGTAAAAGGAAGGATTAAAAGTTGAAGGATTATATTTGAAAGTACCCAAAATATTGCGATACCTAACTTTTTGTAATTAGCAAAATACATATTAACTTATACAATAAACGCCTTATAAGAAAAGTCGCCTTAATTCACAAACAAAAACTACATTTGAACAAGTCCTCTAGATTCATATTTAACTTTTTTATGAACGTAAAATAAAACATTTACAATACTACACTAGCCCATTCAAAAAACTTTTTTAATTTTGTTTATCTAGTTTCAAGTTCCCTTTTCAGTACTTATTGTGATTAAATACAAAATTAAATTTAGTAAATGTGTTCAACTTTTAATTTACATACATTTAAGAACACTCTTTGATAAGAATAAGTACTTAACCCCGATCATTACAACGGCGCAGTCACATGTTTCAATGGGACGGAATTTATCAGAAAAATACCATTTCCCAGACACGGTTAAAATTATAACATTATTGTAGTATTGAGACATACCTTAACCTTCTAAATAAGCAAAGTATTTGGTAGACAATAGTTAATTTTAATGATATTTTTATGATTTAGTTTGTTGATTTTTTTTACTTAAAATTTTTTTTGTCCCTTTAGGTTAATGTTTTTGGCTATTTCTTAAACATTTCAGTGAAAAAACTATATGACAGTAGAACATTTCTGCCAAATATTCTACTGTCAAACTTAGATTTTAATATTTGAGTCAAATTTAAATTTACGTAAAATTGTAATATTTTCCTCTCGAATAGTCAGAAGATGGGAAAATATGTGTGTTTGTTTTCACTGCATATATTTTAAATGTAATTTATTTTTAAAAAAAGTATTTTTCAAAAGTAAGAATCAATTTAAAAAAAAAGATCATCTTAAAAACTTTTCCAAGATGAAAAAAATACATTAGGAATAAAATATTAAAATTATAAAATTTAAGATTTTTGTAAGAAAAACTGATGCACAAAATACCGAAAAGGCCAATTCTAACGATTGAAAGGCTAAAGACAATGACTAAACGAAATAAGGTCCTAAATTTTTCTTGAGGAGATATTATGAACCCTTTCCTCCTAGCTGCACCTTTCCCCTAATCCCCTCAGAGATACTTGAGGGGGTTCCTAACCTCAATTTGATTTCTTCTTCCGGGAATCGGAAGGGGTAAATTCGGGCATTCACCACGCAAAAGTGCGAAACAGCTGCCAAAAAACTCGGTCAGGGACTTAAGTGGATTTCCTCTCAATTCGTTTTCAATTGGGAACGAAAATGCTTGAGTTTAATTTTATTGGAGAAAGTTTGAGGCAATGATTAAATAAAGAATCATTGCACGAGTTAGTTTACAAAATAAACGAGGCCTAGCATATGGATCACATTTTCCAACTCAAATGCTTAGATTCAATATTTTTATGTCAAAAAATATAAATATATTTTTTTAAATAATAATTTGTATGTTTTGCGCTTAAAGGTATGAGAAATGCATTTGTGTTGGGTTTTTAGGTTTTAAGAAGCGAATTTTAATAGCAATCGAAATTTGAGAGAAAAAAACTTCATGAGAAAAAAAAATTATAATAAAAAGTAAAATTTATCAGCAACGTCTATCTATATTATTTTAATCAAATTATACCAATTCTATGCAAATTACAAAATTATTTGAAACTAAAATATCAAATTATAAGAAATTAAATTGGATCCAGGATTCTAATTTGCTATTTTATTTATTATATCACATTTATAATTTTACTGTACTATATTTCAAATGCAAAATATTGTTAATAAAATTTGTGTGATCACATATCATCACTTTCATTTACAAGGAATACCATATATTTCTTGTTTATTAAATTTTTAGTAATAAGTTTAAAACATTTATTTTGTCAAAAATTAAATAAAATTAAGTAGCATTGTTTTTAATGACAATTAAGAAACATTAACATTTCAAAAGTAACTTGTATATTTTGTGTACTTTTAATCCTAATTTTTAAAATAACTGTTGTACGAACCTTTGCCGATTACTTGTTTACATTTTTAACAATCCCACTTGTCAGTTTATTTTGGATTCGTGTTGTATAAAATTGTGTGACCAACAGAGCATTCATATCTTCCACTATGTACTGTAAGAGTTGTGTCTATTGAAAAGGTTGTGATTTAAATATTTAAAATTTTATTTTATGCCTAAGCTTTTTTACTATTTACAAACTTCACCCTTAAGAACTTAAATAAGGACTTCCTGTACTTATAACACACGTTAACCCATATATCTCCGCCTTCAAAAGTTAAACTCCATTCTCCAACCAAATATTATAAATCAGCAGAAGTAAACACGGAAAAGAAACAGTCACATAGAACTAAGGAACAACTTATTTGCTTTCATAACCAAACTCCAGAGAAAGAACCCCAAGAAAAAGAGAAACAATATAGAAATGTCTTGACCTTATACCTTGAACTTATCACCCTTTGTTTTACGGCATAAGAAAGTCAGAATGCATGTGGAATAAACTAACACCCTTTCTGTCCATTAAAGGTCAACCATGATCATTTCGCGCTGTCCGTTTTGATGTAAAGTGACATTTCTGCAATGGTAATTCAATGGAAGAGCTTAGTGGAGGAATGTGTAAGTGACGAAAATGTAAAAACGAGAAAATGTTCTTTAAAGGTTTGGTTTGAATTATCGTCACTCTAGAGCTACACGAGGGCTATTGGCGACGGGCATCGTATTTTCGAACCACAGTCATGTGACGAGCCAACACCTGAGTAGGCACCCAACGCAACCGTTAATACTTTAAAGTGTTTTGCTTGAACTTAGGTACACTAAAAACGGCGCTTATAAGAGGTAAAAATATTGTTAACGTTAAGTTTATCAAAAAAGATATATCTTGATATCTTTAGAGGAGGGAATAACATATTCATTGACATAGAAATGTGAATTTTTGAAAGAGAAAATGTTCTTTAAATTTTTTCTTTTGCATTTAGATACATTAAAACAGCACTTACAAAAGGTAAGAGTATAGTTAACGTTAAGTTTATGAAAAGGGGGAACCTTGTTATCTTTAAAGGAGGGAATTACAGGTTCATTAGCATAGAAATCTCAATTTTTTTCAAAAAAATTCCCTTCTCGCGTTCTTCCACTGATCTCTAGAATTGACAATTGTTTCACGTGTAGTGGGAATTGCTTTGACAATTTATCTGCAGATGTTTTTTACTGCAAGAACGGGGAAATGCTTCAGGGTTTACTAGGAAATGAATCTTCTCGTTTCCCTTCTTAAAAGACAAGAGAGGCCAACTAAGCTGTTAAAAGAGACCTGACTTGAATGTTTATATCGAATTTGAAACATATAACCCTATACACAAAAAATTGGTAAAATTACTTCACATTTTGCGTTTTTTTTTTTTTAGATAACAGCACTGAAATGTTTGCTTTAGAGCAAATTGATGTTTTCACGACTAAGGAGTCACATGAGCAAGTTACTCTCATAGCTTTTATACAGAAAGATAGGTGCATTCTATCACTTTTAGAAAAACTAATGTTTTCGTTTGTACCACACATTAAACTTTACATCATATGTACATTCACAGTACAGGGTGACGGTAGCACTTTTACTATCATACTTTGATAGTTAATTAGAAAGGTATTTTTTTACGTAGAAGGAACACTTTAAAAGTTAAACTCGTTTTAGATTGTGGACATGCATAATTCTGTAAGTTGTTTCAATAAAAAAATAATGCATTCTAAATGAAGGAGTTTTATAAGCACTTATTTCTTTTATTTGAATCCTACTCATAAAACTTTATCTTATATACTTCTAGACCCCATATCAAAGCTCCAATATTGATAACGCATTAACAACGATTGTTTATTAAATTCACCATGCCAAAATAAGCTTTATATTAAAGATTATCTAAATGAACAAAATATAAGACAAATTAGGTCCATAGTACTGCAAAATGTAGTAAGGCAAGTTAAATTATACGAAAAACGAACTTAAGAAGCTTAAAATTAACGTTCTTATTCTGCAAAGAAATTGTTAATGGTATTCCAGAATGGTTCTTTAATGAATTGAAAACGAACAAATTTATAAAATTTCGCTTGCTGCACATTTTGAAACATTAATTTCAATTTTAGTTTAACTTTTTGAACGAAGTTATTTTTGTATATTTAAAGATGGTATTATTTTTTAAAAATGCATTTAAATAACAAAAAAATTAAGTTTGTTTATTTGTGAATCATAAAATGCAATATATTGTTTAAAATGTACTCGTATTTCAATTCGTTAAAGTATCTTACAACTGTCATCTACAAGAATTTCAATTTGCTATTTGGTCTTAACAATTTAGAATTTAAAAAAAAATCAAATTAATAATTATATAACTGCCATCACATTAAAATATCGTACACGTCTTTTTTCCAATACTTTTTAAAAATGCACATTTTCTATTTTAAAGCCTTTAATCTTGTTCTTAACTTAAATTTTGTTGTAAAAGAGAAAATGTTCAAAAGTATAACATTAAAGGAAAAGGCTTATTTTCAGCCCTTCAACCTTTTAAAAAGTGAAAATATAGTTCATAGCAATTGAAACATCACTATCCTCTTCACTTGAATTCCCACAATTTACTCTTCCATTTTACAGAAACAAATTCCCCTCAACAACCCACCTAACTTCTCCTTTAAAAAGATTCCGCAAATCAGTATTCTGCTTCGGTTCCATCTTTCCGCTGAAAAATCATTTCTCTACCCACGACCGGAATGCAAAATACAGCGAATGACCCTCAATCCTCCGTTAGAAACCCTTCTTGAATCGGTCACGACTTTTTGTTTAGTGAGGACCTGTTTGTGTTTTACGCTAACGGGATCGGTAGTACTTCCGTCAACGTTACGTAGTAGCAGCTAACCCGTTCGGCGGGGTTTCGCTCTTCGGTGGAATTTTACGGGGTTCGCTGTTTTTAGTAGACACTTTTTTGTTGTTAAGTTTAAACTACAGTGCGATTTTAATAGACACTTTTTTGTTGTTAAGTTTAAACTACAATGGAGTTGTGGAGAACAAGGAATTTAGCGAATTTAGAGCCGTTGTTTTTAATAGACACTTTTTTGTTGTTATGTTTAAACTACAGTGCAATTTGGAATGAAACAAGGAATTTAACGGGAATCGTTTTTTTAATAGACACTTTTTTGTTGTTAAGTTTAAACTACAGTGCAATTTGGGATGAAACAAGGAATTAAACGGGAGTCGTTTTTAATAGACACTTTTTTTGTTGTTAAGTTTAAACTGCAATGGAGTTGTGGAACACAAGAAATTTAACTAATTTAACTGGAACTGTTATTTTTTGTTAAGTTTTAAGGTAAAGTTAGTGAAACATTACATTTTTTTAAGGGTGACGTTGTTTTTAATTGATACTTTTTTGCTGTTAAGTTTAAACTATATTGCAGTAAGACATGGAATTTAACAGAGGCCGTTGCTTTTATACACTTTTTGTTGTTAAGTTCAACATCAATTTAACGGCAGTAATTGTTTTTAATAAACACTTTTTGTTGTTAAGTTATGGTTCTTTTAAATTGATCTTTTATTGTTAAGTTAAACAGCAAATTTAACAGACTGTTTTTAATGGACACTTTTTTTTGTTAAGCTTAAACTATATAGGAGTTGTGATGAAGCATGGAATTTATGGAAATTAATTTGTTTTAAATGGACATGTTTTGTTGTTAAGTTAAACAGTAAATTTAACTGGAAAAGTTGTTTTTAATAAATCCTTCTTGTTTTTAAGTTTAAACTGCATTGGATTTGTGACAAACAAGGAATTTAACAGGAGTCGTTGTTTTAAATCAATATTTTTGTTATTAAGTTAAACATCAAATTTTACTAGAGTTGTTTTTAATAGATCGTTTTTGTTCAGTTTAAATTGCATTGCATATTTGACAAAACATGTAGTCAGTGAATTCAATATACCATTTTAGTTGCTAAGTTAAACAGCAAATTTAATGAGAGTCGTTTTTGATTTTATCGAAATTTTTATGTTTTAAAGTTTAAACTGCATTACAGCTTTGACAAAATACGGAATTTAACATGAGTCGTTGTTTTTAATTGACGTATTTTGTTGTTAAATTTAAACTGCATTGAAGTTGTGGCAAAACATGGAATTTAAAGGGATTCGTTGTTTCAATGAAAAAAGTTTCGTTGTAAATATTAATTTCTATTATAGATATGATAAAACATGTGATTGAAATAACCGTAATTTTCCCTTTAAACACCACATTGTGTTAAAACTGCTTTAAATTTATGTGTATAACACAGCACTGTAGTGTTTCTTTTAAAATGCAGGGGGGGGGGAGATCAGAAGAGTAAAATTGGGCTTACCGGTAAGCTCATAATTTAGAAATATGAATGATAAAATGCTTGATATAATAAAGACTTCTTAAGATAATTTGTTATACAAATAACATTTCTTAAATTTCAATAAAATGTGTAAGAAAATACTAATAAAATCTAGGTTAGAAAAATGTTAGTTGATAAATGAGTTGGATTGATTTATACTACTGCAATTATATATACTGTTCCTTTAATAATGAAAATTCATTTTCATTTTAAATTGAACATACACATTTACAGGGTGTTCCATAATTGACCGGAATAGTATAGGACGCAATTCCTAAATATTTACCCGGCCCCCGCCAATGAAAAACGGCTAACTAATTGGCCGCCCTTTCGGTCGTGCATGAAATCTTGCACTGGAGCTACACAAGAATGTAGTACTTTTAGTTTGGTTTGTTTGAATTTACATCTGATAAAAATTACAGGTTCAACTAGTTTTCAAAAAAAAAAAATTAGGATGCTGTTCATTTTGATAGGTTGTTGCATTATTGTTAAAAAAAACTTGATGTTGACCATCAGTTTAAACATAACAATTATTGTATTTTTCATATTTATGCTGGGTAGGTATGTACATATATATTCCGGCTTGTGTGCATGATCAGAGACCCGCTTATTGGTTGGTTGGTTGGTGGACATATATTTTCAGGCTTGTGTGCTTGGTCGCAAGGACCCGCTTATAAACCATCGTCAAGTAGGACAGCACAAGACACACACAAACACTTATGACAGATGTTGCCATCTGTCGCCACCTCCGCAATTTAGACATGTCCCTGAAGGGTAGGGAAATTTTCTCCATTGACCTGTACCCATGGTGAACTGCGCAATGACCGCCCACAGGACTTTCGGACCCAACAGATTTTACGAGCACGTACTCCGCATATACTCGACAAACACAAACATCCATGCCTGAACGGGATTCGAACCCGGACCCAGCAGCTCCAGAGGCACCCGCTTATAAGATTTCGTCAAGTAAGACAACCACAGAAGGACTTATTACTGACAGAGAAAGGAAGTACACCCAGGGCGAAGGCGGGAATCGCACCCGTTACAGCGCGCAGACTGCTAGCGTAATTGTCTGCGATCCAAACCATTACAACATCCGGGCACCTGCTTATTTATATTAATAAAAGGAAAAAAATAGTAAACAGCACAAAGAAGGAGGGTTTGTATGGCTTAACGGTGCATGTATGTGTAGTGGTTCTGCTATTGTTTTTTATGGGTCGATCCTAAAAAAGAATCGACCCTTCAAAAATTTGTTCATGTGTTTGCAAATAAAGTTGAAAACAAACGAAAATATAGGGTGGGTGAAATTATGTGTTTACTCATACTACGATATTTTCTACATATCCGCCATTAGCAGCAATAACGTGACGCAGTCTTAGAGCAAAATTACCGGCCGCCTGTTTGAAAATTTCTGGTGGGATGGCGTCACATGCAGCAGAGATGTATTGCTTTAGTTCCTCAATTGTTTCGGGATTGCGACGGTACACTTGATCTTTTAAATATCCCCACAGAAAGAAATCACAGGGGGTCAAGTCTGGTGAAAGAGGAGGCCAATCCATACCACTTCCTGTATGTGTGGGATAGTCCAATGCAATCACACGGTTATTGAAATGTTCGCTCAAGAAATTAAACACGTCGGCCGTGCGATGGGGTCGGGCACCGTCTTGCATGAACCACGAAGTGCTTTCAGCGTCATCTAAGGCATTTTGAATCGCCACAAATTCACGAAGAATCTCTAGGTAGCGGAGGGCAGTAATAGTTCCGGTTCTGAAAAAGGGGCCAATGAGTCCTTTGGACGAAATGGCGGCCCAAACCATTACTTTTGGTGGATGCAGAGATGATGGAACTGCAACATGGGGGTTTTCTGTTCCCCATATGCGCCAGTTCTGTTTATTAACGTAGCCATCCAGCTGAAAGTAGGCTTCATCCGAAAACCAAATGTTGTCTACATTTATATCACCAACATCAATCATTTGCACCATATCGTTAGCGAATGTCTCCCGTGAATTAATTGAAGCAGCGGTGAGAGGTTGCCGAGTTTGAATTCTGTATGGAAACATGTGCAAGCCCTGCCGCATGAGACGATACGTCGACGTTGGCTTGATTTGAACCGTAGTTGCAACACGGCGGACGGATATACAAGGCTGCTTTCGTATTACTGTTTCCACCAGCTGAGCATTAGCAGTGGTTGTTTGCGAAAATCTTCTCCCGACAAATCCAGCTCTCTCATCATTCACGTTCCCAGTTCGTTGAAATTTTTCAAACAGCATCCTTATTGTGTCGAATTTTGGTCCTTTGGTAACATTAAACTTCTTTTTGAAACTCCGTTTTGTTGCATTAACATTGTGTTCTAGGCGGTGAAATTCCAACACCAAAAAAATCCTCTCCTCTAAAGAATAAACCATATCTTCACAGCAAGCTGGAGATTAATGAAAAGCACACGCTTTCAGCAGAAAGGCGATTTAAATATTCCCCGACTCCTCGCGACACTTTTCCCATCAGCCAATCAGGTGAATCTGGTGACTGTTCGCTACACTGACGTCATGGTTCTGATTTGTTGAAGCCAAATGTTCATGTCATATTGAGCCAAGTTGCCAAGCTGTAGTTTATTTATTTTACAAGCACGACATTTTGATTTTCAATCAGAAGTATAATTAGTATTTGACAAAAAGTGGAAATAGAAATATTTTTTTGACATTTGTTCTTATTTTTTCGATAAAAAATGTGGAAAAGTCGTTTTTTTTTACAAAAAATTGTTACTTAGAGCCCATTTTCCACACAAGATTTATTTATATATCTTAGACAAAAATCATTTAGCACAGCTTTTAGTTCAATTTTAAGTGTTATAAATAAGCAATTTTTATGGATTTTCTTTCTTAAATTCAATTTATATACATAAAAGGCAAAGTCCTAACTCACTGATTGACTCACTCAACGCCTAGCCAAAATTACTGAAGGTACAGCTACCAAATTTTATTAAAATATTCTTTTTATATCGTAGGTGTCACTTGAATAGCGATTATAATTTACCGATGGAGTACTGGCCAGTGGGGAAGGGATCAATTGGTATAAAATAATTGTTTACATAAAAAAAATATCCGTTATTAAGGGTACACCCGTGCAACGCCGGGTTTATAAAGCTAGTACTTTTATATATCATTTGCAATAAGTAAAGTAGATGGGTAAAATTGCCTCTTTTGTTCTAAATGTGAAAGCTAAACTTTATATCACCCTTTAATTTAATTTTGAAAAAAAAAATTGGGTAGTACCCTTTACAGCGCGCGGACTGCTAGCGATATGGCCTGCGATCCAAACCCCTCGGCCATCGATCCCCACATGACACCCTAAATTGTCTCCGTGTTGGTAGATGGTGCGATTGGTAGGTTCAGTCTCTACCCTACTATGGAACTAATTGGTCCCAACACATGCACATTTCGACAAACTGTACACTTCTATCGCAAAACGTTTAGCTCCTTCCAATTTTCAAACATCCAGCTCGAATTTGAAACACACCAAATTATTTAAATCGAAATCCAAACACAAAAATTCCATTTTCGTAGTTATTAATCATTTTTAGCTGTTTTAGGAACTGTGATGTAACAGAATCTGCAAATTGTAAAATTACTAGGCAATATGTCGATTCAACCAAACCGAACTCAAAACAAATGCATCCCTTCGTCAACACATTCTCGTGCTGCCCTAGTTCAAGTATGCAACCACGACCAAAACCCGTGATCAATTGGCTTTTTACTATTTTTCGGAGGGGCCGGCTCAATATTTCGGAATTGCATCAATTCCTATTCCGGTCAATTATGAAACACCCTGTAGTTGCACATAATTTTTTTTTTATTCAATTTGAGAAATTAGTGTATAAGTGCTAATAAAGTTTAATAAAATACTTTTAAAAGTGATATAATTTTTTTTTGGCCCAAATGGTTCTAGATTAAAACAAATCAAGCTATATTTATACTACTTTATTAATTATAGATTCAGAAGCATTGATTTTAATTTTAAAAATATATTTACAAAAAAAATCTGTTTTTTTATGTATTTATTTTTTTGCCTATTAAAAAACTTTCATATCATTTGAATTTATTGCCAGAATATAAAATTTAGTATGATTTAATGATTTTTTAGGTTTAACTAATAGTAATATTTTATCTAATTACATTTCAAAGTTTTTCCAATACATAAGCTAATGTTGCCTTTTGAGAAATAAAGTGTTTTTTTTTTTAATTTTTTGTGTTTGTGAAAAAATTACAAAGTTTTAAGCATATAAATATAAAAAGGCATAATATTTTGTAAGACAATAAATATTTATTTAAAAGATTTTTAACAAAAATATTTTAATCATAATCTGATAAAAAAAAAAGTTTGATGATAAATTTTAAAAAGTTAACCATAATAAGTTTACGCAAGTTAGACATTTAAAGAGTAGGCCTTTAAAGCTTTTTAAGCATTCAAATTTAATTTATTTGCCCTCATTCATGTTTTCAAATAGATTTTTATTATATGCAATGCACATTGTCAAAACTTATTATTCAATACCTATTTTTTTAATTTTTGAAATTAAACAAATTCATTTAAACTATAATGTTTTAACAAGATAATAAATAAGTTCCAGTGAAAATTAAGCGAAGTTAAAACAATGTTATTATAACTCCCTAATTTCAAAATTCAATTTCGTAATACAATAATTTTATACACTTTTAATCGCAATTTATAAGAACAGTTTGTTTTGAGTTTGAGGTTTTCGAGAAGCTCATTTAATTCTTTTTTTTTCAAAGACAATTTAACGAAAATAATTTTGTAATCAATTTTCTTTCATTTAAGTTTGTAGATTAATAGTGCAGGTTTGAATATTGTATACTGTGACTTATGAATTTTAGAATTGACATGTGTTTTATGATAATATTTTTTAACCTTCAGTACCACAAAATATGATGCTTTAACTTTATATTTTTCAGATATAAATTAAATTTTAAACTACTTTATTAAATGTTACATAAACTTATGATATAACTCTAAGAAATTAAAGATTGCACTTACCAACCAAATTTCCAAACACCGGCAACTATCACTGTCCTATAGCAGTCCACCAGACCAAAATTTCTCACTTTTTTCACACAAATAATTTCAATAAATCCAATCTTCCAAATAAAAACCACAAAAACAATCAACAAGTGCCCACAATATACCCTTTCCAAAAAATCCTTTACGCACAGTTCACAACACAAGTTCAGCTTGACCGCTGTCCGACGCAAGTTCAAGTTCAAGCGGTCATGTCCACATGTTGAGTCGGGCCGCGTTTCCGAACCAAACGTGTTTGTCGGGCGAACTCGCGGTACGAAGTGCTGCACTTCACCTTGCCTCGCAACTTCCGATGCAGGTTTCGTTTTTCCTATCCCACCTGTTCGTCCCCAGGGGGCGCTTTTCGGTGCTCCTCTTCTCCTCATCCTTTCTTCTTCTCGGGCTTCTTTACCTGCTGGGAGATGGGAAAAGTGTGGATTGGATGATTTTGGGCGAGGGTTTTGGATAGGAAAAGAGTTCGGTTACTTCGAAATTATTTTAGGAAATTATTCTAATGAATAAAATAAATATCTAACGAAATTATTCGAATGGATAAAATAAATATCTAACGAAATTATTCTATTGGATAAAATAAATATCTAACAAAATTATTATAATGGATAAAATAAATATCTAATGAAAGTATTCTAATGGATGAAATAAATATCAAACGAAACTAACCTAATAGATGAAATAAATAACTAATGAGTTTATTATAATGGAAAAATAACTATCTAATGAAATTATTCTAATGCTTGAAATAAATGTCTAACGAAAGTATTCTAATGGATGAAATAAATATCAAACGAAACTAACCTAATAGATGAAATAAATAACTAATGAGTTTATTATAATGGAAAAATAACTATCTAATGAAATTATTCTAATGCTTGAAATAAATGTCTAACGAAACTAACCTAATGGATGAAATAAATATCTAATGAATTTATTCTAATGGATAAAATAACTATCTAACGAAATTATTCGAATAGATCAAATAAATATTTAACGAAATTATTCAAATGGATAACTTCCACAAAAAGAGAAATAACCATATCTTGTCACTCTCGCTGTATATAGGGAGGAGGAAAAGAATTGGAAAGGAAAAGTGTCCGGTAACTTCGAAACTATTCTATGGATAACTTCTATTGTAATGGAAATAATGATATCTTGTTATCATCGTAGTACAAAGGGTGGAGAAAATGAATAGGGTGGAAAATAATTCGGTAGAAAAAGTGTTGGGAAATTTCAATACTTCAAATTTTCAGGTTAGAATTTTCAGGAGTGGAATTGCCAGGTTTTTGGAAAGGATTTTTGATAGAAAACTGTCTATTAGCTTCGAAACTAACAGAAGACAAGAGAATTGCAAGGTGTATAACAATAAGTCATACAATTTTACTTTAAATTCTATATAATTATTGTTATTTTCTTTTTTTTTTTCAAAGTATAGTAAGAACTACTACACTCACATTGAAATAATCTGTGAAAATACGTTTAACAACTTAATGGAAAATTTCCTGATTCCAAAAAGTTTATACCTAACTCTATATTTTCTACGTGTTTTTTTATCATGCATTTCGTACAAAACGAATATTTTATACTAAATCTTCGTCTCTATTCTCAATTTTATCACTATTTTTTTTTAATAATAACATCTTTTAATTTTTTGAATTTCACATATATTTTTCAAGAAGAATAACTTAACGCAATAATTCTAATCGAAATTGCATAGTAAGAATGTTCCTAAATAAGAATTCCTATATTATCTAATACTTCAAAAGCATATTCTTCTCCTGTGAGGGTAACTCCACCCCTATTTCCACCCCAACCCATCCATATTTTTGAGATTTTCCCGTTCGTCCCACTGATTTCTGCGCATATGACGTCACATATCTCGGCTTCTCCGATTGATCTTCCCGCCGGAAAAGGCGGTTGTCTAAGGTTGCCATGACAACACAAACTTACTCCACAAAACTTGGATCGGAAAAGATCGAAGCGTAAAAGATGCTTTTGTACTATGCATAATATTCAAAGTAATGGCAGTATTATGATATTGTTAGATTTATTATTATTAGAATTTAAACAGAGATGTTTTATTTTTTGTTTCTTTTGCATTGTTCTAATTTTATCTAGGTTTTACATTAGAATAGCAGTAATTTGTTTTGTTGTTGCTTTTACTAAGTATTCTACCAATATAAAGTCATCTATTACAAGCAGTTAAAATATTAAAGCAAAGTTGTAATTTGTTACATGTTTCCAATTTCTATACTACGCTTTTTTACGATTATAAATTGGTTTTTTTATAAATTATAATAAATTTATTAAAATAATAAAACATTATATAAAAATATATATAATTTTTACTTGTTCAGTTTAACGATTTATGTCTTGACTTTGAAGAAATACTTATAAAATCCATTTTTTAACTGAAAACAACAAATACAGTATTGGACAATTTAATTTAAAATTAGGTTTTTAAGCTTTTGTGAAACGGATATATTATTTTCATTGATTATTTCCGCATGTTAACTATCCATAAATGGAAAACTCTCTTTTGAAAATCTGACCTCAAACCTACATCATGAATGAATCACGTTATTCCACATGCCCAAATTCTATTTCATCTACGCATCCAATTATTTTTTATTGCAGATGTAGAAATGTTTTTGAAGGCGAAAGTGGAAAATACGCAAATCAGTTTACAATATGCATGTTAGAAAGTAAGGGAAAGCCACATATTTAATGAACTTGCATTAAGATATTGCATGAAAAGTGTAAGCAAAAGATTGGATTTTTTTATCGGCACAAACTGAAGTCTTAATTAACCTAAATTTTCTAATTATATAAGTTTTAAATATATTTAAATGTAAAGATTTTTTCTTAAGATATTAATCTCTGAACTAGAATTTAACCACAATTCGTAAAAAAAAAATCCGTTAGTAAACTTGACTTTATTGTACACTCTTAAAACAAAAGAGTGAAATCCACTCCAGTTGGAGAAGTGCATTTTCGACACCGTAAAGGCATGCATATTTACTCAGACTGAGTTAAAATCACTCGTTTGGAGTGATCCTGTCGGAGGTTTAACACACAAAGGATCCACTCCTCTAGGAGAAGTGCATTTTCCAGTCTGGAGGAGTGAAATCCACTCAGACTGAGTTAAATTGGGAGTGTTTGTTTTAAGAGTGTACGTATTATTTTCATTGACTTTTAATTTGGTTTTGATCTCATACTATTATTGATTTCAAAAGCATTATATTAAGAAGAGTTATGAAACATGATTTCAACTTTCAACTAATTTGTTCCTCTAACTTTAAAAATTGTTTTATTTTCTTTGTTCACAATATTTGAAAGCGTTTATATTATTTTACTGTATTTACGAATTTTTTATGTTTTCACATAATTTAATGTGTTAACATTATTTTAATATGTTCGTGTTTAAACTGTTCGTCGCATATGTTTCCAGTTCCAAAAGTGTAAATAAATTACTTCAATTGTTCTAATAATGGAAATAAATATAAGTAAATTTAGATGCTTAAGTTTAGCTGAGTTCTTTACAACCGTTTAATAAAAACACACCTAAAAAACTTAACTATTTGAAACAAGTCGAAATTGTTTAAAGCTTAATGTTTTTATTGAGCTATATGTACTAAATTATTTCCCCGAAAATTTTCTTTTACAAATTAAATTGTTAAAATATTTTTTGTACACTTTCTTCTTAAAATATTCTAATATTAGAGTTTTCAAAAGTCTCCGATAACAAAGCAGGTAAATGAATTGCTTGGGAAAAAAAGCTTAAAGAGTTTCGGTTTACCTCTAAAATTAGTGTATGTACAATGCACTGAAAAAATTTATAACATGTATTAAAAAAAATTGTTCAAGCTTTTTAATAAATTCTTTTGGAATTTTAAATAAAAAATAAAACATCTTTTCCCAAAAAGTCAAGGTAATATCTTTCCATAAAAAGAAAATTGTATAAATCATTGCTTCCTTCCTTTTCCTTTCATCCAAAGCATCTTGATTTTTCCTTCATCAATAGAAAGCAAAAGTTACAAAAGTGCAAAACTACAATCAACATCACAACTCCTAACTATTTTATCGGATTCTTGACCCTAAGGCAGGTGGTTACAAACACAAAAAAATACTCCTACTAAGTCTTAAAACATCTTCATATCACCTCATAAAGATGTCCACATTTAAGAAAAGGTAAGTCGTCTTACAAGAGAAGTAAACAAATTCCGTGACAATTATGACTTTTTTCCTTTCAATGAACCCGTATTGTAAACCCCGTGAGTTATTAAATTGATTCGGCATTGTTAGGTCCCTGCGTGGGCCATGTTTCCACGTTGTAGGGAGTTTAGTTGTATGAGGGGGAGAATACTTCTTTTTTGCTGAAATAGTTTTATGGGGGATACGGAGAGTAAATGGTGAGAAAATGTATGCGACCGGGGAATTTTGAAGGATTGATATTGAATTTGCTTAGGAGAAAGTGATAAAAAAAACGTTTCATAAAATGTTGGTCAAAATATTATTTCTTGATACCTTGTTGTTAAAAAAATAGTTTAATGTAACTGACAAAGTTAAAATTTACATTCCTTTAAATATTTAACTCATCTATGAATATGCTTAAGGGAACGTAAAAAAAATTATCATAAGAAATTTGGTTGAAGAGTGCCTTTTAATAAGTTGTGTAAAAAAATCGTTGTCAATTTTGCTGCATTAGAGGGAGAAAAGATTTCTTTTGAGGAAACTTTTCAAGAAATTATTTCTTGATACGTTGTCGTAACAAAAAGTTTAACATAAATGGCAAAGTTGTATATTGTGTAAGTTAAAAATAATTATTTTACTTAGGAATCTTTCTTAGAGAACCGCATTAAAAGTTATCTTACGAACGTAGGAAGCAATTTATTTAATTATTCATTAGTTATCAAAATGCGTCTGTAGCTGAAAAATAGAATAAAATAATTTTCGTAAAGAACTTTGATTTTATGATCTTCATAAAAAAAAAAATCTGTGTAAATTTTCGTAAAATTAAACAATCTTGATATAAAAGAAAAAATTAATTTTTGTATTTAAGTTTTAAATATTTGTGTTTTTATATATACAATAATATTAATACATTAATATTCTCCTTTTAGTCTTTAGAAACTATTAGTTTATTTTTTAAATAAATTGTAGTTTTTCAATTTTTTACAATGGCCAATAATATTTTTACAGTAACCTTTATCACTCGTTTGGGAAAAATTCTTAATGAATCGTAATAGAGTAGAAATTTGTTTCAGTATTTGAAAACCCTAGATCGATAATTTTTCACCAAATAATAATTTATATTTCTTTAATAAGACCAAAGCTGCATCCCACCAGCTTCAATTGTATTTCACTTGGCGAAGTTTTATCTTCGCACCACGTTCGTTCCTTTGAGACAAATCCTTTATGGTTTTTAAACGAGTACCAACCTTCATTATTCATAATAGTAGAACAAGAGCCGATATTCAGTATTACCCAGGCAGCAAGCCTAATCGGCAAATGGTTGGCCAATCATCGATTTCGTCGGCAAATGATTGGAAGTTTTTTCACGAGGTCGGGAAGATCTCGCGCCAACTAGTCAATCCGACGTCTAAAAAAACTGGTCGGTTTGTGAGATCGGATGGAGATCGGGCTAAAGTCGTGTGTCAACCAGTAGATTTGTTGGTATTTTATGCATCGGTTTGCGAGATCTGCCCGACCTCGTCATTCGATCAATTAAAAGTGGTCGTTTGTAGAGATTGGGCCGATGTAGGTGCGATCTTTCAATTCGATCATGAAGATAATAAATTATATATATTTTATAGATTATTGTAACAAAAACAAAAAAAATCTAATGACTAACCGACACACCCTGTGACGGGTGAAACGAAGTTTTTTTTTATTTATTTAAACTCAATAACCAAAAATGTTTCTGAAATGTAGCGTGCAAATACATTTATCAAATATAAATAATCTTGATATTTTTAAAATGGATAACGATTTTGTCGAATCCTTTAATTTTTAATCTCGAACTTTGTAAACGAAAACATTGCAATGGCAGAGGTTCTTTAAGTTACATTGAGTGCCCGCACAGGTGCTGATTTCGTCACTTGACCAGGGTTTAAAATTACGAAGCTAAAATGTCTGTGTTAAAGCTCATTTTAAGGATGGCTGGAAATAGATAGTTGGAGACGATGAACTACCCGCAGCAGAGTTTCTAACCCATCCTAAATAAGGCTGTGAGGCGCCCTGTGGCCAGCGTCTAGATCTACGGATCGGAAGGTCCCGCGATCGAGTCCTGGTTGCTGAAAACTCACCGAGTATATGTGGAGTACGTGCTCGTTAAATCTGTTGGGTCCGAAAGTCCTGTGGGCGGTCATTGCGCAGTTTCCCATGGATACAGGTTCCTGGAGACTATTTCCCTCCCCTTCAGGGACATGTCTAAATTGTGGAGGTGGCGCGTGATAGATGGAAGCATCTGTCACGTATATGTGTGCATGGGAGTGTGTGTGTTGTGACTGTCTTGGCGAAGGTTTATAAGCGGCTCTCTGAGCAAGTACACAAGCCTGAAAATATATGTATAACAACCAACCAACCCATCCTACCCTACCCGTAAGTACATTGTGTAAGTAACCGGTGGGGATCCTCTCTAGTCTCTGTCTCTAAAAATTAGATGGATCCACTTATGTGTTTGTGTATGTGTTTTGTCTGCCTGACGAAGTTTTATAAGCGGGTCTCTGACCAAGCACACAAATCTGAATATATATGTCGACCAACAAACTAAAGAAACCGGTGGTCAAGCAACTATGGTAAGTAAATTTATAATTTATCTTTTTTTAAGTGTTTTGGTCTGTCGCTTAAAATACTAATAATACGATTTGTTTAGCTAAATTTTTGTGGACTATCAAAACCAGAAAGGTTGGAAGATTTAGTATCGGGTTTCGTTATTTTGGTTGCTGATCTTGTCAGAGGATTTAGATTTAGTTTCAAAGGCATTTATGTAACCACCTAATGAGTTTAGCTTCTGACTTCCAAACAATTGTTGATTTACATGTTATATATGATAAAACCTGACTTGATAATTTGAAAACTTTATTTTTTATACTTATAATAAGCTAAACGCGAATTAAAGTTGTTTCGCAGCCAAATGAAACGTGTAATTTTTTAAAATTATTTTAATCAAATTTCGAACTTAGGTAATTTATTTTACCAAGACCTATATTAGGCTGGAAAGCCCAATCGATTCGCCGTGCTCTTAGAAGGTCATAGGTTCGGGTTCAGGCATTGGAAGTGTCAGCTCGTCACTTGACTGTGGTTCTAAATTACGATCCACGTCGCAATAGACCTCGTGTAGCTCTAGTGCAACGATATTTCAAACTAATCTATCTAAGACCACTATTAGAGTTGTTGTAACTAAAATATTTTGATTTTTACTATCAACTCTACCTAAATCCGAGTGGGAGGAAATGGGGCAAATACAGGTACAGCTGTGGAAATAAAAAAGTACCCACTTGAGGTTATTTCCTCCGTTATTCATCCTAAAGAATCGGACCTTTTTGACATTGTGAACAATTAACGTTCTGAGTTAATTGCATGACACAAAATTTGCATAAGGGGCAATCTTCATATTAAAAATGTTACTAACTTTTAAATTTCCAATAGCAACACCCCTTTTTGAATCCATATTTCAAATCTCTGACCTATGTTAATACAAAATGCCAAATTTTGTTAGTTTTTAAGCATTATTAGAGGAGTTAGAGACGTGCAAAGTTTAGGTCCCATAATGTTAAATGAGTTGCACATGAAAAACTATCCCGATCTATAAATAATTAAGATAATGAAACGAATTTTTTACTAAAAAGAAATTATAATAACCCAAACAAAATGCATTCCATATTGGGGTATTTTAAACAATTTTTATATTTTTAAATAATTATTATATTGATTTTTTAAAAAAATATGAATGGAAACCCCTTAATATTTTTAAAGAAATAAATTTAAGACACGAAGTTTAAGCGAAATCCCAATTTTTAAAATTTTTTATTTATAATTTGCTGAGTAAATCACAAAATACTTTTTAATTACCCTTTAGGGGACAGTGTATAAGATAACGTGTGTAATTGATAAATAAAAACGGCTTTGCATGCATGCTTGCTTGTCATTTTAGAGATGTTCCCCAAAAGGTCCACAAGTGATTCGATTGAATAACTCGTCAAATATTCATCCAAATGTAACAAAAACTTAGATTTAAGGGTTTTCAAGAGTGCTTTACATTTCTAGGTTATTAAAATTGGGTGTTGCTATTGGAAATTTCAAAGATCGTAATATTTTTAATATGAAGACGGCCCCTTATGCAAATTTTGTATCGTGCAATTAACTCAGAATGTTAATTGTACACAATCTCAAAAAGGTCCGATTCTATAGGGTGACTAACGGATGAAATAACCTCAAGTGGGTACTTTTTTATTTCCACAGCTGTACTCTAAGACCACTCAATTGCATTTTATTTTTCAGTGTTCGTGCCCTGGGAATTTTGGAGGATCGAGTATATAGGATAACCAGCTGAATCTCCAGTATAAAGGATTTTCCATGGGAGGGGATTGGCGAATTGATGCTTGGTAAGTTCGCAATATGTTCTTTTAATTTTACTTATAGTGCAATTATAGCACAATTATAATGATGTAAAGTACTTGTGTACTTATAAGTAACGGTAAATATCCAAAATACTTAGTTATTAATTTCTTGATATTTTTTCCATATTCTATTGAAAATGCGTTATAATGGGTTATGAATTGGAAATTATTTGACAGAAATTTAAATAAAAATAAACCAAAAAACTTATGGAACAATGATGAAGTAATGTAAAATTTGTCATCTCTACCACTTCCCAAAAAATCGAATTTTTTAATGAACAAAATTAAGTATGTTTAGCAACTAAACTCTTGTCTAATGTGTAATAACCATTCCTCTCCAAGCAATATATTTTATTAAATCTTAGTTATCTTTAGTGATCTAATGCATTGAATTTTTTATTAATCATAGAAAAATACTGATTTTTTAAAATGTCTGATAATAAATAATTATTGATTGCATGAAATTGTTTGTTTAGATCAGTGTTTATGATCTTCAAGTAGTTAAGAGGTATTTAAAAAAATTTATAGTATAAAAATTTGTTTTTATGCATTTTAATGACTTACAACACATGAGCATTAGCTAGTTATGTTAAATATATAAATATATTAAGATGTAGTATTATCACTGTTTATACTGATATTGTAAATTATTGCTTTCAGCTGCTGTGAGACTGTTCAGCTTCAGGATACAGCAGATCATGTGATAGAAAGGAACATCTTCAGGGCATAGACTACTACCAAGTACTGCATTTTTATACATGTATTGTATTTTTATTGTTACCTATCATTTTGTTAATAAAAATAATTCAAGTAGTGTTTCTTTTTTCTTGTGTTTAAAATTAATTTTTGAGTGTCTACAGGATTGCAGTTTTTAATAAATTTTAAATTAAGAGTAAGTTCAATAAGTAACTTTAAAAAAAGTAGGTAATTAATTTGGAAAGTGGTGAAAATTTAAAATTTAAAAAATTTTGCTAGACAAGGGCTCATGTGTGATATAATGTAGAGATTATTTGACTTCAATGGTTTTCTAATAAATGATTAAGCTCCAAAATATCTTCAATGCTTTTAGTTGCATTGGTACGTTCTTTGCTCCAGCATCGGGAGTATGTTGGTCAAACGTTGGATAGAAATCGTTATTACGTAGGAAATACGTTAGAATTGACTCGGGTAAGCATTGGGTAACCGCCTGCACAGCGGTAAATAGTCGTATGGGTTATCCCAGAACATCGCTAAAGAGGTTGGATTGACGTGGGTAAATGGTCTAGAGTGAAATTGGCAAGAAGTCGCTGCGATGGTCAACTACGATCAATAGCCGGCGATTTGACATCCAAAAAGGGCGGTAACTAATCGCAGAGATTGGCGAAAGGTCGGGCTTTATACATCGGCCCGATGCGAGACCGAAAGGCATTTCCGATCTCTTTCCGACGTACCAAAATGCGTCGGTAAGTGGTCGCACATAATTGGCAAATGGTCGCTTGCCAAGGACGAAACGCAGTAGCTGCGATGGACATCGCCAATCAATTTCCGACGCATCGGCTCGATGTCGCAGAATGTTTTGCGACTTTTGGCCGATGCTCGGCCAATGATTATTTGCTGCTTGGGAAGTCGCTGCGTTGGTTAAATCGATCGATAACCGACTATTTGGGGTCGCAAAAAGGGTGGTAACTAGTCGCCGACGATTGGCGAAAGGTCGTGTTTTGTACATCGGCCCCATGTGCTGCCGATTGTCATTTCCGATCTTTTGCCGACTACCAAAATGCGTCGGTAAGTGGTCGCACATAATTGGCAAATGGTCGCTTGCCAAGGACAAAACGCAGCCGCTGCGATGGACATCGCCAATCAATTTCCGACGCGTCGGCTCGATGTCGCAGTATTTTTGTGCGATGTTTGGCCGATACTCGGCCAACCGATCATTTGCTGCTTGGGTAGATACCATACGTCAATCACTTTCTACTAAAGTCTACATTTATACGACAAGTTCGACAAAACCACCATCCCCCAGCTTCATTCATATTTTACTTGGCGGAATTAAATCTTCTCACCCCCAAAATATAACCACACATCTATATTTTTCCAACTAAATTATTTTTTACTTTATTCTAGAAAAACAAAAAACCACACCCTCACCAAATCAATCTTTTCTCACGTGCCGAAGTTAAATCTTCGCACCGCCATATTTTACTATTTTTTTTAACTGAAACCATAATCCTACTTCGAGAAAAATCCTTAATGGATTCTAATAGAGAAAACCTTGTATCGATCCTCTCTCTACTAAATCATTATTTACCTTATTTCAATATAACGAAATCCTCACCAGCTTTAATAATATCTCACTTGATGAAGTTTAATCTTCGCCCCACCATTTTGGAAGAAAAAAAATCCCCCTGTTACAGTCAGGTGATCGCAGAGGTCGACAAACTCAATCGACCAACTACCCTACAGACCACGGAAAGGGTTAGGGACTGTGGAAAAGTCTATCGACGACTAAGAAGAGGGCTATTGTAGTGACTTGAACATTTTTTTTTAATTTCCTTGCGACTATTCTGACAAGTTACTAGTGTAGTAGTAAAAAAAAATTGGAGAGATTTTTATTGAAATAGCATAATTTTAAATATCATTGTGTGTTAGTGAACATTTTACAAAACAAAAATGTATATCTGATTTAGTATCTTATGTAGGAAATCATCACATGGTATGGTATGGTATGATACATATATATTCCAGCTTGTGTGCTTGTTCAGAGAACCGCTTATAAGCTTTCGTCATGTGGGGCAGAAACAGAAAGAATTTTACAGTCACAAAGAAATGAATAACACATAGACAAATTACAACATTTATTGACTGTCACAAACATCCATGCCTGACCGGGATTCGAACCCGACCCCAGCAGCTCCAAAGGCTAGTGCACTAATCATTCAGCCACCGGGGCGGCAAATCTCACATATCTATGTATGTCTCATGTTGGACAAATTTCGTTACACGAAAACCGAATTTGAAGGAAAATTAAAGGTTTGTTTTGGTAAGGAAAATGTTAATGGTATTCAAAAACGAAGTAGAAATTAGTTAAACTCTTTTCTATGCGCATGTTTACCAACATATTTACTACTAAAAAAATTCATTAGTTGGTTATTGAAAGGTGATATAAAATTTTCACGCATATAAAATTTTTAATATGTCAATTAAATTATCGTGGGATTTGTATTTAAACTTAATTAAATTATCTACTGATTGCAGTAAGTATCTTACAAATTACCCTAAAAAGTATTTTAAAGTTTTAATTATGACTGCCTCATTGAAAGCTGCAACAGCATGACTTTTGGCAGTTATAGAATGTGAATTATTCAATATATAAAGTAACTGAAACATGAACGCATGTTTTAAGTGTTGTTTTATGTGTAGTTCAAAAGAATAACTACAATTTTAATAATACACTATAATACGGCTTGTTTAATGCTGTACAAAGGAAATAATATAGAAGAATTTACAATTTTTATCATACACTATAATACGTTTAATGTAATACTGTACGAAGGAAATAATATAGAAGAAAATATAAAAGTAGATCAAATTATATTAATGTTTAATTGTAAAAAACAAAAAAAATATATTTAAGTCATTTAACCACGAAATAGATTTAAAATATATGAATATTAAATAAAAGAAAATATACACCTTTTTCGTGCTTGAATTAATTCATGTCGTTATTTAAACTACGATTCTAAGGACGTAAGTACAATTGCTGTTTAATCTATTTTTGCGAAAGGGAATATTTAATCCGTTGTTGAACTTATACAAGGCTACCGTGAAACTATAATGAAAATAAATGAATGTACCTCTCATGGCAAAATTTGAATACCTGTGTTAAGCTTGCAACGTTTAACGATACTTTTGTCATTTTAACAAAATTCTTCAGACAATAGATTGGGAATTAAAGATGTGACTTTCTGATATCGTTTAATTTCTCTCATTTGTAAAACTCAAATAATTTTCTGTTAAACAATAAACTTCGATTAATGTGGATTGGGACACGATTAAAACTTTTCTGTTGGCATGTACTTAAATTCTTAAAAAGGATAGTTAAAAGAGAAATTAAATTGAAATGATAAAATTTAAGTTATGGCTGATATTAGAATGGCTGTGATGTAAATAATACGGCTGTAAATGATGTAAATGATACGGAGCTAAAATCTATTAGATTAAATAGGGATAAGTTCAAATATTGCGAGATTTGACAGCATGTTACCTAAAATAAAATGAAAATAAATCTGTGCATTATACATATAGAGTTTGTACCATCATTAAATTTAAAGAAAGCCCATTTCAATAGTTTGAAACAGTTAAAATTAAGGACCTCTTTAAAAATTTTAAGAACAAAGTTGCATAAGGCAGTAACTGGTATTATTCTTCAGTTTGTTATCTATTAAGCCCACAAAAAATCGAGTAAAACTAAATTATAGAGTAAGCTTTTATAGTTCTTAAGCTAAATATATTTTTGAGTAAATGTCGTTTTTCCATTCATTTTATTTTATGCACTTTGCTATGATTTTTCAATGTAATTTAAGCTTTATTTTTTATAGCTTTTCTACTTTATGGGAAGAATGTAGCTGCTAATAACTTTATCTTAGAAAGCGTTATATTTTTTTATTTATTTTTTCATAAAAATGAATTATATTTGTTTTTGTATTACGATTCATGATTCGTAAAGTCATTTAAAAAGAATGAAATTAATAACAATGATAATAATTATCAAGTTCTTAAAAACCATTTATTTTAGATTACGAATGATTTTTTTTTTTGAAAAAATCCCGGAACAATATTATTTTAGATACACCTAATAAATAAAATTAACATTTTGACATTTGACCTTATTATGTTTAGATATTAATAATCAAAACAAAAAGTTTTAATATCAATTAAAATTCTAATTTTAAGTTCAATAACACCTTTCTAAATTGATAATACAAATCCATATAAATGCAAACATTCGTAAACAAATGAAATTGCAAAGCAAACCCATATTTAACTAAATAGATTTCATTATTTCACTTAAAAATAAAACGTATCTTTAATTGAATTTACAAAGCAATACAGATTCGTTAAATAAAAATATCGAATGCCTTTTGCCACAAGTTATTTAATCCAAAGTCTTCTATTGATAACGCTTAGAACTATCTAGAGAGAAACCGAAAACAATCCAAAATAGTCCAAAATGTGAATAAACTTGATTCGAATGTATTGTACCAAGGAATTCAAGATAATGTAATTGAATCTTCCTCTTTGAGATAAGACCAGTATTGTTCAGTCGAATGCGCTGTTAATCCTTTTTATTTAAATTTATGCATTCTAATTTAAAATTACAATTTGAAGGAAGCTTACGTTTCGCTGAAAGTTCCCGATAAAATTCTTTTTAAATTTTTGGTTTGAATTCTATTATCACGCGCAGGATTGTAATCAAATACATTTTGTTAGATTTATGAAACTGTTCACTTTTGCGCTTACAGATTTCAAAGTGTTTGAAAGGGTTTTCTATAATTTATACCTTGTTAATTATTCCTCTATTCGGTGACCTCACTATTGCGTGGGCTCTTTTGTTAGTGCTGGTTGGTCTCTTTTGATTTTATTACATTGAATTGTGCTTATTAAAATTCTGATATGCATTTGCATGCATATTAATATTTTTTCACATTAAATCAATGTAAAATTTGCAACAATAGCGGATTTCACTTTAAAATCAGTTTCTGAGAATTAAGTAAAATGCTGAATAAGTTTTAAAATATAAAATAAATATATTACGCATAAATACACCAGAATATCAGTTACAATTACAATTTCTTACAAGTTTTAATAAGGATTTTATCAATCTTAAGGAACATATTCTTCTATGTATTCGACTGTACCAATTAGATAAGTATTATTAGTAGCAGTGTTAATATCAAATGACAAAGGAATCAATGTTAAAACTAAACGGCACACGCATTTGGAATAATTTATATTACACTTACTACTATTCTGGCACTGAATATGGCCTGACCAGTTTGAGATCTTTATTTGCGCACTGTCAGAAACTAAGGCCCCCTTTAAAATCCAATTTATTCTTCTGGACTTACGGCGTAAAACATCACCTCAAGCATGTGCCTATGTTTAAAATTAAATATACTGACCGTAAGTGGTATTTTGCACTTGTGTTAATTTGCAGTCGGTGCATCCACTCTTACACCAGCGTTGCCTAGAAAGGGTGGATTTGCATCACAAACAGAAGTCGGGAGCCGAACCTTTTAATTTAAGAAAGTGCCTGAAAAGGAACCCAAGGATTTGGAGCGAAACAATTGGTCTTATATGGGAGGGGGTATACTTAAAATCTGAATTAAGAGAGAGATACTAAAGGTTCGCCATTTACTTGGTCCGTATGCGTCCGTTGAACAATCAAGCCGCGTATTACAAGGGGATGTTGCCACATTGAGAGAGGTGGTAATTAAGTTATGCAAGTCGTTTGAAGGGAATTTCCATAGAAATTGAATTTACGTTTTAACCACATTTCGATTAACGCTGAAAAGATTCGGACATATTATAATCCTCACTCTAATCCTCACTATCCTAACTATTTTTTCCGAATTGCAAGGCCTGTCTCCAATAGCGTTCGTGTTGCGATGACAACAACAAACAAACGAGCGATTTTAACTCAGTCTGAGTTAATTTTCACTTCTCCAGGGTCGAAAATGCACTTCCCTTATATAGGAGTGGATCTTTTGTATGTAAAACCTGCGACAAGATCACTCCAAATGAGTGATTTCAACTCAATCTGAGTTAATTTTCACTCCTTTCCAGTGTCGAAAATGCAGTTCTCCTACAGGAGGGGATTTCACTCTTTTGTTTTAAGAGTGTAAATACAACCAAACAAAACGGCATTGCCAAAGTGCAAAACTACATCTAAAAAAAATTCTGAATTAACTCGAATGGATATTTTGTCATACGCATCATATAGACTTGGCATTCGACTCTTTCGGAAATTAACAGGATTAATACCCATGTACAATATTAAGGCTGCTATACTCAATTCTGCACAGGACGCGCAATGATTAACTTTAAAGTATCTTTTAAAACTATATTTTCCTGAGTACGTTAGTAATCCTCTTCTCTAACTACAAACACATTTTCAATGAACCAATTCCAAGCAAAGACATCAAGAGTTTAAAAAACAGCTATTTATTTAAAAAATTTAAACGACACGTTATTTATACATTTAATGATATAACTAAGATTAGAAGCATAAAAATTGCCATTGTCTCTTTCTTTCTCTGTCTCTCTCTCCCTCTCTCGCTCCCTCTTTTTTTTTTGTCTAACTATTATCTATTCTGCATCTAACAAAACAAATTTAAATCCAAATCTTTTGATTCGTAAAGTTTATTAAAATACATTATAAAATAATCCTTAATTCATTAGTAATACGAGCTTTACGAGATACCTTAATAGCATTTTAATGCAATTCAAATAAAATAAAAGATTCACATTTTTAACTGATGTACGTGCATACACTCCTTGCTAACCTAAGTTGGGTAAATAGAAATATGCTACGGAGAACATAATTGCGCGCATGTAAAGAGTTAAATAAATTTTTTGTGAATCCATCCAGAAAACATGTTTAAGACATTTAAATTCGTTTAAGGTCTAACAGATTTGAATATTATTTGAGAAAATTTGGCAATTTTATCAGAATGAAATGTGTATTTTGGCTAAATTGTATTCAGATCATTTTGTATGTAAATATCACCTTACAAGAGTTTCCAGCTAGCGGACCAATCGTGCTTTTCCCTCTGCCTTTTATCTCTTTGTTTTTACCCAAGTTAGGTTGGCACGGAGTGTAGTTAAGTGGTCAAACATAACCTAAAAAGAAAACGAAACTTTAATATTTACTTATGAAACATGCTAAAACTCAACGTTCCTCATTTGTGATCGATCCCTCTCCCAATCCACACTTAATTGTCAACGACTCATCTAATTTCCCCAACTTTCCAGCAAAGGTGAACCTGGTGCTCCGAGTACGGCATATCCCCTACATTTTCATGCTGATGGGATTAAGAGGTTAAGTTCGGTGGGTGGCTCGCTATGCCATGCCTTTGTCCCTATTCAAATTGACGATTCACTCTTCAATAGGGGGACAGGTCCGAATTTGCAAGCGTTAACCCCTCTGTATCCAGCCCCCTACGTCGATTAAACTGTTTTATATTGGCGTGTCAGTCCCCAAGTGAGGGTGCTGCTGCTATTATAGGTGTAACGCTGTTGCAATAATTTGGAAATTCAATAAAACTTGATCCTTTAGGGGAGGTGTAACGGGACTGTCGTGTTTGTGTGTTTAGAAATTAGTTTTGGATTTCGCTTTCCGGTTGGCAGGATTTGATAATCCTTTGAATATTAAATCATGATATCAATAATTATGACAGTTTTTCTTCATAATTATTGATTCTCATAGTTTTTTTAAATAAATATGAATTAAGTACGTAATGCATTTCTGTAGATTATTTCTACGAATATCAAACACTGAAAATTTAAGTATTTATTATCCCATTGATATCTTTCGTTTTAAATATAATTTGAATGAGAAAACACAGATTCATATTATTAGAATATCGACTAATACGAGCATGATACATGAAGAAAACAACGTTGATTCCTGGCTTAAATGGCTTTACTATGTAAAAATTGGCATGTTTCAGGGGATGCAGGTCCTTTTCAAATCCCTACACAAATCTGAAATAAAACAGCCATGTAACAGTAAGCAAAATGTGATATAAAGAAAGGGTGGTTGGAAATGCGTGGGTGGGAAAAGGTGGATAGAAAAACCATTATTCTGTAACTAAGATGATTTATCAAATCGCTTAAAATGCATGCATTTAAGAATCAAGTTCCCCAAAGCTCGAAGGTTTGACCAAATTTGAGGCAGAGGATATATTCAAACCTTGATTAAACTCCCAGAAATGTATAAGGGTCATTCCCTACAAAACTTACAAAACCATGTACCCGCAAGATATCTTTTACTTGAAGAATATTTATTCTTCCACTTGAATTAGTTTAAGATGAATACTTTATCTACTTACCAACGTTGAATAATAAAAAATTAAATATTTTGCGTAGGACTCATTGCGAAATGCATCAGACATTAAAATTATCAATGAGTTCTTGAAGATTGGAAATATTTAATTTGTTGGCAAGAGAGAAAATAACTCTATATTTGATACTTAATTTTTTTTCACTAATATTACTTATTTCAAAATAACACCGAAAGACAATTAATTTAACTCGAATTAAGTCCTGCGAAACATGAAATTTTTTACATAATAAGACCATTTTCGCCTTCATCATATGAATTCTTCTATTTGCTTAGTAGAGATAATACAAACGGTAGTATCTCTATCTAGTATTAAATAACCTGTACGTCTAATTTAGTGGGTATTTTTTTTAACTTCTCCACTGTTTTATGTTACACCTATATTATATATATTCGTGATGTATGAAAGATGTTGATGAGAGAGTGAATTTTAAAAGAATATCTGTTCCATTCAAAACTTTTCGCATCACATAATCTAGTATTGATTTCTATTTTATTATGTTAGCTGCAAATACTCATTTTATAGTTTATATTTAGTGTAAGTACTAATTTAACTAGGATTAAAGGGTAACATTGCTTCATCTCCTAAATTAACTAACTTTTAACTTGAAATTATTCACTTTATGCTGTCTAAAAACTTTAAATGTATCTCAAATAAATTTAAACATTGGAATGAATTATTTATATACTAAACACCAGACCAGCTCTATTTGTAGACCTCTGTATAAATCAACAACTGCTACATAATATACAATTCAGTAGTTCACCCTCTCTACTGGTTAAACTGGGTTCTTACCATTTCAATGGCCCCTCTTTTTTATATTCTTTGAAGACACCAGTAAACAAACTCATCACTCTTTCTAGTGTCGGGAATAAAAAATGATAATCTCCACGACCAAGGGAAACTCCATTCTTTTTCCGTTAACCCGCCCCTAAGCCGAAAAGTGCGCCCCCACTCCATGAATTTCAATGAAAACGCCGCCAAATTCACCCTTTGATGCATTTTCCTTACTTCAAGTGTTTTTTCCTCTCTGACTTCGGCTCTGTTGGTTTGACACGGTTTCAACTCAAACTGTAAAAAGTTCGGTGCGGTGCAATATTGCACCTAAATCATGGAACTTTCCAGCTAAACAAATGTTTTCCAGTAAAACAAAAACTAAAGTAAGAACTAATTAGAGCCGGCCCACCGGCGTAGTGGTTAGTGTTCTAGGCTTTGGAGCTGATGGGCTCGGGTTCGAATCCCGGTAAAGGCTTGGATGTTTGTGCTTGTCAATAAATGTTGTTATTTGTCCATGTGTTTGTGGCGTCCTTCTTTGTGTGTCTCTTGTGACTTGGTGACTCTCTTCTGGCGAGCTGGGTAATGGGCTATAAAGCCTACACTCTCCCTACTAGAGGGCGCAATAACTGTCACTTGTCAAGAACTAATTAGAGATTAGTGAATATCAAATTTCCTTATTATTTTTAACGTAAAAGCTGCTGTAAAAGACACGTAAGCAAATATATTAATCCTTATGACTACTCTTATAAAACTGTTACTGAGGAAACCCCATCGCTCAGGAACATGAAAACGATCGACTACTGTTTTGAGCACGGATTTACCTATTTTTGTGGTAAAACCATAACTTTTGATACACTGTAAAAGTGATACATCAATGCTCGAATAAGTGGTGGCATCTGGAAAATTCTAAGATTTCGGTGCAATCCTGCATCAAAATTTTAAACTGTGTAGAATTATTTTGAGTAAAGTGCTTTTTTTTTAGAGTTTGATATAAAGTCACTCTAGACCTGCTCAAGAACTATTGGTGTGGAGTTTTGGACTGTGGTCAAGTGACCAGGCCGACACATGAGTAGGTGTTACAAGAACCAGCATAGAGAAATCGTACATGGGGTCAGGACATTGAAAGCAGGTGAGTGCAACGTGTAGTGTACCTATAGCTTGTTCTAGATGCTCTAGGCCATAATTTCGACTTTGGATTTGTAATCATGTCATGTTTTTTGCCTTTGTTCGATCCAACTACCAATAGGTCTAAATCCGAACAAATACTAACTAATTTTCATTCTCATTCAGAAAAACAAAAACTAAAGTAAGGATTAATTAAGGATTAGTGAATATCAAATTTCCTTATTATTTTTAACGTAAAAGCTGCTGTAAAAGACACTTAAGCAGATATATTATTTCTTATGGTAACTTTTATAAAATTGTTACTGAGGAAACCCCATCACTCAGGAACATGAAAATGATCGTTTACATCTTTTGCTATCAATATTCACAATTCAGTCTTACAATACCAAAGTTTATTTACAGATGGTATTACAGATAGTCGAAAGAAGTGTCACTTAAAACTTTTCCAAACCAAACAAGCGACTTCCACTCTTTGTATCCCAATCCCTCAATGGCAAAGTGTTTATTCTATGGGGAAGGATGCGGATACTTCAAATAGCACTACGGGGATCTTTTATGTACGACAAAGGGTCGAAGAGATAGCAAGAAAGAGTTGACAGTAGGATCAACAGGATACTGGTGGACTTTTTCCGAAGGATTTATTTAGGATCTTTTAAGAAAAAAGAAGGCAGAATGCAGATGCTTCGAGGAACAGAAAGGGTAAACAACTTCAATGACTCTAAAGGGTGTAGAATCTATTCAAAAAGTTAGAAGAAAAAGATTTTTCGAAACATTTGTACTCTCTTGTTCAAAGATTTGTGTATCTTTAAGCTGGAACTTTCAGGGTTTGAATTGAAAGAGCTATAAATATGTTTCACTTGGATAACACTCGTACTTTCATGATATAGTGATGGCTTGTTTTTCTTTTCATAAAAAATCTCATGTTTTGAACTTACATTTACTGTCCCTTTTTTTATCCAAAATACTTTCTTTTGCATTAAAAATTAACTTTTTTTATTTCTTTGAAAACCATACTTTTAAGCATATATTTATATGAAAAGTATATTTAGATTAGAATATACGTGTAGGATTTTGATCGGGTCTTAAGAGGTTAAGAACCTTTTTTTCTTTTCGGAATCAGCTCCTCCCCCCTTCCCCTCCCCCCTTCAAGAAAATCGCATTGGAAACACAAATTATCTACATCAGATTTTTGATCCCACCGCAATACGTTCATTACCTTATATATCATACAAAGGAATTAAAAATAATACTTAGTTGTCTTGTGAATAAAAATATGACATCAGCGAACACTGTGTTACATTTATTTATTTAACATAGCAACAAGTTTTTTTTTAATTCTTTGCCCATCAGTTTCAATGCTTCTAATGAAGGATTGAAAAAAAATAAGCAAATCGGTTGTTTCATAAACGGTGATGAAAACGACCTGTTTAAAGCACGTTAAGCAATTTTTTAAGCTTAATTCCGGTGGTATTTTTAGAAACTCAAAGTTATCAACTGAATCCGCAATGTACTCCAGTATTTTATTTGTATGATCATATTATTAATCAATCATAAAATCTCTTTCAAATTGCTTATGAAACTAGAATCAGCAACTAAAACTCTAGACCTAGATAAATATTGAAATAATTTTTCCGCCACTCAATATGAAACATAAAACGAAAGTTGTAAATATTGATAAAGGAATAAACTTTGTTATTACAACGAAATTTAAACATTAACAAATTTCCATCTAGAAGACGTTGTTGATAAATTTGATGAACTCTAGCGGTGTAAAAAACACACGTTTTTCAAAAGCACGTGTACTTTCAAAAGCAATGTTACGCGTATTTTTACGTGCACTTTCAAATAAATATCATGTGTCTCTAAAATTCTATGGCTTATACGTCATTTTATGTCGCACATACACAAAAATTTACTTGGGTTTTAAAAAGTAAATTAGAAAAAACATTATTATGCAAAAAATCAGCACGCAATCCAAATTCGAAGCTCTCTTATCAAATCGGAAAGCCGCTCAACAACTATATTATTTCAATGCATTGAAAAAAATTACAAAGTGCATAATATATTCGTATTCAGATGTATGACATTCATAAAAAAATACCCATTGGCTTTCCACAATTTTGAATTTTATATACTTCTTTTTATCAATTTAGAAATTCAAAGCAAAACCCCTGGGAGAGGATACTTGATAATTCGAAACACATTTTCAAAAATTATAATTTATTAAAAAAAATCGATTGGAATGAACTGAGTCTTTCAATAATATTCAGAAACAAATTTGTATATTTGTGAAATTACGTTGAATAACTAGCTATTCTCATTTACAATTGCGTAAACAAACTTAGTATAAACAAAGCCATCGCCCTGTTATTTTAACTAAACGCACCAGCACATAGCGCAAATTAGAAGCTCTATTAGCAAATCGGAAAGCCACAGGGGTCATCTCCCTCTTAAAAGAGCTCCAACCTCATTGACATGCATGAAATGCACCCCTCAGAGGGAGGCTCCAAAGAAAGTGAATGAAAAAATACAAATTTCGCCTTTTGAAAGCTGAATCGCCCTCCCCACTGTGGGTCTACCTGTGCTGTCAAACAACAACAAAGAGAACCCCCCTCTATATTCGTATCTACGCAATGAGAGTGAATTCAATGGATATAAAAAAAAATTCGTGGGGTGGGGAAGGTTCAACCTTAAGGTGTGTATGACTGCATAGAGTTTAGAAGAACATAGAGACGCTTGGCGTGGAAGCCGTCAGAAAGTCGCCAAGTAACACTAGTAAGCCCAAACGAACAGCTCACTCAATGTAAGTAGTGTTGAGTAAAAATCACAAAAAGGTACTGTTTAAACAGTTGTAGGCTGCAGCACGACGTCTGAATTTTTACATTATGATAGTAATTCCCTTCACAAGTATGAAAAATGCCTTATAATTATAGTTTTTATTAAAGAGTGAAAAAATCGCCAAGTCATTGCAGTAAGCCAATGCAAACTCCACTGTAGAATAGCACCAAATGCATCGGGGTTAGTAGAGATGATGCACACATATTCCGGCTTGTATGCTTGATAGAGACCCGCCTATAAGCCTTCGTCAAGTAAGCCAGACCCAGAAAGAATTTTTACTGTCACAGAGAGAGGAATTACTTCCAGGCAATGGTGGAAGTCGAACCCGTACCCGGTACAGTGCGCAGACTGTTAGAAATGCATCATCGAGAACGTTTGTTTGGGCTTACCGTTAAACAATCGATGGCTTCACTTGGCGAGCCAGTTTTCTCATTGGATGCCCCTAAAGAACCTCCATTTTCTTCTAAACTCTATGTATACCTGGCAGGGTGTAGGCCTTCAAGTTCAAGGTCAGGCGACGACACCTTAAATTTCAGGAGACCGGTTGTGCAACGATCGAAAAAAAAGTTATGTTGCTTTTTTTATAGTATGGATAATCGTTTTTTTATTTGTATTTTTTAGAAAAGAAACTTTTTACGCAACTTTCACTGGGATTTTATTGATCCGCTTGTTTAGAGTGCCTATTTAGGTGTCAAACTGACTATCTGCCTTTTTGGTGGGGCGAACAGTTACTGAGTTTTGTATATACGTACTGGACGTTTCCGCTTTTTTTCTTACACCCAGGGGGCGTCGAACTTGTGGGACTTAAAATCATCCCCGTGTCATTTCTCTATTCAGCTCTGATTTTTATGAGGGTGGAATCAATAGTGGACTTGAATAGCATGAAAAAAGCTAGGAATCGACGTGGGATATATTTCCCAAAGCTACTTCCGCAAATTAATTTTTATTGCTATATCCTCTGGTAATATTGATTTTTTCCCGGAAAAAAATCTATTCAAAAAATGTTGTGTCTTAAAATGTAGTTTTTCTTTAAAAATATCTACCCTTTTAAAATTTGTTACCTATGATAAATAAAGTTTTAAAAATATAGTAATTTCATTTTCAATAAAAAAATATATTGCAAGAAATTTAATATAATTATAGAAACAAATTTTTATTCATATACAATATATATTATTTCAGCTAGATTTGTTGGGGTAGGTTAGGGGGCTTGACAGCTTGTGTACTTGATCAGAGACCCGCTTAAAAGCCTTCGTCAAGTAAGACAATCACAGAAAGAGTTTTACCTAGATTTGTTATTATACACTGTTTAAGAAATTTCATTGAATTAAATAGTAATTTTTAAAAATCTATAAGTCATGTATTTTTTTTTCTTTTTGAGAATAGTATCGAGAATAATAATTCATTTTTTAATCGTTCTTTTTTTTGTTGTTATTCTTAATTTTCTATATTTATCCAAAATCATGAAAAAGCTTTAAAACATATATTAGTGTTTTTTGTAAATTGTGTTGATTAAAATTTTAATTGCACCTCAAAAGTTTTAACTAATAAATCAACCTTCTCTAATTAACGAAACTAATTTTTTTTCAATTGAAGTCCCAACTGAAACATATTAATTTAACTAATTAAAATTCAAAATTAGGCTGAGAACATTTACTATATTGAGAGAATAAAATCGTTGAAAAACAGTTTAAATCATAAAACTATAGATATTGATAGATATAAGATATATAATGCAGAAACGGTAGCCTGCACTTTAGTTCATTACCTTAATCACTTCAATCACCATTAAGAAATTTTTCACCATAACAAGAAAGTTTTCTTTCTTCTAAAAGTGTGTCCATGTGCTAAATTTGTAATTTTGAATCCCATTATACAATAAACAACCATAATCTTGGATTTTAAACAGTGTGGCGGATCGACACTCCTTTATAATTCGTCCTCATTATATGAAAGTTTATTATTTTTTCTAAGTTTGAGACTGAAAATATTTTAATTGTTTAGTTAACAAAACTGATGATTTTTTTTCAAAAGAAAGCTCTCATTCAAAGTGCCCATATGATGGAAAGAAATTCCTAAATGGATCGGTTAGTTAGTAAGAGTTAAGTTAGAAAATCAATTTTTTTAATGAAACGCAATGGAAAAATATTAGAGTTTCCTGAAAAAGTAGCATTTTACCGGTGAATCACTTTTCCTTGCATATTGCAATATACCGTCGCGTCGATTCAATAACGAACCGCGATTCTGCTAAATCCTGGTTGTTGGACCCGATGATATGTTAAATCAATATACATCTTTTCTTTTATATTAAAGAATTATTTCATAATGAAATCAAAGTTTTTATATTTGTATATTACTTAGGAAAAAACATACGGGAGGAATTTTAATGGGTGAAATTAAACTTCAATTATAAATAGATTTATTAAAGTGAGAATGAGTTAAATCACTATGAAAAATGAAATTGAACTACATTTTTAAAATATTATAGTTAAATATACAACAATTTGAATAGATATTTTGGTGATATGTGTTTTGGTGCCTTCTTTGAATTAACGGTGCAATTTGCCAATCTTATTTAATCCTTATAAACAGGTGCCAAAACTTTCCTTTCTCCCCACCAAAACTTTCATATTTTCTCAAAATGGCTAATACCGGTAAACAAATCCAAAACCGTTTAAACTAAAAATAGGTTCATTTTTATCCAAACAATATCGCAAGCGTCACTTCGAATTTGCAAGTGAATAGCTGCCGCTATTCCCAGCGAAAGCGAGGCTCGGGGGCTCCTTCATTGTATCTCCCCAAAAGTCAATTTCCCTCTTCTTTTTTGTGTATAGATATTTTCACTTTAAGACGCGATGCCCTTTTTTATGCCCCAATCCATCAAAAAATGCCCGGTCATCCATCAGGGCATAATGCGCAACTTGCCCAGAGGAAGAGGAATTTGTTCCGTCTAAATAGGAAGAAAATCACCATGGCCGCCTTGAATGGCATAATGGGATATTGTCGAAGCTCTGAGAGAACAAATTTAATTTTTGTCGGTCCTTATGCTGCTTAAGAAAGAAGAAAAAACTTTATTTTTGAGCGAGAAAACTTCCGTATAACGGGGATGGATTATGGTGAGGTGTTTGACCGCCCTGAGTTTGAAGTTCAAGATCATGGATATATATCTTATTTTGGTGATTTGGTTGGGTTGAGATAGTTAACCCTGTAATGCATGAATTTTTTTTTCATCCCTAAAAAATATATTTGTACCTTTAATACTTATACATTATGGGAAAAATACTGAACAACAAATTAACTGCATTAGAATTTAAACAATTTCAAATTTTAAAATGTTTTGCCATCTGGGAAAAACCAACTACAAAAATCATTCTGATAAATATGACTAGAAAACTACAAAATATATTTTTAAATAATCCTCTTAAACTATAATTATTTTTTCAAAACAATTTATTTGTGGCTAAGTACTAACATTATTATACTTTGAATACTGCCAAAGACGTAATTTCACAACTGTTAATAACTTCACTCTTCAATTTTGAATGCACTTTTATTAGGTTATTAGTAACTAAAATGTCATCTATTAGGTTATTAGTAACTAAAATGTCATCTATTAGGTTATTAGTAACTAAAACTTCAAAATGGGATATAATAGATGAAAAAACACATATGTATTTGTTGAGAGAGAGCTCTACTTTAATAGAATAAAGTGGATTCTGTTACTCGTTGTCATATGGCAACAGTATGTATTAGAGGGTTAAAGTTCACAAAAATTTTTATTTGATTTTGAGATAATTCAACAGTTTTATTAACAAAAACTACTTGGAATGTAAAACGTGGAGGGATTGTGGTGCTGTACTTGTAATGTGTTTGATTCACATTTTATATGGGATTCCATTGGGTTGAGAGTTCAAGTTCAACATGTTATTTATTCCTGCACATAGACACTTAGGATAAAAGATTTATTTTCAGAAGAATCATCAGTTTTCTCAGCTAAAATATAAATTACAAATATCTAAGTCGTTATAATACTTAGCCTTCTAAGCATTAATCATGACTTTTTCCTTAATTTGTGCTCTGGGCTTTCTACAGCAATAATGAAAAATGCAAAATTTTTATAAACCAACAAATTTGTATTAATATTCAACTTTTTCCATTTTGTTACATACTATGTAATATGTGTGAGTGATTTTAAAATTATTTATTTAAAATTGAACTTAATAAATATGTTGTCATTAAAAAATAATTTTAAGATTTATGCAGAGAATTATGAATTTAATAAAATGTATGTTTTTAAAATAATATTAAATTTTAAAAAAATTTATGTGTAACTGTCAAACATACATTTTTAAAAATTTTCAGGCAGTTCGAAAGGTTTAAAAAAATTATTTGGAAGTAAAACTTTCGTATAACGGGAATGGTTATAAGACGTCGTCTCTAAGCTGTTTGGCTGCAAAGTGAATGAATTTTAAGATCTTAGATGTACATTATTTATGATGATTCCACTGTGTTGAGATATATTAGTTTAAAATGTTATTTAATTCCCTTTAGAAAATTTCCTTTGAAAGAAATCATCAGTTTTTGTAGCTAACATGTAATTGAAATATATACAAGATATAGTTCTCAACTGCTTACAGAAAAAAAACCTAAAACTTCCAAAAAATGGGGAAGGATTAAAAAGATGTGCCAATAAAGTGATTGACCGCACTGTGTTTGAAGTTCAAGATCAGGGATGTACATTGTATTTGGTGATTCTATGTGGTTGAGATTCAGTTAAACATGATATTTAATTCCTGCATATGGGCGCTTTGGATGGAAGATTTTTACGTCTTTTCGTTCTTTCAAGAGAAACTCATCAGTTTTCTTCGCTAAAATTTTAAATATTTTTAGTTTTATACTTCTTAGAAAAAGGGGTATATGTCAATGAGGTGTTTGATGCCCCAGTGTTTAAAATTCAAGATCATGGTTGTTAATTGCATAATGGAATTCAAAACGACAACTTTAGGTTGAGGTTTATAATGTAATTGTGTACACTGTAAAAACAAGGGAGTATTATTACACTTGTTTTGGGTTTATGAAATGCTAAATAAGGTGTAAATATACACGACTTGTGGTGTCAGCACCAAAATAGGTGTTATCATTCCCTCAAAATGGGTTTTATTTAAACTTTAAAAAAATTGGTGTAAACTTACACCAAGAAGGGTTTAACTGTAGCCTTTCGACGACATTTTGAAAACGAAGCACCAAATTTGGTGTTACAGATCGAGCCAATATAGGAATTCTATGGTTGTAATGGGAAAATTACAGCTGTGTTTTGATAATTTATTCATGATGTGCATGGTTTGAGTCTTAGTTTTAAAATAGCTGGATAGAAAACTTATTCCAGTATGCATTTATTACTTTTAAAAGATTGCCTGTGTGTTTGCACTCATTAGCCCTAAATAACAGCATGAGTTTGATTTTGATGATGATAAATCTTGTTTGTATTTGCTGAAAATTCAAAGTTCGCGGAACGAATATATTTATTCTTCATAAAGATAAATGAATTACTACTGAATAATTTAATTAAAACTTCAATATTAGCATTTCTGGTTGTAACGAGTAAATTATAAGGGTTGTGTTTATATCTTAGTGCGAGTATATATGATTAAAAGATATTGAAATGATAAGTATAATTACAGTATTTTCCCATAAGTCATTTAGCTCATTGATATCTGAATTGTTTCAGTGATTAACTTTTCGATTATGAAATCATCATTACGCTTTCATAAATTATATTTTATTTATGTTTTGTTTGAAAAAACTATAACATATTTAAACTGAGGTTAATTGCACAATTTTATAGCTATATAGATAGTTGAATAACAAATTAAACTATGTCTGGCCACTCTATTGCTATCTTTCATTCACGTTAAATATTCCTAAACATTAATTTTTTTTCGTTATATTTTTGTATAATTTATGTACTTTTTTTTTTTAATTCGAAGAATTAAAAAAAGAAAAGTAGGCTAAAAATAACTAATTTTGTAACATTAGTTGATTTGCGACCTGATTTGAACTCAAAGAGGATACCTTTATCCATACTACAAGACATAAAGTGAAAATGTACATATATTATACAAAAATATAACGCAAACAAAATTAATGTTTAGGAATATTTAACGAATTTTTTTTAATTCGAAGAATTTTTTTTTAAAATGAAAAAGTAGGTATTGACATGCTGTTGATGTCCGTCCGTCCGTCTGTGTTTCCGTACCTCCCTTCCAAAATCGGTTCTATCAATAAGATCTTAAAAATTCTTTTTTTATAAGAAATGTATTACCTCAGACTCCCAACTTTCATACTTTTTGTCCATCTGTCTGTACTATCGTACAGACATAAATCTACTATTAGTCAACGAATTTCCCATTGAATTAGCATTTAACTTCAATTTCGAGTCTTTTAAATCGCTGTTGAAAACTACAAATGCTACGGACAAGTGAGATACGTCAAAAAATTCAGCGTTTCGAAATTAGGATACATTGAACATTTCAGAAAAGAATTCGAATTCTAAGTACTTCACTTATTTAAAAAAAACCTTCAAAATTTAATGCTCATTTCAAAAGCAAAGTAAGCCATTTTCATTAGAATTAAATCACCATTGCCATCGCAACAATCGCTCGAGAATCTTCTTTTCGGCAATAAATTAAAATAAATTTATTTTTGAGACATCGATCTGTTTGAAATGACGTCAATTATATTTCACTTCGATATTCTTTGTGTGTTGGTATGCAATGTTTTCATTCTATTTAAAAGAAGGAAATATTACATATTTATTCTTTGAAATATAAATTTTTGCAAACGATTTAAGTAATAATTATTTAATTTTCGAAATAATATAATTAAAACTAGCCGAATTTAGCGGGTAAATGTTTAATACAGAATTAATGCTGTGTTTGGCGCCTCTTTACCTGTTAAACACAATTGTTGTTTTGAAGCGGGTTAAGTGACAGATTCTGTTACAAACCTACTTGTTAATTTACATTTCCTATTTTAAGCGTATTTTGGAGCAGTTTTATGGTTTTTGTTCTACGAATAATTAAATATTTATTTGTAACTGCAAATAAATCATGCAGACGATAAGTAATATTGATTTTATTTGCGTTAGAAAATTAACAATAATTTAGAGATTTTTTTTTTTGTGAAGAACAAGCGTAAAAACGTGATTGAAGTTCATGACAATTTGCACACAAACGGATTTACGTTTCGCAGTCACTATCGCACGGCTTCTAGAATTTTTCCTTCTTCATTTTTTTTTAATAAAACCATCATTTTACAAGGTTTTTCTTACTCAAAAAACACTTTGGTCAACAACCATTTAAATTGTATTCGTAGTCTTCGTTTTCTGTTGATCAACAATTCTACTGTTCACTTTAAATTAATTTTCATGTTAAAAGATTTCACAAATTAACGAAATTCGACAAATGATGTAAAGAATTTTTTTATAGATTATATATATTTATAACAAGTTCCATGCAATGTAAGCCAATGTTTATTGCATAATAAGTAAGGTTAATTTTTCAATGATTTATCACACAAAACAATATAAATCCTATGATTTACCTAACCCATTACGATTCTCAATAAATTCTCCCTCAAAACTACCCAACTCCCACTTAAACCAAAACCATAGAAATCGAAAAAAAAATCCCTAAAACAACAATCTTCCAAACACAAATACTCCCGAAATCCATCTTTCCAAATCACCAATTCTCACCAAAACCGCGCCAAGATGGGATTAAGTAATAAAAGTACGAAGAGAGAAACCAAGGTTACTGCCGGTCGTTGTGTCCGTTACCCAGTGTTCGTAACGGAAACGCCCCACTTCCGAATCCTCTCCATCCTCTCTTCTCACTGACTGACTGAAGATGGGGGCGGGGTTGCCACTTTGGCGAGGTTTATGGTGAGGTTTGGCGTTAATGTTTTGTTGCTAAACGGGGGTTTTAGTTTTATTTTTCCTTAGAGTTTTCTTTTCAATGGCATATGTGTTATTTATTTTGTGGAGATTATTTGTGTTGGTTTTTGTAATATGTCTGGTTTTTGTGCTAAGATTCGTTATTCTTATTAATATTTTGAAAAAAAATATATAAGTAAAATTTAAGATTTTTTTTTATTTAGGTTGACTTATTAGCGTGTGTCACATGTAGAATTTAAAAAACTATGGGTCATAAAAAAAACTTAAATAGGAATGATTTTATGAGAAAGGTGAAATAACGCTACACAAAATGTAGTACAGTTTGATGAAAATTCCAATAATTAAGAACGAATAATATTAAATACAAACAAACGATGAATTATATATTTTTTCAAAAATACTAGTTTAGAAGATTAACAACAAAGTTGATACAAAAATAGGTCGGACATAAACTTACAAAATCTATATCTACTTTCAATTGTTCATGCCACGTTTTTATTATGGAGATTTTATTTCAGATTTTTGTTCAGATCTCTAAAACCAACGTTTACGCAGTGGAATGTTGTGCATCAAATGTGTTTTTTTTTTTTTAGTTTTTACATTTTCTGTTATTTCATAAACATTTTTTTTGTGTAGATCCATTCATACAAAATGATGAATTCACTCATTAGTATTCTAAAAGCAATATTCTTTGCGATAAAAGTTGATTCTGTTATGGTGGGGGTTGGCTTAAAGGTTTGCTGCCAAATAACTTTTTTTTAATTTAATTTATTATTTTTGTAGTAGGTTAATTTCTGGTTTAGGTTAATTTTATTAATGTATTTCACAGGTCGAATTAAAAAACATATAAGTCATAAAAAACTTGCCTTAAAAGTTGTTTATGCAAAATATGCAATAATGCTCCACAAAATATGGTACAATGTGATAAAAAAAATTCAATAATTAAGAAATAATAACATTAAATTCAAATATATAATGCACTATTTTTTTTCTTCAAAAATAGTATAGCTTAAAGGGCTAACAAAAGATTTTATAAATTAGATTGGACAAAAACTTTTAAAATAGAGGTTAAAATTATCAAATTTGCCTTGTTTATGCCTAACTGTATAACAGTCTTATTTACAGAAATATTTTAATTTTTTACTCTTAACTCAATGTTTATGAACTGTAGAATATTGTACAGTAAATACTCAAGAAAATATGTTATTACATTTGTTGAATAATTTGGGATCCTAACTATAACAAACAAATTTCGATTCTTGTAAAAAATTCAAAATAAGTTCCTTCGTTATTTATATTTTAAGTATTATCACACCCATGCATACACACAAACAGGTCTTCAATTCATATCATCTACCTACTTGAGGAATACTTTCGATGTTCCAACCCTTAAATCCCGACGTGATATTTTATGGGTTTCCTTATTTTATAAAGTTTTAAATAATGAAAAAGATTGTGTTGATATTCCTAACTCTGTTCATTTGGCTGTTCCATGCACTCTCAAAAATAAATGCTCAAAAACGACGAAATTTTCCGTAATTTTGACGATTCGCTAACTGGCAAATGCTCCGAGTTTTCGTATCCTCAAAGTGAGGAAATTTGAATCTTCATTTTTATGAGGATTTGAATGTCGTCTAATCTAAAGAAATATTTCGTCATTTTTGAGCATGTGAGTACAACAATGAGACTCAGTTTCCTCAAAATCAAGATACAGAATCGTCAAATCACGATCGTTAAAGTGAGGATTCGCGTTTACTCAAAAGCGTTTACTCAAAAGTCACGTGCTAGTTTGACGAAACAATCCTCAAAATTAGCGAAATGAGGCTTGAGGATTCATGAATCGTCAAAAATGAAAGTGTTATTTCTGAGAGTGTGTAGATTTTTAAGAAACCGTTGTTTATTTGTTAACGTTATTACAAAATCAAATATCATTGCAAATTTTTATTTATATAAATTTTAATAAGTTATACAATAAGTTCTCAAATGATCTTGATATTTTCAATATGTCTTTAAAAAGTTTTCAAAGCTACATGTGTTCGAATTTTTAACTGATTATATGTCTTTTCATAGTATTTTTTAGTGTATTTGCGGTTTTATTTTTGTGTTTTATAATGTGTGTGTTTTTTCTATGCACCACTGTAATTGGATTTTTATCTGTAGTGTTTGTATATTCTAAATAAATAAATGTTCTGTTATTTGGTTAACAAATTTTCTTATAGCAACATTCATTCAAAGTGATGGATGAAAAATGATACATTAGTATTCTAAAAGAACTACATGTTTTGTGTATTGTCGTTCTAAAGTGTTTGTATTTTATGTTTAAACAATATACTTAATACATATTTATTCTTAAATCAATATTTTTTTTCACATTGAAAATCTTAATTGAATATATCCGTTTCTTATTCTAAAAGAAATCGTTCTTACTTTGTCATTCCATTTACAATAAGGGTAGATTTTTTTAAAAAATCATATTCATGCAAAAATCATATTCATGCAACATAATTCAAAGATTCATATTTTTCTCACTATCATTTTATACCGGTTTTGGAAGGGGAGTATAGACAGACGTACATATTGTCAGAACGTCAATACTTACTTTTTTTATTTTTATTCTTTTGAATTAAAAAAAAAGAAAAGTAGGCTAAAATGGGCTTATGATGATTGATAATTATTATGATGAGTTATAAATTTTGCAGCTTTATTAATGTTTGAAGTACTTCGATTTTATTTTTTCTGAGATCATCAATGTCTTCTAATTTCGATGGTCTGAATATTTTCATGTACCACACGTGTATGTAGCATTTGTTAGGTTAGGTTAGGTTTGAATTATCGTCGCACTAGAGCTACACGAGGGTTATTGGCGAAGGGCGTCGTATTTTAGAACCACAGCCAAGTGACGAGGCGACACCTGAATACGCACCCAACGCAACCGTTAAGGGCGACATCGTACGCAGAGCTAGGACTTTGAATGATATTTAACGTGTACTCCCTTACCCGAGGTATTATTCGTTGGACATTTTCGACTGCACGGACCGTATGTAGTATTTGTATTTTATGTTATAAAAGTGAGTGACGTACAAATAGACGTTTATAAAAGCTTTTTATGCCTTTTTGACAGCTTCCATTTTTTTACGTTCTAACCACTTTTGTACGTAATCGACTTTTAGCTTCCACACTTCGTTTATTACGTAAAAAGTGGAGGCTTTTGAAATGAAGCTGTCGGTCTAACCATCACGTACTTTCATAGCCCAAATTTCAACGCTACGTCTAAAGATTCAGCGAAGACATTAAAAATCTCAGAAATAATGTACTTCGAAGTACCCCAAGAAATAAAAAAAAACTACAAAATTTAATAAACCTACACAATTCATATGAAGGGCATTTTCTAACTCTTAAATCATCATTACCACTCGATCATCAGACAAAAAAATTTATTAATTTGAAATTTAGAAAAGAGGAGAAAATAGTTTTATTATTCAAGTCAGTTTCGAAAGACGTCATCATATGTATCAAAATAGGATTGCAGATAGTTTACGAAACTTGTTGAGATAGGAAGAAGGTGTTCTATTTTGTTTAATTTTGCAAACGCAAAAGAATTTTTCAGTTACATTTAAGCATTTTTTAAAGAAAAAATACATTTTAATACAATTTTTTACATCGCATTCATTCAATACTTTATTCAACTCGTTCGCTCTAGTTTAAATAACTATTGATTTAGCTCACAATGTAATGCAACGTGCATTATTAAGTGTTGAATTTATTTATTGTGCGTAAAAAGGGCCAAGTGCTATTTTCCACAATGTAAGAAAATTGTTAGATTTATCATTCTTAAGTAAAAAGGTAATGTTTTGTAAAAACGTTTGGTTCAAATTGCTTTAAAAATATAATTTGTCTTATAAATTTATTGTACAAAATATATATGATTAAAAAAATTCTTTAAGTGCATCAATTTTATCCAAAATTTGAGACTGCAGAGATACATTTTTTAATCATTAATTGTTTAAAGATTAATTTAATATATTAATGATACAATATAAATATTTACAAGTAATGAATGGAATTCAAATACATTTTACTTTACGTTTTTTTTTTTTTTTTTTTTGGTTTTTTGACCAATGTGAACTCCAACAAGTTATAAAAACAATTCTACTGAATTATTACTTTGCTCGAAAATAATAATTAGCAATACTTTGTTTTAAGGTAAGCAAACTATTTGACAGTGCAACGGCATGGTGGCTTTTTTATGAAAAAAAATTTATAATTTAATACCTTTGTACTTGTACAAAAAATATTTTAATTGCAATCGATCAACATATCAATGAAAAGGATGTTTTGAATGATTCAATGCAAATTAATATCCATTAATAATTTTTATACACCATTATTTTATACGCGATGTTATGTACAACATATACTTTCAATGTACAAATGTGTACTTTAGAGTTATTATGAGAAAGGTCTGTTCTTCTACATGGCCCTTTAGTCCCGGGCCCCAAATTTCAGTTTTTATTATCCAAAATGCTGTAAATCCCCCAAATACCAGTAAACTAAAAAAAATCTGATACTATACTTTGTTGTTTGCCTGATTTTGACTGAGAAATTGACCTAGAGTGATTGTTTTGATCAATGTTTATTAGAAAGCCAATAAAATTGCAGCAAACATTTGATACCTAAGTCATATAACACCATCATTACTGGAAATCATACGCAACATTCTTCGTAAAAAGGCCCCCAAATAATTTGTGCCCATAGTCTGACTTTTCCTAGTACAAGCCCTGATTATTAGTGAAGCGCACGTACAAAATAAAAAAATTCATATGACTGTCTTCTCTAACTTTAAAAGCTATATGCTAGCAAAATAGAGAATCCCCATAAAATGTCTCATGTCAACTTTTGAATGGTAAAATGTCGTGCTAACATTCACAACATTCTAAAAACCAGTTAAAAAAGGGGTAGTACAATATGCACAGAATAAACTTCACAAGCGTAACAAATGTTCTAGAAAGTTATAGTCTAACCAACAAAGAGTTTATGTCCACCTGTCCACAAAACGGGAGACGCATCACCCGAGAACAACATCATAAATTGTAATCCGAACAAAATGCCTAACGGAGAATAACAGCAAACAAAAGGAATTTTTAAGCTTCCCATATTGGATATGGCATGACAAAACTGTAATTGGCAATTCTGGTAAAAAGAATTTATTTGTCGGTATATAGCATATCGTTTGGAATCAACGAATTTTATACTTCAAATCCAAAAGGATATATCACCAAAATGAAAATTCTCAGTCTTTGTTCAGTGATGTATTACATATTACCATAATAAACGAACCTCCAAGATCCTATCATATTTGTAAAAAAAAATAGGAAAACCAATTACAGGTAATATATAAATTTATAATTCTTAAATAAAGCACTGAATTGAAATTACGTGATTTATATTTTGTTCTGTATTGTTAAAAGAAATATTTATAAAAGAAGAAGTATATAAAAATAGTAAGTATATTCATATTAAAAGGTAAATCTATTAAAAAGAAATGTATTTTAATGCACTTCCATTTCTCTTCCAATCTCTAAGAATTTTTACAATAATACACACAATAATATTTAGTGTCAATCTGTATTCTCTACTAAGCTATTTCACGGCTTAGGACCATTGAAAGGTCTTTTATATTGGTCATATGAAAGGTTAAGCCGATTTCGGACTCCAGGACACAGTCGAAAATTTTGTTCCAAGATTTTACGGGAATCCCTGGCATTGTCTAAATTTCCACCACTATTAAGGTTGAGAATTTACCAATTTCCGGTATATCATAGTTAAGGCTTTACCACAAAATTCCGAAATCTAGATAGTGGTAGCAGCTAAAAAGTTCCAGGATTCCGATACAATCTTGCACCAAATTTTTTAATAGTTGTACTATTTTGAGTTTGAAGAACTGCTCTTAGGACGATACATATTCTTATAAATTACAACACGAACGTACAAGTAAAAACGGTAGAATTCTGTAAGATCTAGAACAAACGATGGTAAACAGTCTCATTCTCAGCAAGTTCTGACAAATCTGTCATCAAGGCAATCGCGAAATTTATACATTCTTCAATTCACTACAATTAAATTAAGAAAGTCAGATAAAATATTATTTTTATGAGAAAGTCACTCCATTACACAGTAGGCGCGTTTACATGAGCCATCGAATCCATGGAATGCCAAAATCCCCATTTGGGAAAAATGTGGTAGAGCAGGATTTATAACCCAAATGATAGTCTGTGTCTGAATCCATGGAATGAAACATCAGACCCTTCTTCATTGGGGGTTTTTGAAACCCCCCAATGAACCCTGTAATTCGGGTTCTGCCTAAACGAAAATCCCAAGAGGGAAAAATTGCGGAGTTTGCTCTTCATTCCATGGATTCGATGGTTCATGTAAACGCGCCTAGTGTATAATTTCTAGCTTTCAAACCCTTTACCTGCGAATCAGTGCATCAGCGAGACTTACATTTCTGTTCAACCAAACCAACAGAACCGCTGCAAAAACTCTCGAAATCAGCAGATCATGACACGGGCAGGTAACTCTTTTTCTGTCTTTTTTCCGCATGTGATATTGAGTCAGATGAGAGATTTCAAAAACAAACAAACTCAGGGTCAAGGCTACTCGCGGTCATTGACACACAGACAGCAGAACATTGCGTGAGAGGTTGAGTCGTTTCAGCCGGGGTTTTTTATGTGGAGGGAAATCACTGATAGAGATAAAAAAGAATGTTCGATGATCAGGTGTCGAAGCGCTACGTTTCGAATGTTTTGTCAACAGAATGGAACATTCCACTGCAAAATCAATAGCGCAGCTTATTCGGTATTATTTGATTTTAATTGGTTTTATAAATGTACAAGAAATTGAATGAACAATTATAATTTAAAATTTGTCCAAACAAAAAAATTCTGTCGGGTTTTTTTACGTGGAAGGAAACCACTGATAAGGTAAAAAAAGAATGTTTGATGATCAGGAGTCGAAGCCTTGCTTTGGAATGTTTTGTCAATAAAGTGGAACATTCCATAAAAAAAATCAATAGTGCAACTTCTTTAGTGTTATTCAATAATAATTAGTATTGTAACTGTACCAGAAATGGAATGAAGAATTGTAATTTAAAATTTGTCCGAACCATCTTTGTAGCATGTAAAAACTAACACAATTGCTTGGCATTAAAAAAATAACGTTCTTAACTCTTTTTTTTATATAAAAGGTATAGATAAAATATTTGATTTAGTTATAAAGGACAGTGCTGTATTTGGTTTTTAAGCATATATTTTTTGTTGCCACATAAAGGTGAATATTAAAGAGTTATAATATTCTAGAAATAATTAATCGTTTTGTTTAGTTATAAAAAGTTTACTTTGATCTGGTAGGTAAAGATTGTTTAGTCCCTACGTTCTATTAGTAAAAAATATCAATCTCCTCTCTACTTACTGGTATATTTATTGTATAAATATTCAGATAAACCAATTACCATTATTTTTACCATTAAATTTATTCACACTTGATTGGGTAGCGTAAATTAACCGGCATCATTCTAACTATCAATTAATTGTGTGAAGCCTTGTGAATCTTAGCTTTTTAAAGTGTCTAACTGTATTGCACAGCTAATTTAACCGATTGCAATCATAATTTTTTATTATATTCTAAAAATGGGAGGAATGCTAAAATTGGTACTTTGATACATTCTGTAAATTACACAGAAAATATGTCCCATTGATGCCACCTAAAATGAATTAAAAAATTAACTGATATTAAATTTGAAATGCTTCTCCGAGTTTTCCGTGCAACCATATTTTTGAGATATTACTTTTAATTTTAGCGTTTATTTTCATGTGAAGACTAAGATATTCATGAATGCATGTTATTTAATATATTCTTAAATCAACAAAAATGAATGATTTATTTTCAATAACATTTATTAACAAGAATATGATACCTTTCTGTTTTGCTAGTAAATTAAAATTTGCCCAAAATTTTATTTCAATTTTTATTTTAAGTGATCAACTATTTTTTTATTCTGAATTGTGCTTTTCTAGTTCTACAATCAATTAATTTTATAAAGTAATTAACTATTTTTTAAATCTGTATTATGTTTTTCTAGTTACTCCCAAAGTCCTGAGATAAAAAAAAAAAACCACATTTATCACCCACCTAAAGGCGGTCTGGGAATTACAAAACATCACACTTTTTTCTTTCTATAATCCATTAAAACCTTTCCACCTAACAATAAATTCTTCATACAAAAAAAACTACCTTCCCTATGTCTTATGCAACCGTTTGAAAAAAAAAACTACACTCAATAGCCATGACCATGGTAAACCAAGAGCCGCTCTGCAGAGTTCAATGACCTGACTTCGGAAGAAACGTGAAATTGGGCTTACGGTAATGATGGAGAATCTTCCACCTGCATTACTAAATTACGAAAAAATGCTGGAGAAAAAGATGTGTTGGTACCGTGTTAGACACCTGTGTTAAAGTTATAGGTACGTCTGGAACCTACCTAGGACGATAAATTGTATGGCATACACCTGCAAAGAGAAATATTGTTAGGGCAGGTATTAAAGAATATTTTAGGGTTCAACTGCAGACGGGGTATTTTTTGTATCGTTTAAGAATTGCTGTTGTTGATAAATGGATTTTATATTTTTTGCGCAAAGTTTAATTGTTATAGTAATGAACGAATATCAGAATAGTAATGAATAATAAAATATAGTTAGAAGGGGTACTAAAGAATATTTTATTAGGTATCAACTGCAGATGAGGGGTCTTGTATCGTTTAAGAATTCACGCAAAAAACTGTCTGGTACTTACAAACGAAAATTGAGTTCTCCCAACCAAGCTGTTCGGTTGCTATAGGACTGACAGGACTGTCTAGTTGCAGGAACCAAACACGTTTGGTTAGAAGCGTTCGGCTGGCGCAAACGACTAGTTCGGTTGAGAGAACTAAACTGATACCGCGCAGTTCAGTTCTTACACAGAGTTTAGTTGTCTCAACCGAACTCATTGAGGTAGTCTGGTCCCGTTGACTGAACTCTTTCAATCGAACGAGTATAGTTATGGTAACTAAACTGGTAGGTTTGTAAGAAACCACCAGTTTGACTGTGCCAATCAAACACCCTTCAACCACACTTGGTTGAGTTGCAGGAACAGCACCATTTTTTTGCGTGTTGCTGTTGTTGATAAATGGATTTTATATTTATTAAGCAAAGTATTTAATTGTTATAGTAATAAAAGAAAATCAGAATGGTAATGAATAATAAACATATAATTAGAAGGGGTATTAAAGAATATTTTAGGGTTCAAATGCTGATGGTTTTTTTTTGTGTCGTTTAATAATTGCTGTTGTTGATAGATGGATTTTATATTTATTACTCAAAGTATTTAATTGTTATAGTAATGAAAGAATATCAGAATAGTAATGAATAATAAAATATAGTTAGAAGGGGTACTAAAGAATATTTTATTAGGTATCAACTGCAGATGAGGGGTTTTGTATCGTTTAAGTATTGCTGTTGTTGATGAATGGATTTTATATTTGTTACGCAAAGTAATTCATTTTCTACTCTGCCTTTTTTTAGAGAGTAATTTTGTACAGCGGTCAAGTGAAGAGGTCGATACCTAAGCCGGCACCCAACGTGCACCAGCCCCATATGCTTAAGTTTGGCATACATTACTTACTCACACATACATTACTTACTTACATACTACATAATATATAATTTTCAACGTAATAGGTTTCTATAAAGTTATTCATTATTTTTAATTCTATTTTTTTCTGTAAATTTTTAGCCATTTTTGATGTTCATCAATATCAATAATCGTTCTAAGTAATATTTCCGACAACAACAAAAAATAAGCGTTTTTTTTTTCAAATTCAAATTAAATTAACAATTTCCTCGCAATTCACCGTTCATTGATGCTTCTATTCATTGACCACCTTTCACCATTCATTGATGCTTCGATTCTAATTATTTTTATTAATATTGCAAAGAATGCAAGACAGTTTACTACCTCCCAATCAAAACCATAATTAAACATTCTAAAAACCCACTACCATCAATATCAATAGTCGTTCAAAGCAATATTTCGAACAACAACAACAAAAAAAGACAGGAAGCTTTTTCCAAAATCAAATTAACTCTTTCACCGGAATTCATCGCCAAATGAAAACACGACGCTTTAATTAACATGCCAAAATAAACAAGCGAACGCCAACGAGAAGAATGATCACTAAACTAAACTACTATGAAAACTAAAATAGCAGTCTCACATAACGGTAGGGTCAAACACGAGTCCCTGGCATTTCATTTCTATTTATCCGCCAAACAATGAGAGTTTAGGGGTCATGCTAGATGCAGCTTCTGTGTTGTTGGGTCTACAGGTGAAATGGCTTGGCGAGTAGGTTTCTGAGCCCTTGGCGGTCATTGGGTGATACACGTGTTGTGACGTCAGCAAGTTTGGGCTTTTTCCGGATGAAAGGGTTCGAAATTCAACTTTTGGATTGCTTGGTTTGTTGTTTGTACATGAGCTTTTCGATTTAAGTAATGTTATTCCACTTTTTAATGGAAAAATGTATTGATGTTTTGCTGTGAGAAAAGCCTCGATTTAGCTTTTTCACAAATTGAAAATGGTAGCAATAGTTTTTTTATGGTAGAATAAAACTATGCGGACGTACAAACGTACACACCGAAAAAGAATTGCATTATAAACAACATTCAATGGAATACTGTTTATTTATTTAAATTTTTTTTATTTACAATTTCATCTGCAGTTCATCACAAATGATGTTTATTTTTGCATATTATTCACTACCACTTATTATGGGGCTATAAAATTATTTCAAAGTAATTTTTCGTGGAATTTCAATAATGGCATTGAATTCACATTTCTGTTTATTTAGATCATGCTGAATTTATTTAATCAATTCGTTTATTTAGGTTATGATTAATTTATGAAACTAATTCCAACTGTCTCAAATAAAATAAATGGAACCTTTTAGGGAATTTTTTCTAAACATTTAACTACCAAATAAACTTTAAACAGAAGTTTAAGAAGCTGACTCATAATAAAATTGAAATTACTCTCTCTATAAAAAAAATTATTCTCATTTTAAGTTAAATTAAGTGTACCAATATTAATCTGTGTCCTAAAAAGACTGACAAATAGTTATTTTCCCTGAACCCATAACTCTCATGATTTGTTTTACAACAATAGGCGTGAGCTTTTTAAGCATTGATACAAAATTTAGAACTACCTTTACTTTTGGCAAACCAAAATATTCTATGAAATGTCCTAACATAGAAAAACCATAAAATACGTAAAGTAAATAACCTACGAAAAATTGACTATATATAAACTACGAAATAGTAACTTAAAATAAACAACGAAAAAATAACTATAAATAAACTGCAAAATATTGAATTTATATTTCAGTCAAAATGTTTCAGTTAGAATTTTTTTTTTTTTAAATAAGGCAAAATGATCCCCAAATGTATTGAAAATAATGCAGTTGCATGAAAAAAACGTTTCGTATCTTAAGTACTGAACACTATTTTATAGGTTGTACACATGTACAGTTCATATAACTTATCTCTCTTTGTAAACGGGCTAAAAGTGTATATTAAAATGAGTATCAAATCATTAATTTTGGAGTTCCTGGTAAAAAAAGTTTATTAACATTATGTTTGTTTTCGCCACATATACCTTTCTTTTCCAACTCTTAATTTGATTGTATATATTTTTTAAAAAAAGTACCATCATAAAAAAATATATATTTCAAAATTATACTAAATATGGAACTTCTTAAAACAAAAACTGATCTTTTAAATTCTTTAAAAAAAAAGTTAAACTCATTTAAATATCAGATCATTTGGTTGTTTTGTATTTTTATTTTTCCAGTTTGTGTGCTTGATCATATAGAATCGTATCATATTAGTTAATTTCCCCATCTAAAAATTGTACAGTTAAAAAATAATTTCCCATAAACAAACCGAAAATATCTGAAAGTTAAAAATGCCTTAAATTTAGTATGTTCGCATTTTAAATTCATACAATTAAAATTATGCATCATACATTTATCAGCTTTATTTAATGAGTAAACAAAACTAAATTAAGCTGGAAAAGAATTTTATCTACATTTTCAAAACAAACAATTTTATATTTTAAAAGAAGAAATATCGAACATTATCTGCATTACAAACCATAAAAACCTGTTTAAAGTTTAAAAGTATGGCTACCATTTATCTACATTTATGTGGGCACATTTATTTATTAAGATGCAGAAAAGAGACAAATATATAAATCAAAATTCAATTTTAACTATAATTTCCATTATTAAAAAATATCCGATATTCGAAAAACAAATATCAAACATTTTCCATTATGAAACAACCAAAAAAACAAAGCTCGAGATTTAAATTAAATCAACATTTCAAGCATATTATGTGTGTGTACATTTATTTAAATGACAAACAATACTAACACACAAACAAACAAAATCAATTAAACTATCATCTAACGCATTAAAAAAAAACCAAAACATTTCCATCCAAACCAAAAAAAATCTCCGAACTTCAAAACTTATCTCATCGAGATGAAAAGAGAAAGAGAGAGAATTACAGGTGAGAGAGATTAGAAAGAAGTGAGGAGAAATTCCAAGACAAAGAATTACTTTTCTTCCCCCCCTCGTCAAAAAAAGAGGGTTCAACGACCGATCGTGGCCGGGCTTGAACTTGACGTGGGATCGCCGTGGTTGCTACTACGGCAAACTGGGTTAGGACGGCAAGTGGGGTTGCAGGTCTGCTTCCCGGAAAGGGTTATACCTGAGGAAATAACTATTGTTGGGGTTGTTAGTTTAGTTTGGTTTGTGGCTGAATAGTGTCTGTGGTAATGGCTAGAGTCTGTCGGCGAATGAGACAGAATGACCACGGGTCTCTAAAGCACAGTGCCTCTGTGTTAATCGAATGGGGGGAGAGGAATGATTGTTAGTTTAGTTTGGTTTAGGTTTGAATTATCTGTGGTAATAATGAGAGGCTGGCTGAGCTTAACGGCGAATGAGATTGTATGACCGCGGGTGGCTTAAGGGGTCATAGGAGTCTTAAAAATGTGCAAAGAAGGTACTACAAAGCATAGTTTGATCTTTCATGTCATTTTTTAACTACTCAATATATAAGTATAATTTTTTTATATGTAATTCTACAAGATTTACTTAATGTAAAACAAATTTTAAAATTTATGAAACTTTAGCCAAAACTAAAATAAATGATATTAAACATAAAGCTATTTGAACACATTGGAATTAGGCTTGCGCGGCAAATTTTGAGGTCAAAATTTAAAAAAATGACCAAGAAAATGACTTTATATTGTACAAATATGTACAAACAAAGACTTATACCTAAATTCTCAGCTCAATTTTAATTAGAAATTATTTTAAGAACTTTTTTCTTAAAAAATTAATGAAAATTTTAAAAATTTTAAAAAATAATTTCAAATTAAAATTGAGCTGAGAATTTAGGTATAAGTCTTTGTTTGTACATATTTGTACAATATAAAGTCATTTTCTTGGTCATTTTTTCAATTTTGACCTCAAAATTTGCCGCGCAAGCCTAATCCCAATCTGTTCAAATAGCTTTATGTTTGATACCATTTATTTTAGTTTTGGCTAAAGTTTCATAAATTTTAAAATTTGTTTTACATTAAATAAATCTTATAGAATTACATATAAAAAAATTATACTTATATATTGAGTAGTTCAAAAATTACATGAAAGATCAAACTATATTTTGTAGTACCTTCTTTGCACATTTTTAAGACTCCTATGACCCCTTAATCTAAGTGTTTATGTGTTATTTCATATCTGGAACATGCCCATCAAAACTTCCAGTTATAATATAATTTAAAACTGGTAGTAGTAAATCAAAAATTATCAAAACTGAGTCAAAGGGGTTTAATTTTGGTAGAAAACACTAGTGAGGGGAAAACATTTTGGGCACTTGAGTGAAGAGATATATACATAGATGTTTGAAAAGTGCAGTTGGTAAGGCGACTCGAACTATCCTTGCATCGAACTCAGACTTAGACCCAACCATACTACAAACAGATTGTACTAAAAGAAGCAAGTAACTTTACACAATGCTACTACGTACACTGTGAAAAAAAATCTGTCACCTTTACATTTTTTTTTTTTGTAAAAAACTTTTCCTAGAAAATTTCTAGTAAATAATTACTAAAAATAGTGCTGTAAAACACATAATATATTTTTGTTAACATGACATGTTCATATCATGTAGATTTACAGGACTATTTTATGTATCCCACACAAGTAATGTTTCTGTAACTATACAAGAAAATTTTATGGATACTGCATTTTCCGTGCAATTGTAAAGAAAAAGCCAATTTGCTGCTTTAGTGCCACGTTAGTCCAATCTGAACTAAACGCTTGTCCATACAATTCTAAAAAATAATACCGGCTCACATGAGATAAACTATGGTCACAATATCAAATAGGATGAGCTAGACAAACTCTGCAGAACTAATTAGTTTTTTAGAATTTCTAATTAGTTTAGCAGAAGTTTAATTAGTTTTAGAAAAATGCTAGTTAGTCGACCCCAGTAAATAAAATTTTAGGAATATTGGTATGGTTCAGTTAAATTAATATCGCATTAGGGGAGAGCAGGGGAATCCCGCCACAGCGGGCAATGCCGCCTCCCCTTGTATCTCGCCAGCTGTGTGTGTGGGAGGGGGGCTGTGGGTGCTGACATGTAGCGGGAACCAAAGTCAATTGTAGAAGAGACGCCAAAGGCCGTGTGGTGAGTTGGTGTAAGGTTATTTTAAAAATACGGTTTTTAGGGATTTTCATTCAATTTTGGGTCTTCTGAAATTAAGAGATAAGTGACTGTTATCTCTATGTTAGATAAATCAGTTACATATCATTGAAAAGAGTAATTATTTGGCTATGTTATCACGTTGTTAGCTTGAACGCTAGGCTATCTACTTCCCCTAAGCAACCCGTCTATGCCATTTTGTCTTACTGGGGTAATGCCGCCACATGCAAAAGGGTGGCGGCATAATCCGTAAAATAGAAATATCATATATTGGCCCTATAACCTATTAGTTTTCGTTCCAGATCCCACGTACATGGAAAAGAATAACTGAAATGGCCAAATAGACCAACGAAACTTTAAAAAAAAACTGTCCATTTAGTTGCAAATGGAAGGTTAATAAAAGGGTAACTGTAATGTATTATTTACCATTCCAAGGACAATTAAACCTATTTTAGTACTATATGTATTGATTTATATATCATTTTCCATTATTTATAGAGTATTTGTTTTGTTTATTGATGTGGCGGCATAACCCCAGTGGTGTGGCGGCATTACCCCAGGTACCGGGGTAATCCCGCCACTGTGCGAGCTTTTAGAAAAAAGAATTTTATTCAGTTTCTATTAAAGATTTAAATTTTAAAAAATCACCACAAGATATGTTATGAACTGTAGTATGCTATGCTCATTACAATTTACATTAAATGCAACACAATTCTGCATGAAAATTCAATTTCCCTTAAGGTGGCGCCATTCCCCCTCTCTCCCCTACACATGGGATAATAACGGTGAGCCTAGTAATTTTGAGCCGGGACAAGTGACAATTTTTAAACATGAACTGGCACTCAACACAATCTCATGGAAACATCGTGCACGACGTCAAAACTTAGTATCACAACATAATGAATGTGTACAGCTGCATAAGTGTCATATACATACCATCCTGCGTGAATACCGTATCCGTGTTTTTTTTTTCTTCAAAACACAAAATGTTCGTTCATTTAAAAGCACAATTTTTCCTGACATTTAAAAAGTTTGAGTATGCGGACAAAAGAAAGAAAAGTACTTAATATTGAATTTGTTAACAATTTAACTGCAGTCGAATTGCAACATGACAATTTCATACATTGACTCTATATCTAAAAACAGAGGCTTGTTTTTTTTTTAAAAAATTCTTTAAAGAAATATGCTTATAAATAAATGTGCAGGCTCTAATTTAAATGTGTCCTTCTTCTCAAAAGATAACTGCCCTGTCTTATTTTTTGAGATATGGTATCCCTTTATATTCACGGCGTCATGTATTGGCAGGACTTTTTTTTGCCACCCAAATGTAATTTAATCAATTTAATTCAAACAATTCGAATTGACAACAAATTCAAACAAGTCGTTTAAAGAAATTGGTTCTGCAGAGAAGTAGGCTTCTAAATCGATGTTCTGCTTCTAATTTAAAAGTGTCCTGAATTTATTCTGCTTTAAAAAATAATGCTGTCCGGTCTTTTACTTTTGTGATATTTGAACTTTACATATCACGACGTTATTTATTAGCGAGGTCTTTTTTGGCACCAAAATGTTTATTAAGCAATTTAATTGGTCACTGGGGAAGTGAAAAAAAAGTGCATCTTACGCTGAAGTGTAAGGTGCACTTGTCAAATTAGTCAGAGCCATAATACTGTGCTTTAGTTGTCAAATTAGTTACTCCCTTTGTCAGCCATGTAATATCACTACAAAAATCTATGGTATTAAAATATTTTTTCACCTTTTCAGTCCCAGTGATGCCACTTGGCATCATCATGTTTCTGATCATAATTTTAAAAAATAACATTGCAGACATCTCTTATGGGATTAATAAACAATATTTTTCCCTAATCGAAAAAAGTTTGAAGAATCGAATGATGACCAATTCGAATAACAACAAACAAATTCAAATAAGATGCTAAAACCCTTCTCTTAAAAAAGTGATAAAGTTTCTCATGTGAGTTTATCTCATGTGAGCCCCAGTGATGCCATTTGGCATCATCATGTTTGTGATCATAATTTTAAAAATTAACATTGCAGACATCTCTTATGGGATTAATAAAAAATATTTTTTCTAATCGAAAAAAGTTTGAAGAATCGAATGATGACCAATTCGAACAACAACAAATTCAAATAAGATGCTAAACCCCTTCTCTTTAAAAAAAAACAGGAAAGATGTCGAAATGCGGAAGGGAGCACCATCTTCCCGGGATGCGGAAATCTGCTCCTCTCCAAAATGGGATCATGGGAAAGGATGGACGGAAACAATCATCAGAGAATGGGGAAGTGAAAATCACAGTGAAAGCAGCTCCTCTTCGCTTTTTTTTCACTCCTCCGTTGAGAGTGTTTGGGCCCCTCGATGAGGGCCCCAACAAGTTATTCCGCAATATTTAGAGAGAGGGGGGAAAATGAAAGTTTAGGTATCACGCTGGTCTCCTCTCGGTTTCTGGGTGTGAGTGAACTTTGATGATGGTAACATTTGGGGGGATAATTAAAGATGTTTTTTGTAACTTTTTATTGATTCTATACGGTTTAAGTCTGTTTATTCTTATGTTACATGATACTTCCACACATGTTTATTACAATTAAATTCAATGCGACTTTTGTAATTAATATTATTGTTGTTTTTGTGATGGTAACGTCGCTTTGATGGTAACATTTGAATCATAATTAAAATTATTGTTTTAACTTTTTATTGATTCAATGCAGTTTAAGTCTATTTATTATTTTTATATGATATGTTCATGATACTTCCAAACATATTTGTTACAATTCAATTCTGTACAATTTTTGTAATTAATATTATTGTTGTTTTTGTGATGGTAACATTTGAATCACCAGCGGGTGACCGAGCTCTGCTCGGAGAAAACAGGTATCGAAGCTAACTCGAAGATTTTAATTTTCAATTATGATTTATCAAAACAATACATACCATAAGAAAATTTGTGAAACCATTGGTGAAAAGATAACCGGTTAAAGTTAATGTGACCAGATTTTCAAAATCAAAAAGTGGGACACTCCATCACCCCCTCCCCCCCCCCCGATGTATTTTTTAAGTATTTTTTTATGCACATAATAGTCCCTTCACACAATTACACACTTGGTATAAGAAAGATAAGGAAGGCGCGTTCAACAGCATCAGTGGTTCCAGGCAAACAGAAACCATACTCCACCAATTTGTTGATGACTTTAACTTCATTTAACAATTTCTAAACACGCCATAGCGTTTTACAACTTATTCATAAAAAAAGATTATTCATAAAAAAAAAGTATATTTTATTTACAATTTCCTCGCTTTTCGGGACATTGCGGGACTTTTACAAAAAAGCGGGGCGTTTTGGCGAGACATTCGGCCCGCGGGACAGTAACACAAAAAGCGGGACTGTCCCGCCAAAAGCGGGACGTCTGGTCACATTAGTTAAAGTGCACCATTGTAAACAAAGTTAGAGTTTGGAAAGGGAACTATTCTATACAAAGGTAAAGTTTTAAAAGTCATAGGAAATGAAATGTAATTGATAATTGGCGTTTCGTTGAAAAGCAACGAAAATGTCGAAATGTGGTAAACATTCCATTTCATACTTCATTCAACTCGATAGGTATAGCAACCATACGTTAAATTTTCAAGATCGCCAAAAATCGCCAATGAACAGAATAGAACTAAAATCGTCCGCTGATTGGAACTAAAAAAATATTCATATGTTACCCTTTCTGTAAAACTCAATAAAGTTTAAAGCAAGGTTGAATTTATTTAAATTTGAAAAATTAAAATCTTAACTAAACATTTATAGCTTAAGCAGAGGCTTATAGCTTTAGCAGATGGCATCTCGAAAGTCGCTATTATGGCGAACTAATGAAGTTTGAAAATATCCTATCTGTAACTCCGAAGTGCTTGACCGTAGCGCTTCAAAACTTGTGCCAATCGATTCGCCGTGGCCAAAAACCCCAGACCACCGGAGTTTATTAATTCTGGGGCGATTTTCGATTTGGGTCCAATTCCTCGTATTATAGTATAAGATAATTCAAATAATTTTTTTAACTTTTTATTGATTCGATAGGCTTTTAGTCCTTTTTAACTGACAAGTTATATGATATTTCAATTCATATTTATCAGCATGTACTACTTTTATAATTATTATTGTTGTGATTGTTTCTGGACGATTGCACATATGACTTATATTTTGGTGCCTATTATACTATAGCAACGTTTTATCTCTAAAACTGTTAACCGGATACTCCATAATTATATGTCGAAAAAGAAAAATCTTTTACTCTTAAAACAAACGAGCTATTTTAACTCAGTGTGAGTTAATTTTCACTCCTTCCTCTAGTGTCGAAAATGCACTTCCCCTATAGAAGTGGATTTCACTCTTTTGTTTTGTTAAACCTCCGACAGGATTTCCACCAAAGTCCTCTAAGCTTTGAAATTTGAACTCAATCTGAGTTAATTTTCACTCCCTTCCAGTGTCGAAAATCCACTTCTCCTACAGGAGTGGATTTCACTCTTTTGTTTTAAGAGTTTTCATCGACGCTTTTCCCGATTTTTATAAGAAATTCTTTATTTATCAACTGTTGTCCTTACCCCATCATTTTATCAATTGCTGTTTTAAATACCTATCTCTGAGCATTTATTTTTATACTACATTCTATAGAACAAAATATAAAATCCGTCAGCATAATTTGAAATTCATTTCTTTAAACATAAAACATATTTTTAACAGATCCCTTTAAAAAAGATAAAACAAGAAACACATGCATAACACAATTCTGTACGATTTCCCATTTCCTGGTTTTGAAAAACTTATTTAGCAGTAACTGTAACTGTTTTATTTTAACCTAGAAAATTTACTTTTTAATGATAGTACATAAAAAGGTTATAATTGCTTATGATTAAACAACTGAAATCCGTATTCACGAATGAAAACAAATCGTGACTCTATTACTTTACTCCTTCCATGAATTTTTCATTTTAAAACGTTCTTATGAAAAAAAATCAAAATATTTCTAACATCAAAAATGCATAAAACCTAAACACTAAAAACAGTTACGCCCAAACTACCCTTTGGCGATCAAATAAACGTTTTAGCCTTCTGACCGCCAAGCAAAATCTACAAAATAAAAAGTTAGTTTCCTTGCAAGAATATTTAAGATTCTAATAGCTGATTTTAGTTAAGATTTTCATTTTATTTTGTGAAACCTCTTTCTTAAACTTTTATTATTCCTACTTTCAAGGTATTTTTATTAGTTTTAATTTGAAAAGGATTGAACTCGCAAAAAATAAGTATTTTTAAGTTTATTTCAAATTAAATATGGTTTAATAATAATAATACAAAAATTTTGTAGTATTAAAAATACCAAAATAAACCCCGAATATTATTTTGAACTGGCGTAAATAGCAACAAAAAAAAAGTTTATACTTTGCTTGAAAAACATGCAAAGAATGTTTTGTATGTTGCTTATTTAGTGAAGCCTCGAAGCAAAAATCTGATTAAGAATGTATACATTTTAACTTGCATAGTTAGTAAAAATCCTAAAATTACGCTAAAATCAATTTAAAGATAATTTAAAGTTGCTTTTTTAACCAAAATCCTCAAAATTAAATTTTTGGAAAAGCATGAAAAAAAGTTGAAACTTGCTTAGTTAGCGAAACCCCTCTTAATTTCAATTTCTTGAAAAGCATGCAAAAACCGTGATTAGTTAGCAGGAAGCATTAAGTTTAAATATCTGCCTGAATTAGGGAGAGGAACTCCCAATTTAAATTTGTTAAAAGTGTGCAAAACTAAATTTGAACTTCTTTAAATGACGAAAAATCTTTAAACGTCTTGAAAAGCTTTCAAAAACATGCTTAAGCGTGCATAGGTAGTGAAAAGTCCCGAGTTTAAAGTTCTAGAAAAGCATGCAAAAATTAGTTAGAATTTGTGGTTTGGTAACAAAAGAGCCTTAAGTTCATATTTCTTAAAAGCCCTAACTCAAGAAGAATCTTTGCGGAACTCCAAATGACCATTCAAAATTTCTTTCGAGAAACAAACTCAAGACCCTTTGCAGAACTTTAAATAACAATTCAACTTTCTTAATGCTAATTGCCCTTGTGTATCGCTAGTTCGACCATAATTCAAGTCAACTCAATTTTTTTAAATCCCAAATTAATGAAGTATATTTGCAGAACTCCAAATGACAATTCACATTTCCTAAAAAGCCCAAATTAAAGAAGAATCTTAGCAGCGCTCCAAATATGACCATTCAAATTTCACAAAAGCCCCCCAAAAAGGAAAATTCTTTGCAGAATTTTAAACGACCATTTAAATTTATTAAAAAGCCCAAACTCAGCAATAAGAATCTTTATGGAATTTTAAACGTCCATTCAAATACCTTAAAAAGCCAAACTCAAGAAGAATCTTTGAAGAAATCTGTTTGATTTGAAATCGTTGAAGAAATTCGAAATGACCATTCGAAGTTCTTTAAAAGCCCAAACTTAAGAAGTATATTTGCAGCCCTCCAAACCATAAAAGCAGCACTCCAAACCATAACCTCCACGCCAAATATGACCATTAAAATTTCCCAAAAGCCCAAACAAAAGAAAAATCTTAGCAGAATTTTAAACGACCATTCAAATTTGTTAAAAAGCCCAGACTCAAGAAGAATCATTGCAGAAATCTAAATGACCATTCCAATTTCTTTAAACTACCAAACTTAAGAAGTATATTTGCAGCATTCTCCAAATGGGATATATTTGCACCACTCCAAACAACCATTTAAATTTCACAAAAATCCCAAACTCAAGAAGAATCATTGCAGAAATCTAACTGACCATTCAAATTTATTTAAACTACCAAACTATATTTGCAGCACTCCAAATAACCATTTAAATTTTACAAAAATCTCAAACTCAAGAAGAATCTTTGCAGAACTCCAAATGACCTCAGATGACATAAGACGGCCGTCACCTGTTACGGGGCCCGGCTCGCGTGACTATTACTAAATACGGCCCATCCCATGACAAACTTTCTTACTTCACTCGTAGGGGCCAGTGGTAAGGGATCGAACTTGAAGAAATATTTCTTATGTTATGGTGCGGAGTCAACGACCTGCTAGGATCGAGGGGGTAATAGCACCGGCCCCTTACGCAATTTTTGATCTTCGTTTTTTTTAAGTCGTTGTCTGTGGTAAGAGATAATCTGTGGGTATTTCGAGCAGTATTAAAAAATGCTAAGGATGAAGGGTTATTAATATTTAAGAATGCTTTATTTTTCTAAGTAAAGCATAAAAACACTATTATTGACAAAAATTTTTTAAAAAGACAGCCTTGAGTTTAAATTGGATAAATTGCTTTATTTAGTACACTGTGACATATTGAGAAAAAGAAAATCCATTTGTATGACTGGAAACAAAATAATACACTGACAGAAAAAAATATTAATAAATATTTTAGTTTCGCTTTTAATTTTTTTATTCACGACAAATTGATCTTTAAAATATTCTTTAACAAAAATAGAAAAAGCTGAATATTTATAGTTAATGCCGAAGAAACGAAAATATTTTCTTACTGTTCCCCTAGCCGATAGTTTCATTTGCCGCTAGAAAACAACACATGTCTAGTTGTAAATATGTGTTTGAAATGCGAATAATGACGCATTGGTTTAATGCTAAAAATTAAAAAAAATATATCAGAAAATAAGTGATTTAAAAATAAATTAAAAGTGCATTTTACGCTGAAGTGTAAGAAGCACTTGTCAAATAAGTCAGTGACTTAGTACTGCTTTAGTTGTAAAATTAGTTACTGAATCGGTTATCCATGTAATATCACAACAAAAATCTATGGTATTAAAATACTCTTTAACCTTTTCAGTCCAAGTGAGGCCATTTGACATCATCATGTTTCTGATCGTAATTTAAAAAAAAAACATTGCAGACATCTATTGGGATTAATAAAAATTATTTTTTCTAATAGAAAAAGTTTGAAGAATTGAATGATGTGCTTTTTGATATCGATATCATAAATGGCTATTGACGATCAGAAAAAAAAATCTAAAATTATGATGCCAATTTGTCATTGGGACTGAAAGGGTTAAAGCAAAAATGTGGTTGTGATTAGAACTAGTGTGAAAAAAAGAAATGTAACCTAATTTTTTCATTGCACAATATACTCGTCTTACTCAAGCTGAGACTTCAATAGGTTTTTCTGTCGTGAGCTCTAAATGGCTTATTAGAGTAACTCATACACTCGGTATTTCTTACAGAACAGAAATGTTCCGTCACTTAACTACTCAACGTGTATTTCCACCGAAATCCTACTATGTCGACCCGGTGACACACAAAAATTAAAAAGCCGCACATAAAACCCCTTGGTCCCCACTAACAAACCGCAAGTTAAAGAAAAACCCTTTAACAAAACACACTAAAGCATGTACCCAAAACGCAAATGCCGATTAAAAACAACTCGAACCTCAAGAATGTTCGTAGAAGAAGAAATCTTCTAACATTTTAACTTCTATCTGAGACGCAAGTGCCGTTATTTCACTAACAAACTCAAACCCCAAGAAAGTTCGCAGAAGAAATCTAAAGAGAAAAGAGCCGATGGGATAAAAAGAAAAGAAAAAGAAGAAGTAACCAAGGTCAGGGTTACTCCCGGTCGTTGCCTTACTTCCGGGAGTTACCTGCGAAGTAAAAGTGGGCCTCCACAAATGATGTTGGACAGGTAGAAAGAGCGGCCTCACTTCATCACGTGTGGGGGCTGGAGTCATGTGTCACGCTATCTCTCGCCATGTGATGGAGCGAGTTGAAATTAAATCATTACAATCGCATCTGTTTTTTCACTTTTTTTTAACAATGATTTCAATGAGAGATTATGATGATGATTTAACAATGATTTCATTGAGAGATTTTACAATGATTTCAATGGCATGGACAGATGGGGGGGGGGGGGGGTCTTTTTGACTTTTTTTTTTCAATTTAAAATATACATTGTCCAAATATAGAGTTTTGTTTTGTTTTTTCAAATTTAAATCATTAGAATCGGATCAGTTTTTCACATTTTTCGTTCAAAAATGTGTGACTTGTAAGAGTCATTTGAATCAAATGAACAGAGGGGTGGAGATCTTTTTACACTTTTTTTACTTAAAAAATACATTATTTAAAGATTATGTTTTATTTTTTATAGGTGGTCAACCTCCGTATATTTTTCGAAAATAAAAGTTTTGCATGTTGTATCCGAACTACGAGCGAACTCAGTCAGAACTAAACTACGAACTCAGAGCCATTTCTTGTAACACCACCTAAGAGGCACTCGCCACCAATTTTGACGATCAGATTACAATGAACCTGTGGATGTTAAAGTAAGTTGAATTAATTTTACCGAGAGAACCCAAGCCAAATGGACACTCAAAGGAGGTTTTACAAGTCACATAATCGTATGACATGCGTGCCGACTATGAAACCGCAAAATTTATATCGAATACTTAGTTCCGAAAAGTTTCAACCCTTTCCAGAAAATGAAAACCTAAGTTATGTTCCTCCATGGGTTAAAAATGATTGAGATTTACTCTTGAGGTCATCTTTTAGATATGTATCTGCAATAACCTAGACACTTGGCTCTCATACACCGAGAATTGACGGGTTAGGTTAAACGTATTCAGTTTAGCTTATAGAAGACACAGTTACTATTATAATTATAGAATGTAGGCTCGACAACATGTAGGCAGGTAGGGTAGAAAGAGTAATCCTGCCTGTGTTGGCCTCATCACGTGCGGATGCTTTGATCACGTGGCAATGAATCTCGGCTGCTATATGGAGGGAGTTAAATAGGTATAAAGGTCTGTATCCAGCTTAGCAGCTCATTCCACTTTACAAGCACATTAGCTATTTCTATTGTGTTTCTCGAATAATCATGCAGTTTTTTTGTTGACTTTTAAGTAGAGTGAGTAAACATCATCGTTTAGATAAAAATAGGAAGTGTAGAATTGTGGGGAGACTTGAGGCAGGGCCGTCCAAAGCTGTGGTTTCTAGGGAATTGAGTGAAACACCAAGCGTTTTTTTTTTTTATTTGTAGAATCAGTTTCAAAACAGTTGGACAGTGTTCAGAAAGCCAAGACAAAGGAACCAAACCGAAAGCCGACCCGGCAGCACAACAGTTAGGAAGCTAGCCTTTGGAGCTTATGGTTCGAATTGCAGTAAAATCATGGATGTTTGTTGTGTCTTCTCGAGTATATGCGGAGTACGTACCCGTTAAATCTCTGGGGTCCAAAAGTCCTGTGGGCAGTCATTGCGCAGTTTCCCATGGGTGCAGGTCTCTGGATGCTATTTTCCTCCCCTTCAGGGACATATCTAAATTGTGGAGGTGGCGCGATAGATGACAGTATCTGTCACGTATGTGTGTGAGATGTGTGTGTGTTGTCTCTCTTACTTTACGAAGGTCTATAAGCGGGTCTCTGACCAAGCACACAAGCCTGAAAATATATGTAAACCAACCAACCAAACCGAGAAAAACAACGTCCAATAAAGACCAGTATTCGTTGCTTACTACCAAGCGTCCCCAGTACGTTAGGTTAGTCATAATCCTTTTAATTTTTGCTAGTACACATTACTTTATTATTAACAATAACAAATATTTAGAGTAAAACTCCAAAATTATCCGAATCGATTTATGAACCGGTTCCCAAATCAAAAATTTGGATAATAGGATTTTTCCATAAAATGGGTATATTTCAATAAATTTTTGCATGTATTTTCAAAGCGCGAAAAAAAGACAATCCCAAAGGAAACGAACTTTTGATGAAATGAAAAGTCAGCACTTTTGTCACGTTAAACGTATCTATGTATAGAACAGGGTGATACCATCGGATTTTCGATAAAAGGAGTTCGTATAATTGGAGTTCTACTATAATTTAAAAGTTGGCCTCAAGTAACTGGTGGTCACGTTAAAGAAATTGACGGTCCAGTCACGTGTTGCGGGAGGCGAAAAATCCGTGTCCCGAAGTTAGAGAATTGTACAATGTACATCATTATAATAGAATTTTATTTTACTTTTAGGAGTTATAAGAAATATCATTTATTAATTAGATTTGCACACGATATAAGTAATATAACCCAATATAACTTTTTGATGTTATTTTAAATTCTAAGAAAACTTTTGAAAGAAGTGAACTTTTGACCGTTCAAGACAAAAACGTCATCAACCTTTTTCAGGGATGTTTAGAATGATATTTAAACTTAATGTTTTAAACTTTTTTGTTGACTTTTATTTATGATGAAATGAAAAAAATACCCTCTCAACTCGTATTTACAAAATATTTTGAATTTATTTTGCTGAAATATGCTTGGCAATACCTATTTCGAATTATAAGGCAACTAATTACATTTAATTTAAATTTTAACCCTTTCACTTCCAATGATTCCATTTGAATCATCAGTCTTGCTATTTTTTTCACTAAGTTAAACCAGTACTTATTTTAAATAAATCTTATACTATAATACGAGGAATTGGACCCAAATCGAAAATCGCCCCAGAATTAATAAACTCCGGTAAACTTAGGGGTCTGGGGTTTTTGGCCACGACGAATTGATTGGCACAGGTTTTGAAGCGCTACGGTCAAGCAGTTCGGAGTTACAGATAGGATATTTTCAAACTTCATTAGTTCGCCAAAATGGCGACTTTCGTGATGCCATCTGCTAAAGCTATAAGCCTCTGCTTAAGCTATAAATGTATAGTTAAAATTTTAATTTTTCAAATTTAAATAAATTCAACCTTGCTTTAAACTTTATTGAGTTTTACAGAAAGGGGTAACATGAATATTTTTTTAGTTCCAATCAGCGGACGATTTTAGTTCTATTCTATTCATTGGCGATTTTTGGCGATCTTGAAAATTTAACGTATGGTTGCTATACCTATCGAGTTGAATGAAGTATGAAATGGAATGTTTACCACATTTCGACATTTTCGTTGCTTTTCAACGAAACGCCAATTATCAATTACATTTCATTTCCTATGACTTTTAAAACTTTACCTTTGTATAGAATAGTTCCCTTTCCAAACTCTAACTTTGTTAACAATGGTGCACTTTAACTAATGTGACCAGACGTCCCGATTTTGGCGGGACAGTCCCGCTTTTTGTGTTACTGTCCTGCGGGCCGAATGTCTCGCCAAAACGTCCCGCTTTAATGTAAAAGTCCCGCAATGTCCCGAAAAGCGAGGAAATTGTAAATAAAATAGACTTTTTTTTATGAATAATCGTTGTAAAACGCTATGGCGTGTTTAGAAATTGTCAAATGTAGTTAAAGGCATCAACAAATTGGTGGAGTATGGTTTCTGTTTGCCTGGAACCACTGCTGCTGTTGAACGCGCCTTCCTTATCTTTCTTATACCAAGTGTGTAATTGTGTGAAGGGACTATTATGTGCATAAAAAAATACTTAAAAAATAAACCGGGGGGGGGGGGGGGAGTGATGGAGTGTCCCACTTTTTGATTTTGAAAATTTGGTCACATTAACTTAGACCGGTTATCTTTTCACCAATGGTTTCACAAATTTTCTTATGGTATGTATTGTTTTGATAAATCACAATTGAAAATTTAAATCTTCGAGTTAACTTCGATACCTGTTTTCTCCGAGCAGAGCTCGGTCACCCGCTGGTTTTATTAAATGTTGCATACATTATTCTGTAAAAAATATATTTTTATTTTTTGTATTTTCTTTTTTGTGTGGATAGAAGAATCATGTATGTTGAAAAATTAAATAATGTTTGTTGTCGTAAAATCAAAAAAAAAAAAAAAAACATGAAAAACATGGTTAAAATAAATGTCTCTTCAATTTTCAATGCTTCAATTTTTTAAGAGATAAATTGGCCCTAAATTCATCACACTTGCATTTTTAAATGTTTAAAAATTTAATATGAAATATTTTTAACAAATGAAGTTTCGAAAAAATATTGTTTTAAATCAATCAAAAGTTATGATTACAAAATATTTTCCTTAAATTTTAGATTAAAAAAAACTAAGATTTTTTTTCCCTCTGCTTTTCATCATTTCATTCTGAATTCATAATGAGTCTATTTCACAAATTTAAGATTCTTAGAATAAAATAATAAAAAGTTGGGATTGAAAGGGTTAAAAGCATTTCAAAATCATTGCTTAAATTTTAAATTTGTCGCAAGTTGTTAAAAATAGATGAGAGTTGTTCTTAGTCTGCATTTGCTAAGCTAAAAGAAGGTAAAAAGTCCGGGGAAAAATCTTAATTTTGCAACTAAAATTTACGGATTTTTTTTTACGATCAAAACTTATGAATAAATTATTACAAAAACTTTTAAATTTTAATTGTTACTAGTAGTTTAAATTAGTTTTAAATACTTTAAAATGCAAGAATGAAGAATTTAGGGACAATCTATTTCATAAAATTGTTTTAGAATGAATATTATTTTCGCCATGTTTTTCATATTTTCATTTAACTTCAAAAAACGTTATTTAATTCTTCAAAAGATATAATACTTCCATCTAACGATACAAAAAGAAAATATAACTTTATAGAAAAATGTACGGAAAATTTAATAAAATTCATTTCAAATAAGTGCGAGTTTAACCCCTTCAGACCCAATGACAGTTTGACATCATCATTTTAGAAAAAAAAAATTCTGATCTTCTATGACCATTTATGATTTCAAAAATTACGTCATTCGATTTTTAAAACTTCTTTTTATTAGAAAATATTTTTTATTGATCCCAATAGATGTCAGCCCGATTATTAATTTTAATTGTGATCAGAAACATGATGATGCCAAATTGCATCACTAAGACTGAAAGAGTTAACTTGGTGATAAAAAAGATCACAAGTTTGATTTATCTTAACCCTTTAAGAGAGGCACAGATGGCACTGCTTTAAAATTATTTGCCTAAATTTGGAGATTTTTTAGAAAAAAAAATGTGTTTAACAACATTAATACCAGTAACTCCTTAAAAACAAAGTCATTTTTTATGCAAATAACGAATGGTACATGACGAATGGCAAATTCGTCGAGAGGGAGCCCTACTTTACTAGAATAAAGTGGATTATGTTACATGTTGCCATATGGCAACAGTATGCAATAGAGGGTTAAATTGAACAATTGACATTCATGAAAGTGCTACAAAAGCTCGTTCAAGTTATTATATACGCGCTATCAGATGTTTCTGACCGTTCCTTCTAAAAGTTTCATTATGAAGAACAGTAGTCTACATTAACGGCATAATAGAACTGTTGACGTCTTCGGATATAATGGAGGGGAGGGGGTCAAGCCTAGAAAGCACCTGTTCTTGGGGGTCAAAATCGTTAGGTGCAGCTGATAGGGAAGGTGTTTTTGAAGAAAGCACCCACCCTAATCCACTAATGAAGGGATTGCCTTCATTATCGTGGTATTCTTGCCGTATGGACTTGTTGCTGCAATACGGATATTAAAACAATATTTCATTTTTAATTATATTTCCAACAACTAAAGAGAAATTGTTTTTTTTATGATCGAGACTTTTTGAGGTGAATGAACTTGGATACCTAAAACATTCTAAATATCCTATAAATTAGCTAACGGATCAGTGTTATTTAAAAATACAAAGGCATTTGTACATTTCAAATTATTGAGAATTCAAAATTATTAATTTTGTCTTTGTGTTCCTCAAATGCATAGATCGGTAGTTAATGTACTTTCCCCTCCTTGACAATTTTGGTAGACGATAGATTTCCTAGTTAAACGGTTTTCTTACTTTTTTTTTAATTTTCAAAAAAATGAGTTTCAGCTGACTGCATATAAATTTTAACAAGAAAGATTGCTTTATAAATATGATTTTAAAGTTAATTCCTTTTTCTATTTGTGATTATATATTTTTTTAATTGAACAAAAGAAGCAATTAGTTTTTTGGTATGTGTAATGGCAAATAAGGATAGAATGTTTCACAGAGAGGCTAGGCAAAAAGTTTATTCGCGACTAACGACATTTATAGGTAAATTCAAACTTTCTTATTGAAATTGATTAAAGGAAGTTTCGACAAAGGGAGAGTTAAATGGGTGTAAAGCAGTCTAGTGTACACTGTTATGTTCAATATTTCGCACTTAAAATCACATAGAAGCTTCAACGGCTGTGAAGTAAACGAGTTTAAGTATTTTTCACATTTAGGTTGGACCTTTTTTCGGACTTTGAAGCAAAATCTGAAAAAGGGTTTGACGTAGTTCCAAAAACGTGGGGTGGTTGGGTCGTCATTTGATTGTGTCTCTAAATTATGACTCCTGGGTCGCCAAACAGCACTCGTGTAGCTGTGACGTCGTGTGTAGTGCGACGATGATTCAACTCAATTCAACCCTAAAATAGGGAGAAAGATTTCACTACGTAGCAATTGCAGATACTTGGAACTCTTTTTGGCCAAAACCAGCACGAAATTTTATAGGTATACATTATGTAATAAAAATTAAATCTCAACTAACTTCACTTCTTACATTTCAGAACCAAACCTTTTTTATATATATAGTCAGAGCGTAATCCTGAATAAACCCGGTAAATCCTTGCTTACTCTTTTTAATTTCAAGCATCCCCAAATCCAGTCTAGTCAATCTATTTTCAGATATGCTAGTAGCACTAATTAGATAAACATTATTTTTGGTTCAAGTCTGTGCAAATTAAGTTAAGCTTGACAAATACTTATTCATTGGAGCCCGTATGGCCGAGTGGTTTGGACCATTAAGCTAGCAATCTGTGCGCTGTAACGGGGGCGGGTTCGAATCCGCCTTCACCCTGGGTGTACTTCCTTTCTCTGTGACATTAAAAACTCTTTCTGTGTCTGTCTTACTTGACGGAAGTCTTATAAGCGGGTCTCTGATCAAGCACACAAGCCGGAATATATATGTACCCTACTCTACTTATTCATCGTTAGTGAGGGAAATGTAACAAAAATATGGACACTAATTATACTACACTCTTAAAACAAAAGAGGGAAATCCACTCTAGTAGGAGAAGTGCATTTTCGACACTGGAAATTAGTGAATAATAATTCAGGCTGAGTTAAAATCACTCTTTTGGAGTGATCCTGTCGGAGGTTTAACACACAAAGGATCCACTCCTTTCGGGGAAGTGCATTTTCTAGACTGGAAGAGTGAAAATTAACTCAGACTGAGTAAAAATCGCTCGTTCGTTTTAAGAGTGAACATTTTAGTAAGCCTCATCGCAAAAAGTCCATAGCCGAGAAATATACCTCACTTTAATGTTTGGATCGATCGAATCTTCGGACACCCCTTTTTTCTAGGACCCTTCCGGTCAGCACACCGGAAGTTGAATAGGAGTCCCCTAGTTTTGGGACTGACTTTTCATCCCTTTCACTAATAACAACAAAAAAGGGTAGTTTGTAAGCCGAGACTCAGAATGAAAATTTATGGGGCATGTTTCCGTTGTTTGAATTACTAAGAAAACCGTGCATAGATGGCAGATGCGTGGAGAATTTCGAGGCAAACAAGAAACTTTTGGGCCAAAATGGGATATGATTAATGATTGGCCAAAGTTCACCTAAAAAAATTTTGTGTAACACAACCGACATTTTTTATTTTATTTTTACTTAAAATAGTTTTCTTTTTTTTTTTTTTAATAATATTATTGAAATGAAAGAAGAAACACATGTTTTTTGATTTTTTTTATTGATATCCGCATCTTAAGCCCAAGATCACGGGTTCGAGTCCCGGCTGAATCGTTGGAATTTGTGGAAGGGAAATTCTTGGGCACGCATGTCATATGATTATGTAGCATCTATAGGGCTCATTGGGCTTGGGTTTTCCCAGCAAAATTAAATCTCGGCATACTTTAACATCCACAGAGAGCTCAGATTCATTGTAATCTGTGCGTCAAAATTGGTCAAAATTGGTGCGTCAAAATCGCCCAGATGGTGCCACAAAAATGCCTCTCAGTTCTAGAGAATTTGCCGAGTCTGCAAAGGCTTGATCGCCAAAGTTGCAACCCCATTAAAGAAAAAAAATTATAATAGTAGTATCGAAACTTTCAACATAAAATATGGAAGAAGGATTTCAATAAATTTGACAAATAAATTAGGATCAGGAAAAATGAGCATAGAATGTGATTTCTGCCAGACAATCTCACAAACAGCCCAATGTTCAAAACCTTTTATTTGGAATCAGCATCTTCCTAAACGTGTTGAAAACAACAAAGGCCCTCGCCAGATAAGACGGTGAAAAATGCCCCCATTCCAATCGGGCTAATTTTTTTTCTGAAAATACCTCATAGTATGGACAACTTCTCAGCCAAGTTTAAGCTCAAAAATGTGACGCATTTTTGAGTAAAAAATTAAAGTTTTTTTTCTTTTTAAATTGATTATTCCCTGAATATATTTGATAAATCCAAAAAACTACTCATGAGTTTTTAGATATTATTGAGTAGTATTCTCAGAAAAATCCGCTCATAAATCTGATCGAGCGATCATTCTTAAAAATGCATTTTTATTTTTCAAAAAAAAATTTCATGCCAAAATCGTTTGGTCACAACTTAGGATTTTGTCTCTACATATTCCTCTATTATCAATCTATAATATATATTTTTTTCAGATTTTTAAAATTATTGGACGATAGTTTAAAAAAAATAAAATATTCTTAAAACCTGACTTTTCGCACTACTTACTCGGCAGATGGCACTCCTAACAAAGGCGGGGAAATTCAATCTGGGAGAATTTCTTTCGGACTAAAGAATTTAGCATAGATTTAGAAAGTAGCAGATCTGCCTCTAGGGGGAAAGGTGAAGCCATTTGTTAACCATTATCCCATAAGGCAGTTCGCAAGCTCTTGCACATGGCATGCCATACGCCACCAGATGGCACCATGAGATAATTCGACTAATAAAAGATATATATTCAATATTAACTAATTAAAACTTTTTACAAGTTTCGCTAGCATAATTTTATAGCTGCATGCGTATTGATAATTTCTGTAAGGCATGAGGTATATATTCACAAAAGAAGCAAGTTAAAAATGCAGTTTTTATTGTATGTAACTCTTCGGAAAAACCATTTTTGTGAATCAGTATCCCGTGATGCATTGCGAAAACGACGAAATGTGGATTCATCACGCATCATTGCGTTGTACGGGATTGCGCAATCGGTGGGCATGCTATTTCTAAATCTATGGATTTTAGAGCAAAAAAATCAGGCTTTAAGAATTATTTTTTTAAACTATCGTCCAATAATTTTAAAAATCTGAAAAAAATATATATTATAGATTGATAATAGAGGAATATGTAGAGACAAAATCCTAAGTTGTGACCAAACGATTTTGGCATGAAATTTTTTTTTGAAAAATAAAATTGCATTTTTAAGAATGATCGCTCGATCAGATTTATGAGCGGATTTTTCTGAGAATACTACTCAATGATATCTAAAAACTCATGAGTAGTTTTTTGGATTTATCAAATATATTCAGGGAATAATCAATTTAAAAAGAAAAAAAACTTTAATTTTTTACTCAAAAATGCGTCATATTTTTGAGCTGAAACTTGGCTGAGAAGTTGTCCATACTATGAGGTATTTTCGGAAAAAAAATTAGCCCGATTGGAATGGGGGCATTTTTCACCGTCTTATCTGGCGAGGGCCTTTCCATTTCGGATTTTCGACCCCTTCGTAATACTTTCCTTACCTTATATCTCATTTAAGGTAAGCAAAAGTAACAACAAAAAGTATTCAATGTTTCTTCTTTTTTACTTAATAAACCAAGCTCATCTGAGGTGTATCTCAAATTTACACACACAAATATTTCTGGCTCAGTGGATATTTTCGTTCTATCAATATCCTTCCAATTTAAAGCTAAAAAACATGAAATATTTTTAAAACATGAAATCACTCGTAAAATTGGTCAATAGCATAGCCATACCCCATCGATGTATCTATATTAGTAAGCATTGTGACACTCCCAATACTCACAATACTCCCGACTTCGTTTTCTACCTTTGTTCTCAAAATTTATCTTCCCTAAGTAATACGAGAGGCAGTGACCAAAAGCAAACAACGGCAGCTGCCCATGATATGGGGGGGCGTTTGGTTATATGCAAAAATCAACCCAAGGAAAGGGAGACTGGTTTTTAAAAAATCTGACCATACCAAGGCCAGGTTTGAAAATCGTTTTAGCGTTTAGGTTTTATTTAGATAACAGTTATCCGGATCTGGAAAAAAATACTTTTCACCAAAAAAAATTATAGAAATAATTTAGAGACTGAGACGGATTTCTAAATTGGCTAAGTAGGCTGTAGCCTAGAGCGGCGAATTTTTGGGGACGGTAAATTTTAAGATGAATTAAATTGGCGTTTGGCATAAAAATTAATATAAAGATACTAATTTCTTTTTAAGAAAGAAAATAAATAATTTACATAAATGAGTAAACAGCAATGAGCTGCTTCTTAACACAATTATTTAATAGTCTTACAATTACTGAGGATTTAATAAGAAACGAGCCACTAGTTAAAGATCTCTATTCAAATGATCCAGATTCCGATTTAATTGAAGAAAGCATTCATTTTAAAAATCACTGCATCACAGGAATAGAAAAACCCTTAGTTCAAGGGGAGAATATTGTGACAGGGTAGCAAATTGATCGTAGCCTACAGGCGGCAATTGTTTAGATCTCGTTCTCTAATTAGAGGTACTCTTTGTGAAGAACAGAGAAAATTCTCCGAAATTGCATTCAACTCTTACGCTAAGAGGAAATTATTATTTACCCCTTAACTACTGGCTAATTTTCAAAATACTTCAAGGAAATAAAATTGCTTTTTTTAACCTGAAAATTATACCAAAATATGAGCATGAGAAATAAATGCATTGATTTAAAGTTTTTCATTTGCTTTTAGCTTGTATTTTTTTTAATAATATCTAGGAAAAGCCAATATTCATCTGGAAAAAACCAATAACCTCACCCCGCCATTTTCACGAAAGCGAGAAGAAAGGGGTTAAAATTATATTGAAAACGATCAAATATATAATGACAATTGAACCTGAGAAAGCATCTAGAAATCTTGAAACTAATATAAAAAATAATAATCTATCGGAAATTCAAAAGAAAAATAACTATTTTAACAAATTATATTGCGCAAGTAAAAACTGTAGAACATTATAAGACTACTCGGTACGTTATAAATTCTTTATATTTCTAATTTAATTGAAGCCTATTACGACATTAACCTCTATAGCGCGTGCTTGGGTCATTGGCAAAAAATGCATCGTAATTCCTAACTTAGATTTCGTTCCAAATTTCCAAAACCTTTTGCGCGTCGCCTAAATTATTTTCAATTAAAACCCTATTTTTTTTTATTCTGTTCATAATGCAATTACAGTAATCATCAATAAAATCAACCGACAGCAGGCACGTGTGTCTTCCCCGTCTAACCAAGAACAATCTGTTCCCGTTACTTTCAAAGAAAAGGTAAAAATTACTATGGCTATATATCTTGAGCATCCCTGTGAGGTCAGTGACCAGCATTGACCGTCGGTCATCCCTCACCCCTTTTATGAATGAACAGTCCCCGTGGCCTTTGACCGTGAAATGACCGGCCCTTACCGCCTTCTCGTTTTCGAGCATGGGCAAATAAATCATTATGTTGGACCCCTTTGTACCGGACCATGCTCTTCTTTGGGGCACGTCTTCAAGGGGGCTATTAGCACAGTGGGGTGAAAGGGGATCCATTCCTGGATTTTGAAAGAGGCAAAGAGTAAAGATGATGTGGATGCCTGGCTCGAAAAAAAAGTGAAGTCATCAGAAAGTCGCCAAGTGAGCCTATAAACAAACCGCTCAGTCAACGTTAGTTCAATCATAGTAGTTTATTCTACAAAAGACGTTGATTAAAAATCCAAAAATGACTACAGTAGAGTCCCGTTTATCCGAATCCCGGTTATCCAAAATTTGGTTTATCAAAAAAAAAAATTCCCGAGCCTTTCGGTTAAAATATGAAATATATACGCATAAATAAATACACAAAAAATAAATACGTATACGTGCAAAGTTGGATTTATTTCTCAAAATATGAAGCATTTTTTTTTTTTTTTGCTCAATTTTGGTCCCGTACCTTTCGGATAAGCGGGAATCTACTATATTTTGCTCAGTTGCAGGCTTTAGCACAAGATTTGAATAACAACAAGACGGTACAAGATGGTAGTAATTACCTTCACAGTTAAGAAAAATACGTTGTAATTACAGTTTTATTAAAAAATGCAAAAGTTGCCAAGTCGATGTAATAAGCATATCAAAACTCCGGTTTAGAATCGCGCCAAATAATTCGCCAGCAGCGTTTGTTTGGGCTTACTACAAAGCGATCGATGGCTTCACTTGGCAAACCAGCTTTTGTAGTGGTTTTTTCCCGGCAGCCCCTCCATCTTCTTCTTACCTCCAGGAGTGGAACATGGATTTATCGTTAGGTGGGGTCTGTAATCCGAGAGTCGCAGTGGATAGACTTACATATTTTAATATTTGGAAACCAGGTGATGCCTGGTGCTGAACGGGTTAAATTTTTTGGATTGACAAAGGCTCTTTATGTTTTTATTTATCGTGCCGTATATCATTTCGGGAGTACTATAGGTTTTCTGATATCTCTGTTGGTGGGGATGGCATATTTTAAGGTGAAATCGTTATTGAGATCTAAAGGACAGATGCCAAGATTGTGAAAAGAGTTATTTTAGTAAACAGCGATATTTTATGTTTAGTGACGTTTACTTTGGGTCAGTAAGACGTCAGAGAAATAAAATAAACATATTTCCCCCAGACCATATTTAAGAAAAGTTTTTGCTAGACTTCATTTTATAACTACTGTTTAGTGTTAAATTTTTTTTTTTTAAAGTACTTTTTCAAAGCTTGTAATGTCTTACTAATTTATGGGAAACGTAAATTTATGGGAGAAAGAGAGGAAGTATGTAAATAAGAGCACAAGACATTTAAAGTTTGTTTCATTAAATACAAAATTTCGATGAAGACATTTCAAACCTACAAATATCCAAAAAATTAAATCTTTTAAGAATTTATTAAAAAAATTATTTAGCAGTGCAATGTAAACAAGGGAACTATTACTAGACATTTTGAAAAATAGATTTTTGGTGCAATTCCATAAAAATGTCAACTTTGATAAAATTATAATTTTTTGTAATTTTTACAAATTAAGTTCAAAAATATATTCCAAGTTTTCAAATTATTGTTTAAGAAACACAAGGATGGTAAAAGACAAGTATTCATATTTCCCAAAATAGAAGTTCGAAGCCTTGTGGACAAAAAATATGTGTTTGCTGTGCTCTGTGTCTTAAAAACCTTAAACATGTGAATAAATGTATATAACGGTAATATTTTTTATTCTATGAGTATTGTAGATAATAAAAAAAAATATTTAATTTATTGCTTTGCACGATTTTAATTTAATACATGTTTATGAAACTTTTAGTCATTCCGTAATTTTCATTCCATAACGTCAAAATAACAGTTAATAACTTAAACCATGTTACTGATAGGTTGCTCTAAATTATAATTTACATAGCTTATACATCATATTTTAAATATTCATTAGTTTAAAACTCAATGTATTAATAATTCACAGAAATTTCCATTTTTAAGTACCAGGATGCAGTCGTGGTTGCAAAAATGTCATTCCTTAAAAGAAGCTTTTAAAAAATGAAAATGTTCATAAAAAGAAGTTTTTAAAAAAATGAAATAATAAAATACTTTTTTTAAAAAATTCAAATTTTTTATTATCTTTTAATCATTAAATGTAATATATAAACTGAAAAACAGTAGCGGATTTCTAAATAGGCTAGCTAGGCTAAAACCTACGGCGGCAAATTTTCGTAGGCGGCAAATTTTCAACGGCGGAATTTTGCATGTTGAGGCAATTCTTTCAAAACGCAACTGAAGTTTAGGTACTCTAATACATTAGATTATTTGTTAATATTTCACCTCAAGCCCTATTTTATGTAGAATTAAAGTAAGAGATCTGAAAAATTACATCTAAATGATGAAGAGCATACTTACATCATTTTTTAAACTTAATTTAGTAATTTAGGGTCACTAACTTCCATTGAACAACGGGTTATAATGAGATAAATCAACCATTGGTGATCAACTTTTGAATCGTTTTTTACCCCCAACCTAGCCCTATAGGCGGCAAATTTTGGTTCAGCCTATAGGCGGCACATTTGGAAATCCGCCACTGCTGAAAAACCAATTTTCCTTCGAAATTAGCTCCGTGGCAATTGTTTTACTTCAATTCTACAATTCAAAATGTCATTCCGTCACGCATGGAATCGCCCTTTTATTCTACACATTTAATGTCCGGAGAAACACAAATCAGGTCGCAATAAAATTTTTAAAAAATATTTATAAGGATATATATTCTATTACAAATATATACTATGCTAATATTTTAAACTAGGCAGAATTTGAACGTATCTCATCAGAAAGAAGAAACGTAAAATTAGCTGACAGTTTGCATAATAATTTATTTAATACACATAACTTTAAGCTTTTTAATTTGGTAACTAAATTGGCTCAAGGTAAATTAAGAGCTAATTACTTTGACTAATACATAAATGTTTAAATTTATTTTATTTACTTTTACCGAGGTCCGTGATTTGCATCAACAAAAAGTCCGCAGTTTTCAACTTCAATAACAATTAATGTGCTCGGACATATTTTTTTTCCTAAATGCTGAACTTCAAAATATTTAAATCCGGATGTCCTTAGGTATATAGTATTCTTATGGAAATTCCACTTTTATTAGATTCTGGCTTTTTTACAGTTGATGTAGTTGTGAATAATACTTCTGACCTCACATTTGATATAATAGTAAAAGACATGACGAATAGTTAACCGGTCAAGTGTATTCAAACTTTTTACAACCAGTTACCTCAACGACCTATTTGTGATTACCACTAACAACTACATCTCCGAATAAAAACATTAACTTTAGAGAGGGTTTTTTTTACTTCATTTTTTCGTGCAACTTAATTTGTCCTAATTAATTTCTTCAAGACTATCGTATTCATTTGTCTTACATTTTATTTATTTAGGTTTGGTTTGGTTTGAATTATCGTCGCACTAGATTTACACGAGTTCTATTGGCGACGGGCGTCGTATTTTAGAACCACAGTCAAGTGACGAGCCGACACCTGAATAGGCATTCAACGCAACCGTTAAGGGCGACATCGTACGCAGCGTTAGGATTTTTAAGGATATTTAACGTACACTCCCTACGGGGTATTATTCGTCGGATATTTTTGGCTGCACGGGCCGTTTATATCGGTAAATTATTTTGGCGATGCCCAGACCCGAACCTGGGACCTTTTGCATGCTAGGCGAGTGCCTAACCGACTAGGCCCCCAGCCCCCTGTTTATTTAGGTAATAGATAGATTTGTTACCAATCGTCGTTATTGTCCTTAACGCTTAAAATTTCTAACTTGGTAGGTTATTTTAAAAGATTGGAAATACATAAGTTTATTTGCAATAGAATTAACTTCTATGTGCATCAGTTATTATTAATTCTCAGATAACGGTACAAACAATAGGCGCAAATTAATGTATTCCTATATGATAACATGGTTTTGACCCTCCCTTCTAGAAACTATTTATCGTGAAGAATTGACAACACCTTAATTTAATTTAACAAGTTTACTTTGATTTTGATAGTTATAAAAGTATTGATATTTTAAAACTTAAAATAAAAAAAAGTTTTTCCCATTAAAAAGGAAAATTTCTTTGATTCTTCCAGAAATTCCAGGTTTCCCAGATCGTAGGGTAGGTACATATATATTCCTGTTTGTGTGATTGATAAGATACCCGCTTATAAGCCTTCGCGAATCAAGACAGATACAGAAAGAATTTTTATCGTCACAGAGAAAGGAAGTACACCCAGGGCGAAGGCGGGAATCGAAACCCGGATGTAAAGGTTTTTTTTTTTTTGCTAATTGTTTGAAATAAATACCATGACATAAACCAAAGAGTTATTTTGAACTATAGATGATTCTGGTACTTTTAAACTAATTATTTAGAATACAAGAATGCACAATTAGCTTTTTAACAAATCTAAAACACATTTTACATTACTTATGCCATTCATATAACAATTACAAAAGTCAACCTTTCGGCTAGGGCACGAATAGCCCTCGTGTCACTCTTGTGACGATAATTCCAACCAGTCGTAAAGGGGCCCCCAAAATAAGTTGTGCCTACAGTCGGAGTTTTCGTAGAACAGGCCCTGATTTCAACTAACCTAACATAACCTGCGAAGGTACCAATAACCCTTTTGCAACAAAATATTCCTCTCATTCATTCTAAAACCACTGCAAATACTCCCACAGGAAACTAACGAAATTTCTATGGGACCAAAGTGAGAAAGTGACCATCAAAAGGCAGAGCTACACTTCACATGAATAGTTAAATGCACGAAAAGGGTTGAGGCCCATTGGAAAGTTCCCCCCTAGTCTTCTCTTCCTTTAACATTTTAGTGGAACAACAAGCCTGTGTGGAAACTTTCCTGTGGACAAGGCCTCTTGTTATAGTATTTAGCTATTGACATAAGGGAAGCACATCCTCAAGGAAATTTGCCCACATTTTTCAAGCACCGTCCCTTCCACTTAGCACCTTTGTAGGCAATATTCATCCATCTCTTTGGGGGGGGGAGTTTACCTGAATTTTTTTATGGGGGTCTGTCCGTCCGTTTCCGCTTTCTAATGGTTTCTCTTGTGTGGGTGAAGTAGGGGTGGATGGGGAAAGCTAACTACATAAAATCTAATATTTGTCAAGAATACTTGAGTTTTAGAAGTTAGTATTGAGGAACGGGGAGTTTAGAAAGGCTTTCATTATAGCTGTCTGCCGGTGGCACACTCGTTAGGATTCTAGCCTTTGGAGCTGCTGGGGTCGGGTTCGAATCCCGGTCAGGCATGGATGTTTGTGACTGTCAATAAATGTTGTTATTTGTCGATGTGTTTGTGTCGTCTCTTTCTTTGTGTGTCTCTTGTGCTTGTGTCATTTCTGGGGCTTAGTACAATAGACTTAAAGTCGCAGTGCTTGGCGATCTTGCCCCCCACCAAGACAGTCATAAGTCATAGCTGTCTGCTGAAAGTATTTGTCATACGGTTACAAATCTAGTTTTCTAATGTTTTTATAGCATGTAATAGGAGAGCCTTTTACACCAAACCACATTTTTGAATGCCTGGCAATGAGTGCCAATTTGAGAGACATTGGAGTCCTGCCATCATTAATAGATCTTTATGACAGTAATACACACAAAAAATTACAGACGCGGTCATCAAAACACATGGTTTCGTTTAGCTTAACTTTCACTTTTCGGCAACGTCATAGACAAAAAAAAATAGTAGAGCCTCATAATCTACGAAGCTATTAAGATTTTTAATTAATTTACCAAATAATTTGATACCATTGAACGAGGACACTTTGACTGGTGTAGGTAACTTGAATCTTCAATTAGACAAATTTGTACCCATTAAGTCAATAAAGAGTTTGACGATTACAGAGTTCAGTGTAGGAGGTATTAAAAATTCAGGTGTAACAAAAGATTTTTTTTATGGGGGGACTCCCGTCCGTTACCGCTTTCTAATGATTTCACACCCGTTGGGGTGGAGGGGAGAGTACACAGGGTCAAATAGGATGTGATTATGATAAATGGCGATTGGATACACTTTCACGACATACATTTGAAGTGACCAGTAAAAAAAATTCAAAATCAGGGTGGTTATAAAATAACGCTCGCCATTCGGAGTGGTCTGTAGCTTGAATGAATAATCCAAATGCATCAAAAATTGAAACACTTACTAATCAAGAAGGGGGAAAAAGAATGGAATCATAAAAAAAGATAGAATCCTAAAAAATAATCATAAAACAGAATAATCATAAAAAACAAACTCGTCTTTGGACCAGGGATCTAAATTACGAGGCCTAGTCAATTGTGGCCAATTCCGGCCAACATAGCTAATTACACCTCGTAATTTAGAACCCTGGTCAAGAGACGAGTTTCTTTTTTGGAAAAAGAATGGAATCGTAAGAAAGAAACTCGTCTCTTGACCAATGTTCTAAATTACGAGGCGTAGCCAATTATGGCTAATTACGGCCAACACATCCAATTACGCCTCGTAATTTAGAACTCTGGTCAAGAAACGAGTTTGTTTTTTATGATTCCATTCTTTTTCCCCCCTTCTTGATTAGTAAGTGTTTAAAAGTTTTTTGCATTTGGATTATTCATTAAAGCAACAGACCACTTCGAATAGCGAGCGTTATTTTATAACCACCCTGTATACACTTTTTCTGCATCAATGAATGTATTTTTTTTCTTCAATTCCCTGCTCGTTCCCATCTACCTCATCCTTATAATGCTTCAAAGGGTAGGGGTAAGTAGATACATATATATTCCAGCATGTGTGCTTGATCAGAGACTCGCTTTATAAGCCTTCGTCAAGTAAGATAGACACAGAAAGAATTTTTAATGTCACAGAGAAGGAAGTACACCCAGTGCGAAGGCGGAAATCGAACCCGCACCCGTTACAGACCGCAGATTGCTGGCGTAATGGTCCAAAGCACTCGGCCATCCGGGCCCTCAAAGTTTCAAAGGCAAAATCACAAATCACATTAGCTGTGGAAGGATTATATAATGAATACTCCATTCAATTATCATGGAAACTATACTTTAACAATGACTTTATTTATTAAAAAATTATTTAAAAAAAATTTCAGTATGGAAACTAACTATACAAAAAATAACCGAAAAATTAATCTTAATGGAAAGTGAGAAGTTAGATATCACATCAGTTATTTCTGGCACTATGTAATGAATATTTCATGCATTTACGAAGAAAAATAAATTTTTACAGTGAATATGTTTATTGCACATTCTTAAGAAAATGTAATAGGGTTAGAAAATGTAATAGGGAAGTTCTAACTATACAAAAACTAATAGGGAATTAATCTAAGTTGAAAGTGATAAATAAAATATATTGGAATTTTAATAATAATTAGTAGAAGCAGATATCGCAGGTTGTACTAATATAAACCGCATACTCACTCGAATACAATTGAAAACTGTGGGTAAAATAAGAATATGAGTTTAAAGTTAATTAAAATATATAAAGTGACCCATTCTACATGCGCAGAAACTATTAGTATTTTTTAACATAAATATTGGATCTAATATTATACATAAAGTAATACTTTTTAATTTCGATTACCTAGAATGAAATATAAGGTACTGAAAGTATTGCGAGGATGTCGAAAATCCGAAATGGATATTTTGTACACGTTTTATAGGTGCTAATTCGATTGTTGTTATTTTCTGTCTGTCTGAAACCCCTCTTCTGCTCGCAATAAGAGAGCTACAAACTTTAAATTAACTTTTATATACAATAACTTTAATATTATTTATAATAAAACTTCCATTTTTTTTAATACTTACATTTTTTTTCTTCTGTGCAAAAGCAAAATTTCAAACCTCACCTGAACATAGAAGGAATTTCTTAATCCTCAATGCTTTCATATTTACAAGGTGTTCTGCATTTATGCAAGTTGTTGTTCATGTTCACCAAATTCAAAAATAATTTTCTTCAACTCATTAAATCATTGGGTATCGTTTAGTTCATTTTAATTTAAAATAGATGGCAGCACTAATGCTTATCAGGGTTTTTTTTCTACTAATAACCAGAAGCTAATGTTCAGTTACAATATAAGTATCTCTATTAAGCACTAGATGGCAGCACCAAAATTTATTATAGACTGTTTATTATATACATAGTTTTAAACTATTTTCGGTTTAAAATTTAAAACCATCACTTACGACATATTTCCCCCAACCAATATGCATTTTTTCCATCGTAAGAAATTCGTTTTTCTTTTCAAAAATGAATTTTCTAAACAATGATGGGAAACGTCCCATTTGCAATAGGACAGAAGGTAGAAACTTTTCATTTGCTGTAGTAATGGCTGGTTCAATAGTTAGCAACAATAGCTTGCTTTAAAAAAATTGAAAGCTTGGCAAATAATCCACAATTAGTTTTCAGGAGAATATCTACAATATTAGGATAGATTTAACCCAGGAAAATAGACTACTAGACTATAATTTCTTTGTGTAATGTAACAAGAAATTCTATAAGATCCTAAGTCCCTGTTACTTAAATTATTATATCGGGAAAACAATATGTTTCTAACAGTAACTGTCACCCAGAACCGCTTCTTCACAAGATCTATACACATTAGAACAAAAAACTCTATTAACACAGCAGCCAGTTGCAATTTAAACTTTCGAACGCGAAAATCAACTATTTTCGCTAATTTTTCACAAACTTAACTAAAATTATTTATTGTCTGTTTAATGTACCTGCAGTTTGAGGACTAATTAAATATTTATTAATTTTTAAAAACAAACAACTACTCCAAACTGAACTAAAAATATTTTTTTTAATGTAAATTAAAACTAACCAGATTTTTTATGCCAAAAAATATCACTTGCCGCTCTCTTGGTAAAAAAATCAATGAACAATCACATTTGTTTATAGTGACATCCTGCAAAACTAAATTATGCTATGCATGCTTTGACATGCTGAAGATATAATGAAGATTTTTAATAATTAAATATCTTCAGCATGCAAATACCTACTTTTACATTTTTTTTTTAATTCTTTATAATTAAAAAGAAAACGTTACACATTTAGAAATTAGGGATTAATGTAAAAATATCGCAAATGTAATAAAATCCAAAGCTTATAACAAAATGCTCTTAACTTCGCAATAAGAAACATAAAAAACTGCACAATTAGAATTTTATCATCGGTTTTGTGGGAAAATGGTGGAATTTATATGTAAAATGTGTGAAAAGAAAAGACAGTATAAAATGTATAGATATATAATTTATTATTCACAATATTCAACCATATTTACCAAATCCAGCAAAGATAACTGGTAGAGATAAGCAAGCTGATTAAGCACTTCATTCAACCAAAATGCATTTTAATCAAAAGTACAAAATAAAATAACCTACACAATTCTAACAGCAGCTATATTAGAGAGCAAAACGGTATGTCCCTTTATCGAACATTTTAATAAAAAATAAAATTCTGTTAAGATACAAGACTAATATAGTTATTGCATCTTTATACACATTAAAACTAAAAGCTTAATAAATAACTTTGGGAAAACACATAGATGATTATTATATCTAAAGGTTCAACTGGAAATGCATGCTATTGATTTCAATGATAATTTTTTTTCTATTCTCGCGACAATATATTAGAATGCAAAATTCGCAAAAACAACGAAATCTGAAGCGAACTAATGTTAGTTTGTTATGAAACCAAAGCAGTTTTTTTTTTAACTGAAGCAAGCCAACTGGTTTGCTTTTTTAAAAAAAATTATAACAAAATTAAATAGTTATAATTGTATTAAGTGGATATTTTTGCCTAAAAAAAGATTATATTTAAAAGAAAACCAATTATTTGACTAGAACAATTTTTAAGGGCTTGATAAAATATAAACATAAAAAGTTCAATTATGAGGTTCTTTAAAAAAATACTCAAGAAAATTTAGGAATAAGTACAAATGTTAAAGAAATAAGCTGAATACAAAAATAAGTTTATTGACAATGTTAGCGGCTTAAGTTCTAAGATAGGTCCATATTGATATACATTATTAATGTTATAGAGCTGTAAAAAAATACTATTTCAATAATAAAATAAATTAATATTAGTTCAAGCCAATGAACCATCAATGAAAACAATCCTTTATTCAGGCATATTTGAAGAAAACGCCAGTAAAATAATATAAAACTGAGACGGCTCTTTTGACTATGTATGCAGCTATTGCAGTGTATAAGACAGCTGCCTATTTAGAGAAAACAAAACAAATAGGAAAAATACTTTTATCACAATTTGGCCGATGCAGCCCGATGTACAAAAAAAAACAGAAAAACAAACTAAACATGAACAGCAGCAAAGAAAAGCTTTGGTAAAATGTCCGAACACTAGGTGCTAGACAGGGTAAAAACTTTTGAAGATTCGTTGAGTTCACCAGCAAAATGAGAATTTTAGATGAGCTCCAGTACCAGAGGTTTATTGAAGGGATATTAATTCAGGAAATCTAAAACATAAAAGGAAAGCAAAATAAGATATACACCCAACGAGAAATTTTATTTGAAAATTTAAGTTAAAAATTATTATTTTCAAGTTACGAATGAGATTTCTATAGCTTATTACCCAATAAAGAGTAAATTATCGCATCTCAAAGTAAATGGATAAATATAATTGTACAACCTTGATCTTTGAAACAAGTTAAATTTAAGAGCCATACAGCAATATGGTGTTAATTGTGGCATGGAGGAAAAAGTGATAATTTTGAATTAAAAACAAAGGAATTATTTGAAATTAATATAATTCAAGATATTTTTATAAAAAAAAGTTGTCTTATTCTCACTTCAATGCCCCTTAAAATTATTTTGTTTAATATTTTTTTTTAATTATATTTAAATAACGTAGCTTGAAAAGTTTATAAAAAAAAAAGAAGTTATGTATCTCTAACTTTCAAATGAAAAAATATAAAATATGTGTTATAAAATAACCATCAACTACTGAAAAGATCCGTGAAGAAAGGCATTTCTTTACCAATAAAAGTAACTGAGTACAATTTACAATTATTTTTTTCTAGTACAATTACTTGGCCAAAAAAAAATTAAGGACTTTCAAGATTGGTAATGTTTTTCAAGCACTTTGAAGACCTTGGAAATCAATATTTATTTTCAAGTGCTTTTCAAGGACCGTGGCAACCCTTTATATTTAATCCACATTCAACCGCAAGCAAAGATGACCCACCTGGTGCCACGAAGGCCTGCTTTTGATCATCCTGCATTAGGAAAGGGTTCTGGTTGGAATTCCCCTTTACCAGAAAGGGGTCCGGGGACACTTTCCCAAAGGCATCGGCACTCTCGAAAATGTTATTCTTGTCAACAGAGAGGAGGCCGTTGCCACTCGAGTGCAAGTAGCCAGGTAATTCGCCTATCTGCTCGGAGGCAGATTGGGAAGACCTGGGGAAGGAAAAGAACACTTTTCAGCAAGATATTTATATATATTGGTAATATATATCATTAAATTAATTTTCAGATTTTTAATATTTTTTATTTTGCAATTCAAAAACTTTCTATATTTAAAACTAGAGAAAAAATTTTTAAATGAAAAAAAGTATTTTGATAACACATCAACAAAATTACTGAACAGTATGCACTACAATTAGATCCCAGTATAATAGAAAATTAAATATCACAATAAACTGCATTAGAATTTTCTTTGTTACTGATAAAATGATTAAAAGGTCTTTGTTGCTGATATTTTGGCAAAGGGTTTATAAAGAAGGCTAGTGGTTTTTTTTTTTTTAATAGACCCCTAAGCTGAAACTTCAGTTTGGAACTTCTGGTCCGTAACAAAAATTTATATAGCTTAATCTTTTTTTAACACAAGCGACCTAAAATTTATACATTTTTCTAGTGATTATTTCACTAATTAAATAACTTATAATTTCATGAGTTTGTTTGAGATAATACATAAATTATGAATATGTATAAAATTGACTTAAATAAATATTTGTAATGATTGGATTAAACCAAATTCAACTAACCTGTGACCATTGCCATACATCTCAGATGCATGAAAGTTATTCACACTTGATTTAGAAAGAGAATCATTATACATATCTCCTATATCAAAAGGATTGTGTTTGTTGTCACCATTGCTGTAACCATTTTTAGTAGATTCAGAAATGTCCATGTGATTAAGGCCTTCGACAACACACTTATCGCCATCCCCGGCTGTCATGACTTGAGATTGGTTACTGTCTAAGGAACTATTATCTTCACTGTCTGTCATGGAAGCACTCTGGAAATTATTTATAAATTGTTCGTTAAGCAAATTGGGCTTGGGGAAATCATTTGATACCTGATCATGATCAATGGAAGAAATAATTCCTACGCAAGCACCGTCACTTTCAGCTTTGATAATAGTGACATCACTTGCTTCTTCTTGATTGAAAGCTGAAATGACGTCGAATTGATTTTCCGTAGTAGCCTGATCAGTCACTTGATTTGATTGGCTTTTCTGTAGAGGTTGGTTGTTTATTGCTAATTCATCCAATTCAGCACTAGAATCTGACACTTCATTTTGAATTAATTGATTATCAAAAATACTACTTTCCTCATAATTATGATGACCATTTTGGAACACACCATTGTGGAATTCCTCGACAGGACAAGGCAGAGAAACGTCGGATATAATCGCAGCAGGAATATGCTCGTTTTCTGAATTGTGATCTTCTACTGTTTCTCTCTCAGTTTGATGAACATCAGGTTCAACTAAATTTGGAGATTGAGACGATTCAGTAATTTCCTGACTTTCAAATTTTTCATGCTCTTGACTGAACATGTTTGACTCCCTGACCTCATAAATGCTACCACTCATGTCAAAGGCTTGAGATTCATTTGACTCAATATTGGATCTCTGAGCTGAATAGTTGTCTGAAAACGGATTCGCATTGAAAGCATTCATTTCAAATGGATTTTCACTCAGGGGAGCAGATTCTGGATCTGGCAGAGGAGCTACGTCATCCAGAACATTTTCTTGGTTCCTGGCATCATCAAAATCTTCTTGCATGCGAATCATTTGTTTTTCAGATGAAATCGAGCCATCTTCCGATGTCTCGTAAATTGGGTCAGGGAGCTTCATGTCGGAGGCTACACTGGAACCCTGGTTTTCAAACATTTCAGAATCAAGAGGAGATGCTCCCATGTTCACTTCTTCTGAAAACGGAACAGTTGTTGGAGTATTTTCCAGATTCATTTCATGTCCGCTGCTTGTTTCTTCAGAAGTAACAAGCTGATTGGACTCATTTTCACCAGAGGGAATCTGAGGTTCTTCAATTTCCCTAAAGTCTTGTTGGCTTCCAACTTGAAGAAACGAATCCGCATCACCAAAATCTTGGTTTTGACTATCATGGGCGAACTCTGCGGGAGATAAAACTTCTGGGACTTCTTGCCCTACTTCCAATTCTTCATGAACATCAATTTCTGACTCTTGATTGCTGGCATTCTCTTGAGCAAAACTAGGCTCTACCATCACACTCTTCATCATTTCTTCCATTCCAGCAATTTCGGTTGCCTCAGCAGTATGATCTCCGACACTTTCAGCGACTTCAGGAGATTCTTGAACACCCTTAACATCATCTGAAGGTGGAGAGGATAAAAATGCAGCAGATTCCTCATTTACAGGAGAGGCAACTGGAACCTTATCAGAAAGTCCAACGAGGCTGTTATCCTGTGACGCAGTCTCACTGCCAGGCATCATCAGATCATTGCTATTCAGGGACTCATTTTCACTTCCCATTTCATAGTTAGGGTTGGTCTCAAGAGAGATCTCAGCTTTCTGGTCTTCGGTGGAAACTTGCTCGCTATGAAGGTCACCCTCGTTGCTCTCTAAAGAGTTGGCTCCACTGGAAAATCCTTCTTGGTGATTTTCACCCGAATCAAGATGATCACTGCCACTCATGCTACCGCTTGGGGATAATCCACTTGATTTGCCACGCGTTCTGCTCATTATTTTTTCCAATCTCTGAAAAAAATTATTAAGTCATTAGTAGTTTCTTGTATGTATGGTCCTGCCAAGATAATAATTTCAACATATTGAAGGTTTTTATTTTTAGAATTATTATGGCAGTAAAACAAATAAATTAGCATCCCGTTTTAAAAAACAGAAGATATAAATACATTTGTTTATCATCTGCATGAAAACATAAAGAAATTTGGCAACTTTGTTAAGAGTTTGTGTTCCATATTTTTTGCAAAAAGTAAAGTAGCTTGTGTTTTTCTCCAGTTTTGAAACCTTTATGTTTTCATTCAACTAATATAGAACATTTTCAAACATTATATTAACTCCTGTTCTCCCCCAAAATGGCAATTTTCATAAACAAAGACAATTGTTTAAAAACATAAAAAAATCATTCTTTAAAAACATAAAATATAAACAAAAAAAATTAATAGAAATCTAAATTGAATATTTTTTTGATAACCTTAATTGTATAAATTTGATAATAATCAAAGCAAATATATAAGCTTAATATACTACATAGATTTAATGGGCACCAGTCCCCTTAACACAAATATTTATAGTTGGAATTATCATTATACTAATACCATAAATGAGGCCATGGTAACCCTGCTTAAAAGTATCATACCTTCTTTCGCTCAGCTCGCTCTTCTTCCTCCTTACGAAGTTTTTCCTCTAATTCAATCCTTTGTTTTTCAGCTTCTTCTTTGGCCTTTTTCTCCTGCTCTGCTTTCTACAAATACCAATAACTTATTGTTAGTATTCGATACAGATTTGTCCTTAAAAATTTAAGCTCAGCTTGTACAAAATGTTTGATTAACAATTGAAACACAAGGATCCGCCAATCAATGTATATTGTAAATAAATTCATAATTCTTCATCCTTAAAATAAATGCTTGTCAAAATATATAAGAGAATTTCTTATTTAGTCTGCTTTGTAGTATCATACAGTATTATGTATTAATATAAAACTCCAGCAAACTAATAAGAAAAATACAAAAATTAATTTAAAAACTATAACAATTAAAATAGAAGATAAATAGATGACATAAGTGATGATGAATATAATTGTGTTTAAGCTTAAGATGTATTGAGGCTGAGGAAGCTGTTGAATATTGGCAAACAAACAGAAGGGAAAAACTTATTTCCTGTAAAAATAAACCACACCTAAGTTTTAGAAATTTAAATGTTCTTAAGATACAAGTAGCCTTGTCTACTTTTCTTGTCTTCAATCAATATTTAAACTGTAAAAAGCAAAGTGTTTTCTTTTTTAACACTGCAGCGTTCACCCATAAAAGAATCTGAATATTTAGGTTTTTGAAAAGACAAAATAATGTTTTGATAGTAATTATGAAGAATGATATTTACCAGAGGCACCTTAATTCAATGTAATTTGAGGTTTCAAGCCATAAAAATATTTTTTTGTGTGCTATGAATGCAAAAACACATATTTTTAATACAAATAAACGACTTATTCCTATTATCAAACACATAAAAGTAAAACTTAACCATCCACATTTCCTAACATGAAAGCAAGCATCCAGAAAATTTGTCATAACTTTGTAAAAGTGAGGTCCAAAGTTACAGTAGGCTAACAACTCCTTACCAGTCTCATCTCCTCATCTCTCTTTGCCCTCTCCTCCTCCGCCCTCTGTTCCTGGTCTTCAATGGCTTTTCTCAGCTTTTCCTCCTCCTGCCTCCTGTGCTCCTCCAGGAGCCTCATCTGCTCCTCCTCCATCTTCTTGTGCTCCTCTTCTTCTTGGCGCAACCTCTCTTCCTCTTCAAGCCTGCAAAAGTTAAAATGGATATTGAGTGTTGCTGGCTAGTAGGACAACTGTTGCCCTTAATTTTCCGAGTGTTAGACCTGGTTTTTTCGGTATTTTGTGTGACAGTTTCTCTTACACCTTAAATTTTATTCTTATTAATAATGTACTTTTTTTCTCATTTCGAAATGATTTCAAAAGATCATCTCTTCACAAATAAAACTTAATATGATTTTGTAAATAATTATATTATTTAAAAAATATATAATTTAATTTAAAATGAATGCTGTGAAACAACTAGGCATTTCTGCCCATTCCTAGGCGGCTAGGAAGGTGACAGGACATGAATTTCCGAAAATGAAACTAACTAACCCAATGTTAGCCTATATATGGAGAGATTGGGAAAATCTTCAAACTTACTTTCCACAACACTCTTTTTGGGTAAGCTGATCCAATTAAAAGTAGAATTTATCAAACATTTGATTTATCAAATTAAATATTTATCAAAATTTATTTCAAAAAAATTATGGTTTTAAGACAGAAAAAAGCTTTTATAAGTGTAAATCATATTCACTTATTCAATTTATACAAATTAAATTTATAACCAGATAAATGTAACGACAAGATTTCCTGGTATTGTTTGTTGCTGTTTAGCCCAACATTATCGCTTCATAAAATTACAGTGTAGAAAAAATTAATTCAACCTGAACCTCCTGGTATTGCTTGTTCCCAAGACTAAAGCATTACCAAGTCTTCCCCACTAGATAGGAGATTAGAACATTACCCAAAGGATTTGAGGAAAGCAACACAAAAACATTTTAATTGTTTTATTTTAATTGATTAATGTGTCTTGGATGAGACAATTATAATCATTCAAGCGAGAATAAAATAAAAACAACAAATGAAACAACTTCTCACTTGAATTCTGCGCAGATGACTTACACTTCCTCATCAAAGAGGGTTATGCAAAACAAAAATTTTGCACATTGTTTTAATTTTGATATCTTCTAATCCAACACCAAATTTTTATCTCCTCCAGGGCTCGAAAAACCGTGTGTCCTCGGCAGTCAAAAATTCCCCACGAACAACAAATTTTTCGAATCTGACGTCCTCGGGGACGGCCGTTTCTCTGTTAATGTTCGTGATACATTTTAAATTATTTCCCAAGAGAAATACTAGGTTACTATAAGTAACCTAGTATTTTTTTACTTTTTTTACTGTATTATTTAATTTACTGCATTTTTTTACTTTATTACTATATAATGTAAACCTGGAAACTACTAATTCATTTTGAAATTTACATAAATGTTTATAATAAATAAGATAAAATATTATTTTAATTTAGAAGCTTTATATATGATCATAGTTTGACGAGTCAGTTTCAACGGAGGACGGGTACATTGTTGACCAAGCCGTTCTCTAGGATGGGTAAAATTTCTTAGTTTTTTCATCTCTAAACAACACCCACCTGAGTTGTTCCAATCTCTGTCTTTCCAGTTCAGCTTCCTTCTCGGCCTGCTCTCTTGCCAGGCGCCGCTTCTCTGCCAGGGCAGCCTTGGCTTCCTCTTCAGAAATGATCCTCTTGGCGTTATTCTTCTCATTCTCGACAGCCACGTCAGCATCCAAGGTGGGGGGAGGGCTGCCACTCTGTGTATGGAATTAAAGATTTACTAATTCAATTGCAGTTTATTAAGTTTATAAATACTTCTTGGAGAACACTAAAATTGAAGGGTCTAATTGCAAAACACACTTTCTCTGAGGTATAGTAATACTTCAGAGAAAGTTAATTAGTTGTTCATTAGAAAGCTCATTAGTGAAAGTTCTTTATTCATTGGCAACTTCATTTAATTGAATTAAGGATGATAAAAAGTCGCCAATGAACCGACTGGACCCTTTATTTTAGTTATACTTTGGATAATGCGAGTTTTGTAAGTAGACCATTCAATTGTTCTAACCAGGAAAAGCATTAGTTGAAACAAGTTAAAGAGACATGTTAGGCATAGAAATACTAGTTCGTAAAAGTTTTGAAAGCATAAGATTATTTTAAAAAGCTTATAATGCAATGGGAAATTACAATAAAATTAAAAACTAATATGATCTTTTTAAAGCTAAATCTGTCACCTGTTTAGAAAAAATATACTAGGATTGACATTTAAACTTAAAAATAATTATTTAATACAGTAGCACAGTGCATGATACAGTACAAATACAAGTATAATACATTGTACAAAACTTTTTAGCATATATCATAGTTTAAAAATGCTTCATCACATAAAAAAAAGGTTAGAAATTGATTCAAGATTTAACAATATTGAATTTCTTGAGTTACAAAATTTTACAGTCATAATATCTGACTGAATGCAAAAAAAATCTATGACCATAATATATTTAATATAACATATCAGCACAACACTTACATTAACACTATCCTCAACTTGGCTCTTCACTTCTCCAGTCAACGGAGCAGCAACAACTGCATCAGGTTTCTTTTTAGCCGACAGTGGTTTCTTCTCTGCTACTTTAGAAACAGGCGTCTTTGGAGTACTAACTTGCTTGGCTGCTGTCTTGTTTTCAGTTGGTTTCGGAGTTCTGGAAGTCGAAGGCTTGTGAGGAGTGGTTCTTGGGGTGGAAGGTTTAGGTGTGTTGATTTTCGGAGGGGTGGAGAGGCGTGGAGTTTGCTTGGCCTTTTCAACTGGTTTGGGAGTAGAGGTTTTTGTGACAGAATGAGTAGCTATATGAATTAAAATACATTAAATAATGCATCGAATACAATGAAAAAAACTTAAATATGCAACTTAAATATTGGTATTATTTATAAATATTTATATTATTGCTTTGTTAGAAATAAATAAAAAGTTTTAGATTTATAATAAAGTAATTTATTAAAATTCATTTGCTAATTTGATATTGTTAAAAGAAAACTCTTCATTGAAATAAATAAAACCTGAAAATGTTAATACAGTATAATTCATAAAAGAGCACTGCATAAAAATGGAATGTAAATGCGCCCTCTAGAAGGGAGAGTGTAGGCTTTTATAGCCCATTACTCAGCTCGCCAGAAGGGACAGTCACAGGAGACACACAAAGAAAGGACGACACAAACACATAGACAAATAACAACATTTATTGACAAATACAAATATCCATGCCTGACCGGGATTCGAACCCGACCTCAGCAGCTCCAAAGGCCAGCACGCTAACCGTTCAGCCACCGAGGCGGCCACTGCATAAAAAAGTATTTACCCTAAATAAATCAAATGCTATTTAACAAAAGTTTGAACAGAAAAACCTTAAATATAAATCGAGCTTCCTCCTTAAGGATGGTCTGAAGGAACAAGCAAATATTATAATTTTAAGAAACAGCCACTCTATCAACAGATTTTAGGAAATGACTGGTGAAAAAAAAAACATGTTTTCTAGTTGCCAATCATATGAAAACATATCCTCTCCTTGCAGTATAAGGTTACTCGTATGCATTATTTTATTAACAGATTCTATGGGTTTAATTTTCAAATAACCTTATTCCATGACCTATTTAACCCTTTGAGGGATACATGATTTGGTAGAAGTTTAATCTTTTTTTCACCGCATGAGAAAATATTTAAATTTTAACTGAAAATTTAATTGTCTTTAACTTTTTTTTTTTTTTTTCTGTAGCAGATGATTATTGTCTGTCTCATACTTTAAATGTCAAGCTTTATTAAAAACGAAGTAAATATATTTTTTAAAAATTAGGTGTGTTGTTGGAAAACCCCGACACCCAGGTAGTATATATGTCTGCTTCCCTCAGAGAGTTAATAATAAATACAATTAAAAATTATTTTTCATCATAAATTTTAATCAACAAAATTTTAATATTTTGACACATACTTGCAGATAACTTGCTCGGTGTGTAGGTCTTTTTCAATGGGGTGGCTTTGACTTCAAAGGGCTTGCTACTGTTAACTTGTCTCTGTTCAGGCAGGGTGCCAGCGATGGAAACAGGTCTCGGTTTCCTTGGGGTCGACCTTACCCGTCGGGTCACATTGCCAGGGGCACGACCCGAGCCGCCAGAATTCTCAGAGGCTGAAGAGAGGGGCCTTTGTGGAGACTTGACATTGTCCTTATGCATGCCTAAATAATTTTAAATAATTTTAAATACAGTAGACACTATCTTAACGAGCTGGAGTGAAAGCAAGTTGGCTAAGCTAAATTCCAGTTTAACTGGAAAAGTAAAGGTTTTTATGTTCATTTGACTGCTGATTTATACATTGATGATATGTGCCTTCCGCCTTATAAGTAATAATTGTTATTTCATTCAATGTGTAAAGCAATTACAAGTTACATATCTTTAAAAGAATCAGTGACCCAGTTTTTTTTATCAGTATTTCACCGGGTGGGAGATCTATATGAAATAAGTGAAATGTATAGCTATTTAAGGATTAAAAAATTTGTCCGGTTTAAGTGGAGATCCGATTAAACAGAGCTCATTTAAAAGAAAGCTGATTGTAATACCTTGTGAACATGTTTTATTGACATTTTACACAGTTTTTAAGTTTCTTTTTAATATATTAGTTACATACTATTTGGTATAAAAATATTATATAGACAAAGAAACAATCTAACTCCCAGTTAAGAAGACATTTACATTTTGTTGAAACATATTTTGGCCCCTCTAAACATATTTAAGAATGCCATTTTTACACAGTAGCAAAATCAATATTCAGTAAATTATTTGAAAGTTTTATTAGTAAAAAAAGTAATAAATTGATAATAAATATGAAATTTATAACACATTTCAAGAAAATTATTAAGCCCAAACATAATTCTGAAGAAAACACTAGGATATTTAAAACAGCACAAGAATAATGAATGACTAAACTAACTTGTATTAGCACTGCTAGCTTTATTTGCTTCCACATAATGCTTCCTCGGGAGAGCCAGCTGATCCAAGCGAGTCATGCTGACAGATCTCTTCCTTGTTGAAGATGATGTGGCAACCCTAGATGTGTTTATGGTGCGATCACGTTCGTAGGGGATCGTTGGCATCAGGTCGTTCTTGCGGCGACCCCTTGGAGCGGCGGATACAGTCATGCTGCGTGACATTACATCCTCCCCTGGAACAAGAATTTAGTGTCATCTTGCAAAGTAGGTACAGTCAACCCCATTGACGTGAACTCGAAGGAAACACCAAAACATTTCGTATTAAGGAAGTGCATGTAAACCAACAGGATTTTTTTTTAATGGAACTTGTGAATAGTTTTTAAAAAATCACACCTAAAAATTATTCTAGTTTTATAATACGATACATGTATAATATACATATTAGTATTTCAATTAATATTTTTAGTTTTTTTTAGGTAGTACAAAACCATAGAAAAATTAGGAATTTTTTATTTAACACCAATTGAAAACAGCAATTAAATTTAAACTGACAGATCGATTGTCTTCAAAAGTAGAAGACAATTTGTTCTTATAATGTTCGTTTGCAGCTTTTTTGTTGTTTGTTTCATTTTTTCTTTGAATTATTAAGAAAAAAGTCACATTTAAAAAAAAATTTTGTTTGGGTATAGTAGGATTTCGCCAAAAGCGATTTCGCTTTAAAAGATGTTTTAGCATTAGCTCAAAGCTTTATAGGCTTTGAAAATGCTTTCAGTTCATCTTAAGCGGAACTTCGTGTTAAGCGAGTTTGCGTTAACAAGGTTTGTCTGCATAAGGGAAATATTTCACACCGTGTTTCAAGAGTCAGATATCTGACAAGTACTACCTAAGGTAACACCCAATTTCGCACAGGGTTTCACAATGTATCTGACAAATAGGACTTTTCAAGTAAAATCTACTTAATATTTAGTTTTTAGATATATCAGTTGATAAAATTCTTAAGATTGGTATAATAACAAAATCCCTATTTGTTCTTTTACAATTAAGTACAATAGAAGCACAAAACTTTAAATGATTCTGATGGAAAATTATATTTTTCAATCCTTAACTTTCCCTGCACAGTGCCATCTATGAATGTAATAGAAGTTTTGCTTTCCTCATACACGGGTTTTTAGAACACTTTAATTAAATTAACTGATAAAAATATATGTTTTTATTAAGAATTTAGATAACTGACTAGCTTGGAACAGAACGCAATTCACGTTTTGTGAGCTACATGATCTCTTAAGAAAAAATATTTATAGCATCTAAGATTTTAAATGACGCCTTTTCGGTTTTCCATTGATCACTGATTTATGCAAGGAAGACACGATTTTGATAAAATATAAAATTGTCTGTATACCTTTTAAAATCTTCCAGTTGTGTTTGAATACCTATCTTTTTTAAACTCTTACTAATTACACGAAGGTTTTTGAACTTTATTGTATAAGTTACCTGCGCTCAAACAAAACTGTATGCTTTATTTTATGGGGTTTTACTACATTAAAGTGAACTACAGTTTTAGTTTTCAAATTTAAAATAATATAATTCTGCCTAAAGACAGCACAAGCATTCTCTGATCAATTGAACAGGTATTCCTTAACTTGCCTCTTTATTTGTATGAATAAAATATATAATTATATAATTAAAGTAACATAGCAATTAAAAGGCGTCATCTGTTTGTTTAAGGTAATGTTTCTTAAAATGTCGACAATTTTTGATTTAAAAAAATTAAAAATAACTATAGAATATATTTAGTATTAGTAATACACGAGTATTGGCCTAATATTAGACATATTCAGCATTTATCTGTTATAACACATGTTCTGTTCAAACAGATAGAAACTGGAATATAATGCATAGACACACAACCTGAAAAGCAAATAAGTTTTTCACATAACATTAATTACAAGATACATTGATAATACACAATATTAATTACAAGCCTCAAATGCAAATTAGTTACAATGCACTGTTATGTATTATACCATACCGAGGAGAATATTCCGAACAAATACAAAACCAACAAAACATGACAGTACGAGCACAAACCAGACAGTATCGCAAGATGATGACCAGAAACACATTATTAGTGAGAAAGAATTTTTGTTAGTACATAAAGAGAGAAGTATCCCACCGAACCTTTTCCATGCAAAGAGTTGTAAAGAGTGAGATAGATACATCAGTAGGGTTGCCACACATAGGACATGCTCTAGAGCCACAATACCCTACTCACCAATAATTAAAGCACCCGAGCCAAATAGGCAGCTAGGCGGAGACAGAACCCTTCTTTCAGAATAAGAAGTTGTGTATGATTGCAATGGATTGGGCGGATGACAATTGTCATGGACCGATCCATTACAGTTAAGGGGCGAGACAGATCGTCGGTCATGGAAATAATTGTGGGGTTCTTCTGTAAAATAGTCAGTATATTAAGGTATAGTTTGTACACTAAAGATTGAGTTTACTTGAATACAGACACTGAAAAATAAGAGCAAATAGGAAAATACAATAAAAATGATAGGAAAGGAAAAAACAATAAAAATGAATACAGTAAAAACTTATAAAAATGTAAACTCATTAAATGGTAATTCTCAGAAATTTTGAACTCAATTGAAATCTAATTCCTGTTGTTAGAATTGAAAGATACAACTACGAATTAGGGCGAATTATCGTTGCATTAGAGCTACACAGGAGCTATTGGCAGTGCACCATAATGTAGAACCCCAGTCATTTACGAGATGAACCTGAGTAGACACTCAACACAAATTTATTCTTTTTAAGGGCAACATAGTACATGACTGAGACATTGGAGAATATTTAACGTCACTTCCTCTACACAGACTATTATTCCTCAGACCTTTTAGCTGCAAAGAAATTTTTATTAGTTGACAGTTATTTTGTCAATACCCAGGCCAGACACCTTTCACATGCAAGACAAGTGCCATACCGACTGGGCTGCTCAGCCCCATCTGTTCATAAAAGTCCAAATACAAAAACTAATAAGGTGACTAGATACTTTTTAACATTTGACATTATAAAAAAATTCCTGCTAGTTCAGATAATTTTAAAACACACTAAAAAAATAAGCTAGCCAATGCTATCAATTAATCTACACCTATATTCTTACAAATTGCTTACCCCAGGGCTCATACAACTTTCCTGACATATAAACTAAGGGGGTTTTAAAGACTTTTTAAGAACATTTCTATGATTTTTAAGAACGGAACAGCTTACAATGCGGCTTTAACAGCTGTTGTTTGTCAACGGAAATAAGAATGATAGCTTGGAAAGCAAATTATTCTTAAGTAAAAAGACTTATTTTATTAATATACACCGAAAATTTAACTAAACACAGTTAACGCGCATTTACATTTAAATATTTAGTTTGTCTAGCAATCAGGATATGATATATTTTAAAATATATATCAATAGCATACAAATATTTGATAAATAGGATCGTTAAAGCCAGACGACTTGGCGCTTTTCTTTATTTGGCTGTTTTAATTTCTTGAGGTTTGAGAGATTTTAATCTTGAAGCTCTCTAAATGAAACTCTTGAAATGCCGCCACTTTCACTTAAAACATAGCTTTTACAAAAAGTAAAAGATTCTTTTAACAAAAAAAGGAAGACTTAACTTTACCAAAATGTAAGTGTTTTTTTAAGGATTTTTTACTTTTTATAAGGAGTATTAAGGACTTTTTCCCATTTTTAAGAAAAATTTTGTTTTTTAGAGGGGTTTTAAGGTTTTTTTAAGGATTGTACGAAGAATGCTTACCTCTATGTGATGAACCACATGTAAAAGACCGACTCATGATGTCAGCGTCTCCCCCTTCGTGTCCTTGCAAGGTGTCTACATTTCTTGGTACAGAACTGCCAAAGGCAAATGCAATGGTGCTTCTACTAGCGTTGCGGCGGGCTTCCAAAGCGGCGTCCCTCTCCATGTGTTTCTTTAGAACGGCATCATTTCTCTCCTAAAATTAGTTTGAAAGGACTAAATAAGGATTGCAGATGCAAAGGTAGCGTGGTGTTGTAATGAAACAGCAAGAATTCACACAGATTTAACAAAAAAATACATAGCAATTACCAAATAAAATAACCAGAAGAACCAAGAAATAAAAAATTTTAAGTAATTTTGAATTATAGCATGAATAAAACCAATTTAATTTGTTAAAAAAAATGATTACAAAAAGGCTAGATGACATAAAAGTGAGTAGTACACACATAGAAAACAATTAAACAAATTTGCAACAACTGGTTTACCTGAGGTTTCATGTGATCTGTTGAAGATAAAGAAATAACCAAAAACTTCATCATTCAAAAAACAATGTAATTTTTAATTGGGCACACTTCCAGTAATGTCATTTTATATTCATGATAGTATATGCTATATAGATTTAAAAATTAACTTTTACTAAGAACTTCTTATGAGCTCAGTATCATCAGATTTAATATTATATGCTGGTCAACAAATAGCAACAAATAGATGATAGTATATGCTATATAGATTTAAAAATTAACTTTTACTAAGAACTTCTTATGAGCTCAGTATCATCAGATTTAATATTATATGCTGGTCAACAAATAGCAACACTTAATAATGAAAGCATTGAAGAATGTGGCTGAAAAACTTGATAAAATTGAACAAAATAAAATAATATTGTTTTTGATTAATAAAAATTCATGCACATGGGAGAAAGTTGGTAAAAATCCCAGGGCTGAAAATTTTTTCAATGTGCCTGTCCTTTCAGAACTAGAGCATGGTAAAATAATGCTTTTCCTTCACTTATTGGGACAGGGGTTAAGAGATTGTAAAAAAGTCTATTTTGGTTTCTATTATGCGACGTTTTTCCATAACAAGCTTTTAATCTGACCCAATCACAAAAATAGCTCTGTACCACAACATGATCTGTTCATAGCCGCAATCAAATTGAACAAAAATTATTTCCCTGTTCTGCCTTGTTCGGTAGTGCAGTATTTTCCAAAGAAACGGAAATCCATATTAATATGGAAAACTTTCGTCTACACTCCTGCCAACCTAAGTTGGGTAAATAGAAATATGCTATGGAGAAGATCCCTCCCAGATGTAAAGAGTTTCATAAATTATTTGTGAATCCATCCAGAAAACATATTTCAAACATTAATTTTATTTAAGGTCCAGCAGATTTGAACATTTGAAAAAAATTTGCAATTTTATCAGAAAGAAAAGTGCAATTTGGTTAAATAGTATTCAGATCATATTGTATGCAAATATTACCTTGCAAGAGTTTCCAACTAACAGACCAATAGCCCTTTTCCCCCTGCCTTTTTGCTATTTGTTTTTAACCAAGTTAGGTTGGCACGGAATGCATGTTCAGGTAAGATAATGCATAATTCATCATATAAAATTAATAATAAAATTAATGCAAATTAATCATATAAAATTAAAAATTCAACCCTTATGTGATTAATTATGCATTAATTAAAAATTAATGCATAATTAATCATATAAAACTAAAAATTCAACCCCGCAGTTAGTTGTTTACCTGCTCTGCCTCCCAGAGCTGCTTTCTTCGTTCTTCGACAGCCAAATGCTTGTTTGAAATCCGCAACCTGTCATCTCTCTCCAGTGAAGCGGGGCCCGATGAATGGTTGCTGCCGTCTGTCACTGGAAGCACACAATCGAGTTCAATTTCGTAAGATTTAAAAAATGCTTGGAAAAGTAATACAGGTGTTTTCCATGGTTTCAGACACAAATACAAATAAAAAATATTTAAATTTATAAGTATTACTTGAAAAACTTTAATGCATAAAAGCTCAAGATGAATTTATCTTTAATTTTTATTTATATATAAAATTTAAAACTTTTCAAGCAATACTATGTGGAGAAGAAATTCTGAAAAACTGTTTTGCACAGAAAGTTAAAGATAGGTTGGTTGCTCATTAAAATTCAAAGCAAATTAATAGATTTTATTATTAACCACAAGATGAGAGTACTGATTCTATAGATTAATTTTAGTTAATACATTTGCTAGTCTTTTAAAATAAGAGCTTTATATGCTTTGGTGCCCCTTACATGAGAATTTTTTAAAAATCTTGACCTATATAATGCAAACATTTTTTTGTAAAGGAATTGGCAATCTATTTATTAGAAGGGTTCTGTGAAGACAATGATGATCAAGCAGCAGGATGGAAAGTTTGGAAGCTTTTAGTACAAAGTGCATGTAGTCCCATTACCTAAATTTATTTCTACATGCAAAGCTATCGGGAATTAAGATTATTGCACTTCGAGATGGAACACTAATAATACAACCAAACACAAAATTAAAATCCAATTCCTTATCTGAGTAAAATATCAAAACAAAAACATATACAAAGCATTAACTACAAGTGTTGCATTATAGATTTTCTAAGCATAACTAATAATAAAATAATTGAAATAGACAGTAAATAATTGTAATTTTAAAAAATATCTAAAATACCATTTTGTGCAGATCGCTGTTCATCAGGTGAAGCTCTGCATTCTACTGTGTTCCAAGTCGGAGAATTAGAAGCATCCTCTTCTCCGTCGATGAGAACAGAATTTCTTTGATGCGGGTTTTTCTCATTTTCAGGTCCGCCATGAGCAAACCAATACATATCTGCAACAAGACCACCCCTTAGAAATCAGATAATTTTCAGAAAACAGCAACGAAAATGCCGATTCGATTTCTTCACTCTGTACTTACTCTTCAGTTATATAAAACATGCATCTGAACAAATATGCATTCATTTTTATTATTCAGTATCTTTATGCTTGAATTTAGAAAAAAATAACAAAAAGCCAACATTCTACTTCACTCCTTGTCAAACTAAGTTGGGCAAATAGAAATATGCTATGGAGAAGATCCTTCCTATGTAAAGAGTTCCATAAATAACTTGCGAATCCATCCAGAAAACATGTTTAAAACATTAAATTCGTTTAAAATCTAACACATTTGAATATTATTTTGGAAAATTTGTCCATTTTATCGGAATGAAAAGGGTATTTTTTTTAAATTGTATTCAGATCAGTTTGTATGTAAATATTACCTTACAAAAGTTTCCAGTTAAGGGATCAATTGCGCTTTTCCCTCTGCCTTTTTACTCTTTATTTTTACCCAAGTTAGATTGGCAAGGAGTGTAGGAGGAAAAGCAAGCAAATTTGCCTTTCAAGGGTGCAAGAAGATAACTAAGAAGCTAAATATTTAAGCTACTTTAGCTTATTATTAAGCTAAATATAAACAGCTTCTCAAAAAGCAGCATTATATTCCATTTTTTAGAAGTTTTGAAAACGTAACAATGGCACAGTTTTTAATAGCTTTAGATTAGAAGATATATTTTTACGATTCACGATAACATATTTGAAAGTTCAATGTCAAAGTTTGTTTCAAAACAACATGACCAGCAGAAAAGAAATACTATTTTTTTATACATATGTAGAAAAAAAATATGAAACTTTTCTAGCTACTGTCTCATCAGGCTTTTAAAATATATATATGTAATTCAAGTTCAACTAGTTAAAATGATTAGACAAACTTCATCAATTGTAACTTGACATTGAAAATACAATTAAAAAAAAAACATATTTAAAAAAATCAAACTTCACACTTTAAAAAAGTTTGCATTCCTCAATAAGCAATACTTATATGTATATATTTCACTTGGATTTAAAAACAGCTTAATATTCAAAGACAAACTTTTAAGATGATGATGACTGATGTTATAGCGAAAACTGACAATATTTAAAAGTAATGACATTCAGATAATTGTTTCTATTTTTACTTCTATAATGTGCTTTTAGTTTTTATAATTAATAATTACAAACCTTTGGGGAGTGGTCTGGTGCCTCTGGACATGATGCTTAGGAAAGTCTATTGCTTCTAAATAAACAAAAAAAGATATATTTAATACAACACTTCAAAAATAAGAATATTATATTAACTTTTACAAAGCAAAATACAATGACGTTAAAGGCCAGTTATATCAACAACAAGTTTTTAAAAAAAATTCATATTATTAAAATGCTATAACCTTGCTTCAAATTTTATAATACAAAGATTTTTTCGTTACGTTTATCGGTCAAATTTAAAAGGTAAACAATACTAAGTTCACGTAATTACATCATATAATAGATAGAAGAAACAATAGGAAAATTGCAATCATTCAAACAACGGCCAATGAAAAAGATTTCTGAAAATATAATTAAATTATCAAACGCACTAACATGAAACAAATAAGTCAAGATCAAAACTCCATTGCATATACATTTTTAAAACAATAAACTTACATATACAACTATGGAAGAAATGCCGCAAACGGAACTTTTAGAAAATGAAAATATCTACGGCGACCAAAAACCACATTCTGTCACGTTACCGAGAAATAACTGTTGTTTCCAACCTTGTTTGCATAAATTTACCATCATCTGGCTGATTAGAAGTACGAGCGAGTCATCATTCGATGACGCAATTAATTCATCGACGAGTAGACTTCGACTCGTGCTCAGTTTCTGTTCTGGAGTTCTGGCGAGCAAGCTTGGCGATCATCGATGACGCGGATTACGTTACGATACGTCACTCGGAAGTGGGTTCAGGGTTGTATTTTTGAATTGCTTTGCGCTTATTTGGCTAATGTTTATTCGTTTGTTTCGTTGAAAGTGGCGGTTTTATCCTACCAGCTAATAATCCTGGAGCATGCTCAGATTCTATTGATGACAGATTTTTTTAATGATTTTTTTTTAGTTGTATCTCCGTCATGGGCAAATTTAGATCTTAAGTTAATCGAGTAACCTTCTAATCAAACCTAAAGGTTTGGTACACTTGGAAAAATCAGTTTCTATTTTTTTTCTTGTTTTCCAAGCACAAACAACATAAATAAAATATGATTAATGAAAATTTAACAATGATTTCATTGTCGAAAAAAGGCTTTTGACCAATATTGCTATTTTAATATTTTTTCATATATTACACTTCTACTAAATTTCGATTAACTAAGTCAAATAACGTCACATACTAGTCGAGCCTACCCAAATCTAAAAAGACAAAAAAAAAACCAACAATCTTTTAAGACTTTTTATTATGAAAAATTTATTAGCAAACTTTTTATTACGAAAGAATATCTTGAAACATAAAAAAAAATTAAAGTAATCAACAATAATCAGTTGCATTATTAGATTTGTTGAGGCTTTTTTTTTTGGGGGGGGGGGGAGAGATATTGAATTAGAAAAATAGCAAATATCATACTCGAACAAATCTTTAAAATAAAATGCTATGGTACTAAAAAAATATAGCAAAAAATAGGAAAGCTAAAATATTTTTATATAACATACAAATAAAAAAAAACGCAAGCATATTATATATCCAATGCCGTCTTTACCATAAGGCCACACGGGGCCCGTGCCCAGGGCCCCCATTCTCAGGGGGCCCCGAAGGACCGACAGTTTCTTTCACACATTTATTCTCAAAACATTTTTGTCGGGCACATCACACGTTTTTCACAAATCAGTAATCTTAGCAGAAGTATTTACAAGGCATATACTACGCCATTATATCGCTGGCTGCGCCTATTATTACTGAATTAATAACATTGCCCGATCTGTCCGTCCCACGTTGACCAACTGACTTTCATAGTTAGATACATAAACACCATAGCAAAGCAATCAGCGGATTTAAATATCTCAACCTTACATAACCTCTAGATACCTAATAAAATCAGATAAATTGGAAGAAACTTTTCAAACGTAGAAATTGCTACAATAATATTCCCTGATGGTTACCAATTGTAGTGGAGAGCGGTCATTTTCGCAGCTTAAGAGAATAAAAACGGAATAGCGAACAACAATGTTACAAGAACGGCTGAGTAATTTGTCAATTATGTGCATCGAAAGTGATATCCTCTAAAAAATTTACTTTGAGGACATAATAAAAGATTTTGCTCAACAGAAATACCAAATAAAACGTTATCGTAATCGTAAAACCAGCAGTATTCTAATATCATTAATGACATATAATATCATACTGTATTTGATAACCTATAACAAATGGTCATACTCAGTAAAAAAAATTATTACAAATCGTTTTTTTTTTTTTTTTTTTTACATTCCAAAAGGGCCTCAAATTCTTGTGTGCCCAAGGGCCCCAGCCCAGTTTAAGACGGCCCTGTATATATCATACGAATTCGTTTGTTTCAGTCAAGTGTTGCATTCAAATACAAATACTATAATACATTTCGATCATATTTAAAGGTTAAATTATATGAATCCCCCCTCCCCCACATATTTAAATTTTAGCTTTAGGAAAACAACTTGATGCCGCTAAAATTATTTGACAATTGTAAAACGAGTGACAGTAATATCAGGCTTCTGGGGCAGAGGGTGGAACCCGATTGCTCAATAGCTATCATGCCAATTGTTTTTTAAAGTGACCTCACGCCAGTGGCAAGTGTTAAAAGCATTACCGCTGACCTCATACCTAAAAAGTCCATTTGAGGAGTTCACTTGTTAAATCGAGTGTCCCAAAAATTATATACAATTAGTCTATCAAGGTTATTTTAAGTGTATTTATAGACACTGTGGAGGTCATTAAAGTTTAATTTGTTTTTTAAAAATACTGGGCACTGGCGATCATTAATTTGCTTTAAAAAAACTATTTTGAATCATTTAACATATACTCTCCGGGCGTACACACATGAAGCCAGGTTTCGGAAGTCTTGCCAACAGATGTTAAATGCTTTTTTTTTTTTTTAAATTACTTACTAAATATACTTTGAAATATACAATTGTTTGAAAAATATATTGTAAAAAATATATATGAGTAGGATTTCCTTAGAGAGCATCCTTAGTTTCCTTAGTTAAACATTCTAAAATTTACATAGTCACTTCATATATCCGGCGTTGCGCGGGTGTACTCTTAACCTCGTGTGGAGAACGAGAAGCGGTTCTAAAGTGATATTACGGCAAGCTTAGAGTCATGACAACCATAAAGATACAACAAACCGATTTTACCAAAGTAATTTTCCTGGTTAAAGCACTGTGGATACCTACATTTAAGGTAAGCGAATACCCAAAATTCTAAAATTTTTACTGTTACCTTAATCTTTTCGAAATTTAGCATAGTGATTTCAAATATAATGAATAATACTATTTAGAAATTTTTTTTAAAATATCATTTATTTATTTTAAACGGTGTTTTCTACTAACAAAAGGGGTTTACGCCAACAAGTCTAATACATTGAATTTTCATCCTATAAACATTAATTATGTGTTAAATTCTTCGTTTTGAACTGATGCATGCAATGACCCTCCAGAGTTACATACAAATAACAAGAAAAGAAGTTATTAAGAAAAATGTTATAAAATAACCATACCAAAATTCTTTTTCGATTAACTTACACTTGGACTTTTTTTTTTTTGTTGCTAAATAACGTCTTTGGCATTATTCAAAGTATAATAATATTAGTACTAAATATACAAATAAATAAATTTTTTTGAAAAAATAATTATCGTTCAAGAGTGTTATTTTTAAATATATTTAGTAGTTTTCTTGTCATTCTTATCAAAATTGGAATTTTATAGTTGTTTTTGCCAATGGCAAAAATTTAAAAAATTGAAATTATTTAAATTCCGATGCAGTTTTTTTTTCAGTATTTTTCCCATAATGTACGAGTATTAAAGATACAAATATATATTTTAAGTAATGAAAAATAAATTCATGCATTTCAGGGTTAAAATTTTACGATGCGTCGCCAATAGACTGATGTAATTTAACTCTAGCGTCGTTAATTGGACCACTACAAATCTCAATATATTTTTTTGAAAAACCGAGTTCATTGCAGTTTAGTGAAGGTGTCATTGGCGCTGGTCAATAATATTCTTTTCAGCGATCTGTGCTTTAAATCAGGTCACCCAAACCAGACTTCCCGCTTTTCTTCCCAGATGGACCAGCAAACAGCAGAATAGAATAAGAAACCCGAGAAGGTAAACTGTGACTTCACAGGGTGACTCACAGTCGTGCCTTCTTTTTTTTAATGACCTTGGACCCTGCACGTTCTTCGGCTTCAAAGTATCAATGATTGAATAAAGTTGGCGCTCTTTTTTTGAGAGTAGCTGATGTGAGCTACTGTTCTTAAAGTTGTTATGGTTGTGTCGAGAGGGTTGAAGAGCGACTGCACCATCTTATATAGTAAAGAGTGACCAAAAGCCAGTGGCGTAGCTACATAGGGGCTAGGTGGGGCAGTGCCCCGGGGCCCTCAAGCTCTAGGGGCCCCCTCGAATTAGGCATTGTTGAGTCCGAATTTACATTTAGAATTTTTTTTTAAGTATTTAAAATTAAGATTTCAATAACGTTCTGGACACAGTATTATCTTAATTACATACACATTGGTATGAGTTCAGTCTGTCATATATTCGATTTTCTAACACCAGTAACGCCAGCATTCAACATTTTTATAACATGTCGATGAAGCAACTTTGTAACAAAAGTGTGACGAATTTCAAATAAAGTATTCAGATATAATAGGCCCTAGTTTTTCACTTTAATTTACCACCTAGTTTTACCTCAACTCACTCTAGCATGGACTGTTCACCAATTATGTAAGGAAATAATGAACAAATATGGAGTGCTAGAATGAGGCCCAGTGGCTTAGTGGTAGAGCTTCGCACTACCACACCACAGGTCCGGGGATCGAATCCCGGATTGGGTGAGGTTGACCCATCCTTTCATGAGTGGGTCGATAAAATGGGTACCCAGCATGCTTGGGAACTAAACACTGGGGGTACTGCGTGAGGCTAGGTTCTGCGTTTGCCTAGAAACCCAGATTAAGTCACGAAAACCGAAATAGGCACACCAGGCCATGGCCCAGCAATGGGCTGTTGCCCGAGTTGTGTTGGAGTTTAGTTTAGGAGTGCTAGAATGCAACCTAACGGAAGTATTTACAGCAATGTTATTATTCCTTATAAATCCTGTCACTTCTGCAGCAGCTGTAAGGTCATTTAGCAAATTAAAAATAATAAAGATATATTTAAAAAATAATATGGGCCAAACTCGACTCCGACATTTATCACTAATAGCAATTGAAAACAAAACCGCATCTAGCCTGATTTTAACGAAGTCATTGATACTTTTGCGAAAAATAAAGGTAGGAAAAAATTGTAAATATAATTGTTTTTTAATAAGTTGGCAAACCCGACCTTTATATAATAAACCCTTGAACCTTCTCTATTTCGTTTTATTAGCCAAACCTACACTAAGTATATATTAATTGCTGTAATCTCTGTTGTTACTGTTTAATATTTTTATTACCTGCCCTGCAGTGCGCAAAAAAGAGGATAAGTAGCTTAGCATATTTAAAGTATTTGTATATTTCATATTTTTATTTAAGGAAACCTAATCAATATGCTTAGCAGTGGGATAAGGGCTGGGGAGCCCAGTCGGTTAGGCACTCGCTTAGCATGCGAAAGGTCCGAGGTTCGGGTCTGGGCATAGCCAAAATAACTGCCGACCTATAAATGGCACGTGCAGCCAAAAATGTCCGACTTACAATACCCCGTTTAAGGGAGCGCACGTTAAATATCTTTCCAAGTTCTAAAGCTGCGTACGATGTTGCCCTTAACGGTTGCGTTGGGTGCCTATTTAAGTGTCGGCTCTTCACTTGACTGTGGTTCTAAAATACGACGCCCGTCACCAACAGCACTCGTGTAGCTCTAATGCGACGGTAATTCAAACCTAACATAGCAGGGGGGCCACATTTTTTGATTTGCCCCAGGGCCCTTGGTTACCTAGCTACGCCACTGCCAAAAGCCACATCTGGAGTATGCTGTTCAGTTTTGGTCCCCCTTTCTCAGAAAAGATATTGAAATGCTTGAAAAGGTTCAACATAGGGCTACAAAAATGATTAAGGGTTTATCGGGTATTGATTATGGTAATAGATTAAGATCGTTAAACATGTATTCCCTGGAAAATAGGAGAACAAGGGGTGATTTAATACAGTTGTTCAAGTTCATTAAACAGGGAGACATGGAGGGCTTAGGTTTTACCTTAAATAGCAGGACCAGAGGACATGGTCAGAAATTGAATAAATCATGCTTTAGAAGGGAGGTTAGAAAACATTATTTTTACAATAGAGTCGTCAATGAGTGGAATGCTTTACCAGAATATGTTGTGTATTCGAAGAGAGTGGGATATTTTAAGAAGAATCTCGATAACTATTGGAAACTGGTAAGGAATTAGATATATTTTGGACCAACCTTGCTGGGCCTCTGGCCTGTTGTTGGTCGACAATTTTTGTATTTGTATATTGTAAAAAGTGCGACTAGATGTGTTGAGAGAGTAGTGACTGTACCTTAGTGTGAATGTACCTTACAAGTTACAACACCTTAGCAAATGATAATACGTACCTTAGCAATACCAATAATAAGTTGGCAGAAATTGCCACCTGACTCCAGAGGCGAAAGGAAGTGTCCACCGCCTCACTACGAGTTAGCGTAACTCTTGAAAAGTATTAATTACTAACTTTGATTTCAAGTGTAAATGCATTTTAAAATATTTAAAATACAATGAATAAAATAGTAATAAATTGGTTTGTATTCAACAAATCGTATTTTAATTTATAAAAATGCCAAAGAAATTTTTTAAAATTTTAAAATCTTTTAATTTAATATACCATTAAAATAGCACGTGCCAAAGAACACACATGTAGGTTCTTTTTTAATCCCATGTCTGTGAAATGACAGTTTTTAGTTTTTTGAAGGTTTTTTTTTTTCGGAACCCGGAAAACGCCACAGAAGCATATTAAAATTAAAATTTTAAAATATTTGAACACTCATTATTCATATTCCATTAATAGCAGATGCCAAAAAACACGACGTTTTTTTTTCTTCTATCACATATCTGAGACATGACAGCTTCTGGCTTTTTAAAGCTCTTTTTCGAAACCCGGAAAAAGTCGGACATGTTTTGCTTTTAAGACAAGTAATCAATGCTTCTACGAACAGAGGCCTGTTGTGGAGCAGTTTAGTTTAAGTGTTATTGTATTGTTGACATATTTTTTTTAAAAAATTAAATGGGAATTAGAGCCTTTTTCGTTTTTGATTTTTTAAAAAGTTAATGTAATATTTACAAAAGTAGACTGGTTAAACGTTTAAAATGATATAGGTCATCTTTAAGTCAGATTACCAGCTATGGCACTTACTGTCATGTGATGTTTCCCAAGCAAAAGTTGTTTAGCTCTTCGGCCTAATTTTTGTAATATATATTAAAATAGAAAAATCTGAACGAGCTCAAAAATGTCTATTGCAGCAAACCTAAACGGATACACGATTTTCTCGAAAATATAAATAAAAACGTCCACTGAGAACTCGTGCGTAATATTTGAAGTCTGTATCTCTTTTCGTTTTACAGTAATAAGCAATACCTTTAAAACCAAAAAAGCTCTATGGCACAGATTCCGTTTTCGCATGCGCTATTTTCTCGAAAACCATATTATGACGTTTGTAACAGGTCTGGAAACTCTTGCACCAAATTTGAAGTTCGTACACTCTTAAAACAAACAAGCGAATTTAACTCAGTCTGAGTTAATTTCACTCCCCCAGTCTGGAAAATGCACTTCTCCGAAATGAGTGGATCCTTTGTGTGTTAAACCTCCGACAGGATCACTCCAAGCGAGTGATTTTAACTCAGTCTGAGCTAATATTCACTCCTTTCCAGTGTCGAAAATGCACTTCTCCTACTGGAATGGATTTCACTCTTTTGTTTTAAGAGTGTAGCTCTTTTAGTTCGAGCTGCAAAGTGGTTTCAGAAGGACCGTTGTTTAAAAAAACACACAATTTGAATCAGCACTTTCCTAAACAAGTATAAAACACAAATCCTCCATTTCGGATTTCCGACCCCATCGCAATACTTTATTTACCTTATATTTTTCACAAAAAGGAAATAGAAATTAAAAATATCAATTCATTTATGTATCATTATTCGTTAAAATTTTATTAAGTTTTGTTTTAAACCATTATTTTATTTAAATACAAGCTCTAAATGGTGCGAAAGTATAGTACTTATAATATTTTTGTTTAAATTTAAAATAGAAAAGTTCAACGATTTATAAGTTTTGCTCCCATTTAGATAAAACTTTAAGGTTTGAAAGATTAATTTAGATAGGTTAAAGGTTAATTTAGATATGCATGTTATTTTTACATTCGGTCGCATATTTCTCAATACCCCGTCGAGTCAATGGTATAAAGGTTTTTCCACAATGCTTCTTATTGTTTCAATTGGAAACAATTTACACTTGTTTTACAGTCTTTAAAAAAAAAAAGTACTGTTTAGCCTTATCCATGGTTTAGACATCTGGTTCGCGGCTTCCCTGCAACAGTTACGAGGATAAAGGGAAACATAAACTATCCATAAATAAAACGAACAGTGCTTGCTTTTATAAAATAACGGTAGGACCTAGGGCACTGAGCTGGATAAAATGTGTTTTTGTTAAAAAGTGTGCACCAAAATTTCTTTATATAGGTCGTTCGTTTCTTTCGAACACGGCAAAGTAATTAGAAATAATAATTGATTATAGTCGTTGCGTTATTTTAAGTATAAGGTATCCTTCATTACAGCAATACAAAATGAAAAATAAATAAAACAATACATGCAATTATAAAGGTAGTTGTTTATGTAGCGAGTTCTTTCCTATAGTTCCTTATCTCCACATAATCCTAGTCAGGAAAAGTGATTAAGTACATTTTAAAAACTATTCCAATAGTAATTCAATTACGAACTTCAAACTTTGTATCAATGATTAAATAATATTCTTATTCTCCCAGACAGCGCAAAGAAATATTGACCACCACTGCCATTAATTTAAAAAATCTGATCATATTTTAAAATTTAAAATTCAAGATAAAAGCATTTTGAGAAAATTGTGCAAAATATCGGCCGATTTTTAGTTTTATATATTAAAAAATATTTTAAGGGTGAGCTAATTTATGCGAGCTATGTTTTTATGTGCTACACATATAGATTTCTGTTAAGTACTAGTTTTGAAGATAAATTTCTAACTACAGTATTAAATTCAATTTTCAGACTAGTTTTTTTAGTGTTCTAGATGCTCTTCGGCTTTTTTCAAGCATCCTTCTCATAAGGTTGAAAGCTGAAAACAGAACTTGCTGAATTCAGAAAATTAAAGGGAATCAGCAAATTAAGAAACCGAACGAACTTTTGTCAGCAAATTTTTTCGAATTATGCATGTATACTTATGATTTTTGTCATTTTTATTTCTGAATATTTAATGATTGACTATCTTATGGCATCATTTTTATACAACTTGAAGAATACAAATAAGTGTGTGTTCGTCACAGATTTAGGAAAAAATCGTATCCATGCTTTATATATTTAAAACAATTTATATACAGTTCAATCCCGATTATCCGTTTCTCCTTTTTCCAGAACTATCTGTCACCTACTGTCAACATCCAAAAATTTCGGTAATAGTTTCATTCTCGGTATTTCACAACAGAAAACTGTCTCAGAAATCTGCGGTGATTCTAAGATGCGGAATCTCCAGTGTTGCTGAAATCTACAAACTTTCGCGATTCAAAAATTGGGAATTTCCAACAATTCTGAAATTTACATTCTCCGGTGTTTCTGAAATCAGAATTCTGCACCGATTTTAAAATAGGAAAACTTCGTTGTTTATAAGATAGCAAAACCTCGGCTACTGCAAAAAGTTAAAAAGCGCAAAAAGTGGAGATACTTAATTTTCGGGAAACTACGGGGATCTCTTCACCAGCTTCCAAGTGATATCTTCCATAAAGGCCCTCGCCAGATAAGACGGTGAAAAATGCCCCCATTCCAATCGGGCTAATTTTTTTTCTGAAAATACCTCATAGTATGGACAACTTCTCAGCCAAGTTTCAGCTCAAAAATGTGACGCATTTTTGAGTAAAAAATTAAAGTTTTTTTTCTTTTTAAATTGATTATTCCCTGAATATATTTGATAAATCCAAAAAACTACTCATGAGTTTTTAGATATCATTGAGTAGTATTCTCAGAAAAATCCGCTCATAAATCTGATCGAGTGATCATTCTTAAAAATGCATTTTTATTTTTCAAAAAAAAATTTCATGCCAAAATCGTTTGGTCACAACTTAGGATTTTGTCTCTACATATTCCTCTATTATCAATCTATAATATATATTTTTTTCAGATTTTTAAAATTATTGGACGATAGTTTAAAAAAAATAAAATATTCTTAAAACCTGACTTTTCGCACTACTTACTCGGCAGATGGCCCTCCTAACAAAGGCGGGGAAATTCAATCTGGGAGAATTTCTTTCGGACTAAAGAATTTAGCATAGATTTAGAAAGTAGCAGATCTGCCTCTAGGGGGAAAGGTGAAGCCATTTGTTAACCATTATCCCATAAGGCAGTTCGCAAGCTCTAGCACATGGCATGCCATACGCCACCAGATGGCACCATGAGATAATTCGACTAATAAAAGATATATATTCAATATTAACTAATTAAAACTTTTTACAAGTTTCGCTAGCATAATTTTATAGCTGCATGCGTATTGATAATTTCTGAAGGCATGAGGTATATATTCACAAAAGAAGCAAGTTAAAAATGCAGTTTTTATTGTATGTAACTCTTCGGAAAAACCATTTTTGTGAATCAGTATCCCGTGATGCATTGCGAAAACGACGAAATGTGGATTCATCACGCATCATTGCGTTGTACGGGATTGCGCAATCGGTGGGCATGCTATTTCTAAATCTATGGATTTTAGAGCAAAAAAATCAGGCTTTAAGAATTATTTTTTTAAACTATCGTCCAATAATTTTAAAAATCTGAAAAAAAATATATTATAGATTGATAATAGAGGAATATGTAGAGACAAAATCCTAAGTTGTGACCAAACGATTTTGGCATGAAATTTTTTTTTGAAAAATAAAATTGCATTTTTAAGAATGATCGCTCTATCAGATTTATGAGCGGATTTTTCTGAGAATGCTACTCAATGATATCTAAAAACTCATGAGTAGTTTTTTGGATTTATCAAATATATTCAGGGAATAATCAATTTAAAAAGAAAAAAAACTTTAATTTTTTACTCAAAAATGCGTCATATTTTTGAGCTGAAACTTGGCTGAGAAGTTGTCCATACTATGAGGTATTTTCAGAAAAAAAATTAGCCCGATTGGAATGGGGGCATTTTTCACCGTCTTATCTGGCGAGGGCCTTTTGCACTTATATTCGTTTACCAGAACGTCTCAATTTCAAAATTAACATAACACTGCAATCCAATGTTTCATTAGGGTTCGAGGACTTTCGCCGATCCTCCGTAATAGAAGTTAAGTTTTACTATTTAATTGAAATTTCTAAAAAAAAAAAAAAAAACAGAATTTTCGACTATTCGATCTGCAAGCGGTCAAAATGAAATAGGATATTTGAGTTTCTACACTCTTAAAACAAAAGAGTGAAATCAAGAGTAAAATCCACTCCTGTAGAAGTACATTTTCGACACTGGAAAGGAGTGAATATTTACTCAGACTGAGTTAAAATCACTCGTTTGGAGTGATCCTGTCGGAAGATTAACACACAAGGGATCCACTCCTGTAGGAGAAGTGCATTTTCGATACTGGAGGAGTGAAAATTAACTCAGACTGAGTTATAATCGCTCGTTTGTTTTAAGAGTGTACTGCAATATTTTTTGTTGTTATAAACAAACCGCCCCTTACACCGTTCATTCACTACGAAAAAAACAAACCACAACATCATTGTCTCATCTTCCACTCCTCCTCCCAGACGGGTGTTGGCGCTCTATCTTCCCCATCCTCTGGCAACCCTACTGTTGTGTACAGGACCAACGCGCTGATTCACTGCGGAGCAACGCGCCCATTGCCGAGAAAAAACGCACGCTCCGGTGGCGGAGTTTAAAAATACTGAGAGAGATGACGTTGACAGGAGGCAACAGGAGACCCCCCTCCCCGACGTTGGCTTTGTTTGGGTTGGTAATTGGGGACATTTTTCAGTTCAATTACGTTCTCTCTAGTAAAAAAATTTGAGAGAAAATAGAGTCTTAAATACATAAAAAAACATCTTAATCGTTGATAATTGGTTAGTTTAGATTTTGTAGTTCAATCACAGGCTCTCTAGTAAAAAAATAAAGAAAAACATAGTATTTAAACACCTTAAAAAATATCTTTAACGACGTTGATAATTGGTTTTAGATGTTTGTTGAAATGTGGGCTCGGGAGCTCAGTCAGTAAGGTGCACGTCTTGCGTATAAAAGTCCCAAGTTCAGGCCCAGGCATTGCCAAAATAACTGCCTCCTATGAATGGATAGATAAAAAGTCCGACGAGGGAGGTGTAGAGGGAGTGCACGTTAAATATTCTCCAACCTCTCGACGCTGCTTACAATGTCGCATTTAAATTACGTTCCCTCTAGTAAAAATTTTTGAGAGAAAGTAGAGTCTTAAATACTTTAAACATAGTCTTAAACACTTTAAGAAACATCTTAAACGACGTTGATAATTATTGGTGTCAAATGTTTATTCAAATAAGGGCTGGGAGCTCAGTCGGAAAGGTGCATGTCTTGCATGGTCCCAAGTTCAGGCCCAGGCATTGCTAAAATAACTACCTCCTATAAATGTTCTGTACAGCTAAAACTGTTCTGTACAGCTGTAAATAGCTAACACCTTTGGGACGCAGTGTTTTCAATCCTTATTTATTTAATTTTCATGACATGAATAAATTCATCGTATTAATAATGTGATTCTTAGAATTTGTTCAATTAACGAAAACGTAACGTTATAAATGCACATGCACGCTTATCATTCAATGCGCAACAAACAGCCTAGGGTGGGGCCAAGAAGTTTCCATCATCTTCTATCTCTAATCGCCGCTAAGCTTCGCCAATTTCTTGTTTTCAGAACCAAGCAATCAACATAAATTTTAAAATTTTATGATTTTTTTTATATTCTATTTTCTTTTCACTTAGAAATAATGCCCCCCCCCCCCCCCCCCCCGCCCACACCAGACATCATCTCTCTTCAAAAATAAATCTAGTACCGATTTTCCAAACAAATATTTTATTGAATAAAAATTATATTCAATATATATGAAGTAAAAAAACATCTACTTCATTGGAGAGCATTTAGTTAACTTCAGAAAAAAAGGCAGAGTGGAAGTCCAACAAAGCGAGTGACTATTTTTAAAGCTTGTGAGAAGAGTGGATCAGAAGTCAAAACAAATTCTGCTGCGTCTGCAATTTCTTTGGGAAAGAATGTATTGACGCTATTAAAAAGTGGGAACTGTTCGATGGATCGACAAGACATTAATTAAGAGTTAATAAAAAAAGAACTGTTACTTGTGTGGTTAATATTAATTTAATATACAACCGTCATCCATTCTCATCACATTTCCAGTCTAATCTTAAGGTATCCATATACCTTAGACAACTTTTTCTTTAAATTTTTGAGATAGACTTTCAAAACTTTATGAGAAGATCAGGCAAATGAAAAATTACATAATTTACTTTACTGCAATAAAAAATATTAATTAATAAATTAATTGGCAATTAATTTAATTGTGGGTTCTACTAAGCGATATGTGCCAAACTGTGAACAACATAAAGACATTTCAAATCAGTTGTTTTACATAATTTTTTGCTGAAAAGAAAATAATAAATATCCAGGCATGTGATCATAAAAAAATCTAAGATCTAAGCAAAGCAGTTATTTAATTATGATAGTTTGAAATGGCTAGCTTTAAAATATGATTATTTTTTCAAAATTAATTTTTTAAGTCTGTAAAAATGTAATATTTTTTTACAATTGTTATAAAAAGTATGGCCACATGTCCTTATTCATACTCTTTGAAATACACTTTAATTTTTTTTAAATAGAATGATATTTTATTGAAATATCTTTCTCGGAGTACAAGCATATTATGAAAAAATTCGTTCTTCAGAAAATGAGTTCAAGGTTTTCATTGTCAGAATGATGACAATAGAATTGGCTTTAAAAGACTGCCTGTAAATGAAAAACTATTTACAGTTGATGAAATCTACTTATACCATTTGAAAGATAAATAATCTGGTAATATTTTAATGCAAAAGTATCAGAGCACATATTTTGATCAATTTTCCCTTTTTTTAAGGCATTGATACCTTAACTTAGTTCCAGGCTTATCTTAATTCAATGAACAATCCCCTGAACATTTTATATAGCTCACAGTTACGAGTTTCTGCGTACAAATGCACCTAAAAATTTTCTGCTTTCATGGTCCAGGATTCCGAAGCATAAGTTAGAACGGGACAGATAAGTGTTTTGAAGAGCACAAGTTTTGGTCTGAAATAGTTTTGGTCTTCCTAGGTAAATTGGGAGACCTGTACCTGAGAAAATGTTTCGATCTGAACCATTCTTTATTAGCAGCAGGAACAGGTCTTCATTAATAAAATATTTCAGGAAAAATATGATTGTTTAAGTCAATCTTTGAACCTTAATAAGAAAATTCATTAATCGTTTCGAACTTGTGCTGTCCAACTAAGAAATGACCGAGGATAATTGCATACTAACTTTTAAAAAATAGGCTATTGACGAAGGTTTTAGCATAAGCGATAAGTTGCAATAAAAATAAAGTTTTTTTTTCTTTCATTTGAGTATATTGAACATTCTTAGACTGCATAGTTGAACAGTGTTTGGTGATATTAACACAAATAATAAACTAATAATAAAAATAACGCAAATTTCAATAAAATGTACCAATGAGTTTGAATTTATTACAAACACTTTTAATTCGATAAAAAGCAAAAATTAAAATAAAAAAATAAGCTTTGAAACTTGTTTATTAACTTTCGTTTTTTTTAACATTCAATTCCTTACGAAATGAACTCAAGTTTTTCAATGTTTGGTAACTAATTACGAATGATTAATGAAAAAAAGGGAAATCATTTATTAAAATGTATCATAATTGATGAAATAGTAAATATTTAACATTATTGAGGAAACTAAAGTGTCACTAGTCCTGAAACGGTAAACAACACTCTAACTTTTATATGGATCAAAGCGAACGCAAACATAAATAGACTGGAATAATGGAACACGAAATTCTCATTAGAAGAGTACACGGGAAGAACCGATTGATTTATTAGGCGGACGCCCGCAATTGTCTACTTGGTGGACATTGGCGGCAGAAAACCGGTTTCTCTCTTTCTTCTTCGCTTGGTCCAAGCGCCGGGATCGTCAATCGCCTGAATCTTGCTAGCTAGAAACCACATAGATAATAGTTAAAGTATTAGAGTGGAAGATCACGTGACCTACTACACTGGCTTTATTGGGGCTCTTCTGGGAGCTCCTTGCGCGTCCCGTCGTTAGCATTGGAGGTCATGTGATCTGCCGCTCTATTACTTGAACAATGATCTCTGTGGTATTAACTGGTTTCCTTTCACAAGTTTAGGCGATCACTCGCTATCATCGCCAAAGTGGCCTGCTAAGGAAACTTCTCTACAAAATCAATCGGTTTTTCCCGTGTACTTAATATGTATATTTAATGTATACGTGTATAATCAAAGATAAAACGCAGTAAATAATGTATGCCAATAAAACTGAGGCATAATAATACACGTCCCTGAGAAAAAAAAATTATGTTTTAAGACAGACGCTTAATTCTTAGTGGTTTTCTACTACAGTGCAATCCTGACAGATAAATAGAAAAATTATCAAAACATGTTGCAACTTCGACTAAAAATGTGTCTTTCTATATGAAAAATCAATGAAACTGTTCAGAAATGAAAGCTCTTCTGGTTAGAAAGACACATGAATGAGCTATTTATCTCAAGCTAAACCATTTAACCTCATAGTTTGAATTTTAAAAAGAAAATATATGTCATCATTTCCGCATTTATAAATAGAGCAGCACTCGCGAATGTGCCCATATTTTCAAATATATTAACCTCAAATAGTTTTTTTTTTACTTATTCTGGTTTTTTTTAAACAGATAATAAGTTTTTTTGTAGTTATATAGGAAATTTTAGTTTTAAAGTTACGAATTTTTAAATATAACTCATGGTGTCTTGGTATCCCAAGATGCACCGCTTTAGCAGTTTTTTGAGCTACTGCGCAAAGCATAGAGCCAAAACTATGGAAACTGGCACTGAGGTATCCCAAGATGCACAGCTCTAGCCTGCTTCTTTTGCGCGTTACTGCGCACATGCATGGACCGCTCTATTCTCTTTCCTAACTCTATGTATTCGAAGCACACTTTGTAAAACTTTAAATTAAAACTAATAATTAAAATTCAACGCTATCAAAAGATGTCATTGTTTGCCAGAAAATCGTCACAACTCGCATAATTTCGAGCATAATCCCACACATTGGCTCAAAATCACTCTTTCGGAGAGATATGAGATAAAATTCCTTAAACAGTCAATGAGTCAGTATTTGTGGGATGAGGATGCCGTCAAGAAGAGGAAAGATGATATTCCCAAGTGTCACCATCGTCACGGCTTTTGGGAAGTCGTGAAAGAAACCATTGATATTTATGATAAGATATTTTAAGTATATTTCAACTTGGATACATAAAGTTTGTTTAGTCTCTGGAGCTTGAATAATTGTTATAAACACTAACGTATCATACCGAACAAGAAGTTCTTAAAGAACTAAAATAGCCTACTTTTCTGGTACTTAAATACTTACTAAATTTCTTACCGGGAAACAACTAGGTTCGTAACAGTAAGTGTCATCTACAACCGTTTCTACATTAAATTTTTACACATTTGGAATAAATTTCAGTAAACACAGCATCCAGCGATAATTTAAAGTTCCGAAATAAATTATTTTTGTTAATTTTTTATCGCAAATTAAATAAATATTACTTATCGTCTGCATGATTTATTTGCAGTTGTAAATAAGTATTTAATTATTCGTAGAACAAAAACCATAAAACTACTCCAAGATGCACGTAAAATATGAAATGTAAATTAAAACTAATCAGGATTATACGCAAAAAAATGTGTCTTGCCACTTACTTAGTAAACAAATAATAAACAATCAAATAATCACATTGCCGACGTCATTCTAAACTGATTTATAACCAAAATAAATTTTGCTTCAAATAATATTATTTTTAAATGAATTAAGTTTCTCATGCCATTGTTGGGTTGGCAACAGCGATTTAAATGACTCGAAATCATAGAGATCTTAATAAAAGTATTAGAGTGGAGGTCACGTGACCTATCTATGCTAACGACGGGACGAGCATGGGGGCCGCCATCTTAGAGTTCGAGACCAACATTTTTAAGTGGAAAGGGCTTAGAAAAAAATAAATTTTATTCTAAAATATTAAAAAAAAATACTAGCTGCATTTTGGAATATTTTTAGTGACTTTAAAAGAACTTGAAACGCTTTTCTAGTATTTTTATAATATTTATTTTGCAATTTTAGAATTAAATTTTATTTTTCGCGTATTCTTCTACTTAATGTGACGGTGATGGCTGCAAGTTGCCAGTGTCGCCATCACATAAAGAAAAAGAATGCTAGGCAAAAATAAAATTTAATTCTAAAATTACAAAATAAATATTATAAAAATACTAGAAAAGCATTTCAAGTTCTTTTAAATTCACTAAAAATATTCCAAAATGCAGCTAGTATTTTTATGGTATTTTTTTAATATTTTAAAATTAAATTTATTTTTTTCTAAGCACTTTCCACTTAAAAAAGTTGGTCTCGAACTCTAAGATGGCGGCCCCCATGCTCGTCCCGTCGTTAGCATAGATAGGTCACGTGACCTCCACTCTAATACTTTTATTAGATCTCTATGCTCGAAATTGAATTTCAGTGCTAATCCAATGGGAAATTCGTTGACAAATAGTAGATTTATATCCGTCCGATCGTACAGACAGACAAAAAGTATGAATGTTGGGTTTCTGTGAGGCCATACCTTTCTAATAACATAAGAATTTTTAAGATCGGATTGATAGAACCGATTTTGGAAGGGGGTACGGACAGACGGACGGATGGATGGACATCGACAGCATGTAAATACCTACTTTTCATTTTTTTAATTCTTTCAAATTAAAAAAAGAAAAAGGCTAAAAATACTGTTGAAAGTTTGAATTCAAATTATTCGTATATTATGAAAGGACTGAAAGTTGTACATTTACACACATTTTACCGAACATGCGTTTTAGTTTGATAATAATTTACAGTTTAAAGTTTGAATTAAAATCATTTGTAAAGCATTAGGTATCTTATAATTTTAACAAAATTTGCACACAGATACATTTTGTTTTTTAAAATCACTGCTGAGCATTTTTTTTTTTAATTCATTCTATTATTATTTTGTTAAAGAAAATTTTAAACATCGTTTTTCAAAATTTTAAACTTTAAAACCACTTTTTGACAGCAAAATTAATTTTAATTAAAAAATTTTACGTATTGCCGTGCACGCCGGATATATAAAGCTAGTAGGAAATGAAGCTTTAATAATTTTCAGTAATTTAATTTTGATAAAAATATGACAAATTCTAAACAAAATATGCAAAATAAGACCAATTTTATACAAAATATGCAAAATAAGACCAATTCTATACAAAATATGGTATTGCTTAAAAAAAATTGAAAGAAACAACTTATTCGTTATCTTAAACTTTGTCCATATTGTTATCGTTATTATTATTTTTATAAAATATTAACACTCTATTAGCCTTTAAGGAATTGCATTTGGTTTCCGCATGAATTCTATATCCTTTATTGTTAATAATATTAGCTCCTTGAAAATTATAATAATAATATTAAGAAGAAGAAGAAGAAAAAGGAAGCATTACAAATATAAATATAGAAACATTTATTTTTTAATAGATTTTAAACGCTATTTTTATTATTAACTAACCTCATACAAAGTCGTACTGTACAATGTTACTATCCAACGAAAACTTAAATTATTCAAGTAAAACAGCAAAACAAAAACTTTGTTTTTTTTTTTTTTTTAATCATGAACATTTAACTTGAAGTGAAAAATATCTTCTCAATTGAAAAACTTTTTGGGTGCAAGTAAACAATTATTCTTATCTCACGACACAACCACATTACACAAGACAATCGCAAAATTAATCTTGCTGAAACACGTCACTTTATAGAGTAATCGCATCACTCCAACAAAAATTTCCTTAAATACCCCAACTTTATCTCCAGATAGTTCTGGTTCTTTTATTTTTCTCCGAAGTGTGACACAAATACCCTTGAATGGGCAATGTCTGAGCGGAGGGAGGAAGTCAGAGGAATCAGCATAACTCGGATAAATAATCCAATCAAGAAGCCTTTTCTCTTCTTCTTCAAATAGGGTCATGACTCACAGTCCGATAATTTGGCGCGAAAAAAAGTGTATCCTGGAGTGCCTATAATATAAAGGGTGCTTAGGACGCAGACTGAAAATTATAGGAGGGGGTGCTAAATACTAAAATATTGGCAATTTTAAAGAATTCATCAAAGTTTGAAGTTCGTAGCAAAAAAATGGATTCAACATTCATTTTTTGAAATTGTTTTTTTTTTATTTCCTTTATAGTTTTCAATAAAAATTTTCACACAAAATATTCGAACCGATTTCAAAAAGTGGGATTATAAAGACCTAAAGGTCATTTACTACAATTATAAAAAAAAACTTTTGAAAAATATATAATACCAACGGAGAATTTTAAGACTAGTTGGTCCATAGTTGGAAACTCTTGTAAGGTAATATTTACATACAAAATGATCTGAATACAATTTAACCGAAATACAGTTTTCATTCTGATAAAACTGCCAAATTCTCTCAAATAATATTCAAATCTGTTAGACCTTAAACGAAATTAATGTTTTAAACATTTGGGTGTTGTCCGAATAAGAGTAGTTCTAGATATTATAAAAAATTATAAAAGAATTTACATTTAAATAATTCATTCTCTTGTATTCAAGAGCCGTGTTTTTTATTATTAATATTGACATAAAATTAATAACACATAAACTCATTATAAAAAATTATAATACATATACTGTAATTTTAAAAAACTATAAAATAAACTATTGCTTTATTTCCCGCCGAAAACTTGCATTGTTTATTTTTATATCTGAGTACAATATTAATAATTTCTAAACTTCAAATATCCATGAGAAAAAAAAATCATAATTACAAAAATTAAAAAAGTGCAGTAGTTAATTTCAAATCTAAAATACAACAACGAATCCAAATATTAGAACATTCATGTACACGAATGAAATTGATGTTATAAAACTCGCAGTTTTTTTTAATACCATATGTTAAGCATTTGTACATGTGTAACTTTATATCATAAGGGGAATTTTATATCATAATGGGAATAATCATTTACGATACAAACAACAAAACTGTAAAACAATAAAGAGTGACGTTACTCCCAAATTTGGATATAATTCTTTTGCGTATTTCACCAAGCCCCCCCCCCCCCCCCCCTTTGGTGCATGTGTATTTTGTTGCCCTCGAGATATAATTTGGTATTAGTCACTAGAGGTAGAAATATTATGGCTCGTACACTAAAATGTGGAGTTTTCAACGTCTAAAAACGTTTATTTTTTTACAGAGCCAGTAAGTTTACTTTAATTTTTTGTGTAACATGGCTCTTTATTTTTTTACATTGAATAATAAATACTGTTTTTTTAACAAAATAAAAAGCTTCATGTGTGAAAATAGATATTTATGTAACTAGTGCGAAAAGTAATGCTTTTTAAAACAAGTGGATTTTATTTCACGAGCGAGGTACGAGCGAGTGAAATAAAGACACGTGTTTTAAAAAGCATTACTTTTCGCACGTGTTTCATACACTATTTTTTATAATTGCGTGAAAAAAATCAAATCTCATTGGTTCAAAAATGATTCACGGGCTAATTAGAGTAAAATAGACTAAGAGATGTCAAGGAAAACAACCAATGAACTCGCAGTTCGGAGCGCGTGACGCTATAAAAAACCAATAAGCGTGTTTCAACATTTTGTCAAAGAAAGCAACCAATGAACTCGCAGTTCGAAGGGCGTGACTTAAGAAATATTCCCATCGCGAGAAAAAAAATTCATTGATTCAAAAATAATTCACGCGCATAAAATTTTTAAATACAGCAGATCGATAAATCTTTGGATTTTATGAGTATTATCAAATCGAAATTTTACTTGAAATGTTGGCATCTTATAAAAAGAGTGCGACAAAGTCTTTTTTTCACTGCTTTTGGGTGAAAAAAGTACTTTTTTTCACAGTTTCAAAAAGTCTAGCTTTGTGCACGCGTCTGATATTGAAATTATAATGTAAAAGTCGGCTTTTTTTCACGTAATTATAAAAAAAACATTTACTTACGCATTTTTTACGGTGTTGTCTGCTTAGTGATATTTTAAAACCATAACAAGCTAATGTAAAGATACAACTTTTACAAATTTATTTTTAATTAAAGTTCCTTTTAGCTTCCACACTACGTTTATACCGTAAAAAGTTGAAGGTTTTATAATCGTTCAGTCCGTCTGACTGTCCGTCTGTCACCCACTTTCACCGAACGAACCGCAGGTCTCACAAACAAGTGGGATACGTCATTTTGAAGCAAAAAATCAGTTTAGGCTACATTCCAAATTTCATTAAAAATTTTAATCTGCATTGAAATAACAGCATGCAAATTCCAATTTTATTCAATATTTTCACTGTTGCCATGACATCAAACGTCCGAGAAATTTTATTAAAAATAAAAATAAATTTCTTGAAAAAATATTTCTTTTTGTGATATAATTCAATTTGGATTGTTGTAATAGCACAATAAAGTTATTTTTAAGGTTCATTATATAATAAATGAAGAAAGATGCATAAAAAATTCTAATTTTGCATAAAAAATATGCAAAGTTTCGCTTTTATTTTTAATGCGACATTTACTAATTTATTTTTCGAAATGTAAACTTGAGGCTTCAAAAAGATATTTATTTAAAAAATACATCATTATTCTTCGAACTCAAAAAAAAAAATAGCAAACGATAAAGATTGATTATCAAATCTTCAAAAGAAGATTAAAGACAATTATTAATTTTGGTTTATAAAAGTTTGAATTAGAACTAGCTAAAGGTCCTGTTAGGCGAATTTCTTTCTGAGCTGCTGTTAGTGTGTTTCCAGTTGAGCGTAAATATTGTGTGGAAGCGGTGTAAGTGACAGATTCTGTAACAAACCAACTTGTTTAACACTAACAAGCTTCATGTAGAGAATCAACTTTTGCAGATTAATTTTTTTATAGTATCGAGCAATTAAGGTTATTATTTTTTTTTTAAAAAAAGGACATGCTTTATGTAGGGAAAGGGAAGCAACTTTTACAGTATAATCAGAGTTCTTGAAAAAAAACCAGTTTTATGTAGAGAAACAACTTTTAAAGATTAATTCGAAATAGTGTTGAGTAATTGAAGTTCTCTTTTCAACAATAACAAGTTTCATGTAGAGAAACAACTTTTACAGAGGTAATACGCATTTTTTTTTTCAACTATAAAAAGCTTCGTGTAGAGAAACAACTTTTACAGATTACTTTTTTTATAGTGTTAAGTAATTAGGGTTCCTTTTTTTAACAATAACAAGCTATATTTAGAGAAAAACTACTTTTACAAATGTGATAATAGTTTATTTAACATTAACAAGCTTCAGTTAGAGATACAACTTCTACAACTACAGATGTAATTACTAATCATTTTTTTTAAAAACAATAAATGGTCTTATGTAAGGAATTTCGCAGATTTATTTTTTATAGTCTAATGTAATTAAGGTCCTTTTTTTAAAAACAGTAACAAGCTTCATGTAGAAAAAAAAGTGTTACAGATTGCTGACAATGTGGAAAATAGACCGTCTATTTTCGCTGTTCCGTAGCGTTGCTATAGCAGAAACAACACACAACATTATCGTCTCTTGCTCCATAACCCTCATTACAAAATGTAATGTGTATTTGAATCAACACTACACTCCGTGCCAACCTAACTTGGGTAAAAACAATGAGTAAAAAAGCAGAGGGAAGAGCGCGGTTGATCCGTTGGTTGGAAACTCTTGTAAGGTAAGATTTACATACAAAATTTTCTTGATACAATTTAACCAAAATACACTTTTTTCATTCTGATAAAATTGCCAAATTTTCTCAAATAATAATGAAGTCTGTTACACCTTAAACGAAATTAATGTTTTAAACATGTTTTCTGGATGTATTCGCAAATAAGTTATGGAACTCTTTACAAGCGCGGAAGGATCTTCTCCATAGCATATTTGTATTTATCCAACTTAGGTTGGCAAGGAGTGTACTGATGGCAATTTCGAAAGCGGCTTTGATTCAAAAACAAAATATATACATGATAACCTATATCTTTAATACGATAACAACTAAACAACGCAAATATCACTTCTAAAAATAATCGAATGAAACATTCAGTAAAAATGCAACAGTTCATTTTTCGTTCCTTTAGGCGCGAATGTCAAATCTCAAAACACTCTAAACAGGTGTGTTTTGTTGTCTGAACTCCGCTATATCAATATTTATTTTCTTCTTCTTACAGCCCTCCATATTGAGGGCAAAGTTTATCTTTAAGCAACTTCGAGTTCTGATTATGGCACTTGGATGATAGGAAATTGGTTCGTTGGTAGATATATATATTTTCAGGTTTGGTTAGGCTTGAATTATCGTCGCACTAGAGCTATACGAGGGCTATTAGCGACGGGCGTCGTATTTTAAAACCACAGTCAGGTGACGAGCCAAGACCTGAATAGGCACCCAACGCAACCGCTAATATATATTTTTTCAGGCTTCTTTGCTTGGTCAGAGACCCGCTACCGCTAATAAACCTTCTTCACGTAAGACAAACACAACACACACTCTTAAAACAAACTAGTGATTTTAACTCAGTCTGAGTTAATATTCACTCCTTTCCAGTGTCGAAAATGCACTTCTCCTACAGGAGTGGATTTCACTCCTTTGTTTTAAGAGTGCACATACGCGACAAATGCTGCCATCTATCGCGCACCACCTCCACAAGTTAGACATTTCCCTGAAGGGAAGGGAAATAGTCTCCAAGAACCTGTACCCATGGGAAACTATGCAATGACCGCCCACAGCACTTTCGGACCCAACAGATTTTAAGAGCACGTACTCCGCATATACTCGACAAATACAAACATCCATGCCTTATCGGGATTCGAGCCCGAACACAGAAGCTCCAAAGGCTAGCATCCTAACCATTGCACCGCCGGGTCGGCTTATAGGTAATATGAGCCTCAGTTGATAAGACATTTCCGCAATATTAACGTCTTTGATGATTAGTTTATAGTCCATTTGTGCCAAGTGAAGTCGCATAAATATAAAACCAATAAGATTTATATTGTTCAATATAAATGCAAAGACCCACAAATGGAATGTATTTGCGGCTAAGAACACTACGCAAATGTTTTACGTAATTGATATTCTGGTATTCGAGAAGACATGGATTATAATGGCTTCTTTTAATACGCAGATTCGGTGTTCATTGACCTGACAACAATTCCAATTAAAATTCTTGCGTAATCGAGTTGGGAAAAAAGTTAGTGAATTATGAGTTTCATACAAGAATCCGTTTAAAAATGCATTGGCATTGTGTATGCGACGTCCGTTTTAAGTTAATTGAATTGAATGGAATATCTCAGTTTCGACAGCCTTTCGGCAATTCTAAATTAAACGTTTTAGAAAACTTTATTTGTACTTTAAGTCGTTAAATTATTCGAGCATCTGTGCATGGAAACTTAATTGCTCTGACCATGAACTTTTTAACTCGTATGCGATTTCGGCAATTTCAAATTTTAATGAAGGGCAAGCTTTTTATGAATATAAATTAACACGACTTGGATTTAGAAAAGAGGAAGGAGCTTATTAACGTCGTAATTTAAAACTTTTGAAATAAAAAAATTCTTTGGATACATAACTTAACATAAATGATAAGCAAATTAATAGCAGCATACTCTTTAATTATTTGTATATAATGGAGACCGGGGCTAGTTTTCGAAATTTTTTTTAATTCTTCTGAAATATTTTTTACTTTTATTTATTTTGATTCATTACACTTTTATATATACAAAATATCATTACGACTTTTCGAAAAAAGTAAGGGTCTGGGGAGCCCAGTCGGTTAAGCACTCGCTTAGCATGCGGAAGGTCCCAGGTTCGGGTCCGGGCATCGCCTAAATAGCTGACTACCTATAAACGGCCCGTGCAGCCAAAAATGTCCGACGAATATAACCCCGTGTAAGGGAGTGCACGTTAAATATCCTTCAAAGTCCTAACGCTGCGTACGATGTCGCCCTTAACGGTTGCGTTGGGTGCCTATTCAGGTGTTGGCTCGTCACCTGACTGTGGTTCTAAAATACGACGCCCGTCGCCAATAGCCCTCGTGTAGCTCTAGTGCGACGATAATTCAAACCAAACCAAACCAAAAATGTAAGCATAGCTTTTGGCAACATGTGTTTAAATGCAAGAATGCTGAGCTGGAAAACGTACATCGTAAACGGGGTACATTTTCCATGCCTGCCAGGAAAAAAAAGGGGGGGGGTATAATAAATGTATGCAGTAAATATTTCCAACTATTTTTTTAAATATTTTAACACACGCAAAAAAAATATTGGGATTTTTTACATTTTAATGTTAACTAAAACTATCTTAGAAAAGTATCCCTAGACAATCGATAAATATTGTTAAAAATTAATTCACAATGAACTCAAATAAATTGCGTAACTTCCCCTTTTGTGAATATTGTTTTTCATTTTTTATTCAGCAAATTGACTCCAAATTTTTTCGCAACCTGACAAATTATTATTTTTTTCTAGCACAATCATCTGCAACGTTGTATGTGGATGCTTTGAAATGCTTTTCTGCAACTACATTCTTCTCTAATAATATCCTCCTTCCCCTGATAGCTATTACTTCAAAAGTGTTGCGAGTTTCTGTCAGCTTTCGTTTTATTACTCATTTTACGTACAAAAACATATTTTTGCATTTAGTTTACTTTAGTTTAGTTTGAATTGTCGTCGCACTAGAACTACACGAAGGCTATTGGTGAAGGGCGTCGTAATTTAGAACCACAGAATGTGAATTTAGAACATGATATAAGGTTATAATGCTTGATCATATATTACAAAAATCGCATTTTTGGAATACTATTAAGTTTATTTTATAAAGCTCGGAGCGTTACACCTACTTTGTTACTCCCTAAATATAGTTTACCGTTATTCTGTGAACCGGAGCTCAGTGTAACGTTTCTCCATGAAATTGAAGTTAAGTTACGCTAATGTTTTACAATGATGTTAAAACATATTATACAAACTCATTTTTGGGGATGTTAATGAATAATGAGCTAAAAAAAATTACTTTTTTTATTCGTACATTTGCTAATTAACATTTTTAATATTACGGATAGCAAACGTGCATAGCATATGTAATTATATCATTAAATGTATACATTTTTATTTTATACAAGTTTGATAAGTGTTTTTTAATTAAATCATATCTAAATAACAATATTCATAAATACATAGTTAACAATACCGCAATATAAAATTTTTATTCAAACTATCGTAGTGTATAGTATACATTTTGAATAATACGCAAACTAGCTTTATTTAATAGATCAAAATGCATATTATATTTAAGAAAGTGCAAAAATATTTTTAAAATAAGCAGTTAAACGTTTGTTTTGTTATGGGTTTAACTTATGCTTAACCTAAAATAAATAGACGTCAAAAAAATTTTAAACTCTGAAAGTGTATGGAAGTTTTTCTTGATTACAAAACATTTTGATCTGCCGAGTAAACAAAGCTTTACATCACCAATCCAGAAATCTATTCTTAGCGTTTCGCACCATAAATGAAAAAATGACACTTCTGTTATCTGAACTCAGAGAAAAAGCTTCAATTTCCCTCTGTTTCTTTTATGAACATATGTTCTTTGTGTTGTTATTAACAAGAATAAAGGTCAATCGGAATCACTCGCAGTCTTCAATAAATTATTTTTGGTTTCCATGAAAACTCAAACTGTATATTCGTTTTTCGATGGTTAATATAATTTTTCAAATGTATAACAGGTTTCGCACAAACATTTTTAGCTAAACTCCACGCCAACATAACTTGGGTAAAAACAAAGAGTAAAAAGGCAGAGGGAAAAGCGCGGTACGTTTGTTAGTTGTAAATTCTTGTAATGTAATATTTACATACAAAATGATCTGAATACAATTTAACTAAAATACATTTTTCATTCTTAAAAAAAATTGCCAAATTTCCTCAAATAGTATTCAAGTCTATTAGAACTTACACGAAATTAATGTTTTAAATATGTTTTCTGGATGGATTCACAAATAATTTATGGAACTCTTTACATCCGCGGAAGGATCTTCTCCATAGCATATTTCTATTTACCCAACTTAGGTTGGCAAGGAGTGTAGATGGATGCAGTTCATGAATATAAAAGAAATTTTGAAAGCACGTAGCGTAAAAAAGCACATGGTTTTAATAATTAGTAGGATTATTATTATTATTCGATTTCATTCACTTATATAAAATCCTTATTTAATTTTTAATGCTTTATCAGATTTATTGAACTCAATTCTAGTTTTATTCTATCGCAGCATAAGTGAAAAAAAATGACGCAGCTATTATCTAAACTCGCAAAAAAAGTTTCACTTTTCTTCTGTCTTTTATGAACAGATGTTCTTTGTTTTGTTCCAAAACAAGAAAAAGGTCAATCGGAATCGCTCGCAAACTTCCATACCTAATGTCTCCAATGACCTAAAAAAACTGGCGATATAATTTCATAGCCAAAAGCCCTCCAGAGCGTGAAGGTTGTGGCCAACATATGTTGCACTTCCGCTCTTCCTATATTTAGTGGGCGAAGAGGGTCGACCTCCCCCAAAGAAAAAAGGGTATTTTTAGCTGAGTCGTCTGCTGGATGATTTCATTCGAACGTTGAAAACGGGGAAGAAACAATAAATTTCTTCTTCTTCGTCACCCTCCTCCTCGCGAAGATGAGGTTTGAGCATAGAGTTAAGGGGGGAATGGGCGCGCTGAATCGCGGGTCTCCAAAGCAAAGTGCATCAGTGTTAATAAACACAAAGGAGAAAAATATATTTTCTATCCAAACAAAAACCTCTCAGTAAAAGAAGGCCAAGTTCTTTTTAAAAAAATTGGCCTGGCCTTAAAAAGAAGTGAAATCCTGAAAAAGGTACCAAGTTCATTATAAGTTACTGATGTGTTATTGAACACCAAAACATTTTAGTCTTTGATCATTCTTATGCTTACCACATTCCAGCAAACTCGCACTTGTGTTTGTGTAACTTGGCCATTACGCATTGTGAAAATTTTGTTGAACCTTTTGCACTATGGGATGTTGAACCTTTTGCACTGGGGATGGGTGTAACCAATAAATTATTGAACATTGAGATGAAAGTACTCCTGAAGGTAAAGTGTTTTAAGTGTTTCAAGCCATACAAAAAAGAGGCCCAACGGATTTTTTTTTGTTTTTATAAGCTTTGTTTTCTGCCTAGTGGTCAAACAGAGTAATCTTGGCCTTCTCTTTTTTTTTCCTCAAAAAAATTGTCAATGAATATTTGAACATTGATATAACTTTTTTTTCTGTATCGGTATTTTATACGTTTTTTTATAAATGTCGTAAACGAATTTCTAAACTACCATTATATTGAACTTGTGATAAAATAGTTACTACTTTTAGTACTTACTTACTTACTCCTCGGCACTACAGTCCATGAAGGACCACATTGGCTTTGACCCTCCAATTTTTAACTTTAATCCTTTTCAGATCCTCTTCCGCCTCGTCCAACCATCTCTTCCTAGGACGTCCAGCTCTCCTCCTTCCCTCTGGCTTTCCTTTAAATATTTTCCTTGTTGATCTCTCATCACCCATTCGCTCAAGATGTCCAAGCCATTGGAGCCTTTTTATTTTTATTATATCCGCAGTATGCCTTTCCTTGTATAGCTTTCTCAATTCCAGATTACTTCGAATTCTCCACACCTCACTACTTTGTGGCGGTCGCAATATCGTGGGACCGTTGGAATCGAGTTGTACAGTAATAAATAATCATGTATCATAATACCTTTAATGGCTTGTTTATTTTATTCAAAAACGCGTAATGGCCAAGTTACACAAACACAAGTGCGAGTTTGCTTGAATGTGGTAAGCATAAGAATGATCAAAGACTAAAATGTTTTGGTGTTCAATAACACATCAGTAACTTATAATGAACTTGGTACCTTTTTCAGGATTTCACTTCTTTTTAAGGCCAGGCCAATTTTTTTAAAAAGAACTTGGCCTTCTTTTACTGAGAGGTTTTTGTTTGGATTTCACTTCTTTTTGTAGGTATACTAAATAAAATAATTTAAATAAGTTCTTAAATAAAAAAACATGTTATTTTTAAATATGACACTTTCAATTGTTTTATAAATAGTATACTAACTTTTTTAGAGGACAATCAACGTGTTTAAGTAAACATGATATATAAAATAAAAACTATTTGACGAATGTACATACATTTTTTTAAAATCTTGTACTGTTTCATTATACTGCTCGTTCTGTACTGCTTGTTGACACAAGTACATTTTGTACATATTTTAAACTAGCAGTATGGTCCCGCCTTATTGGGAACCCGTTAACTTCGCATTGCTTCCTTTTAGAGGCATGCTTACTTGAGAAAATGGGGGACATTCAGGGCCATATCCACCTGAGCTTCAACCGCGTGACATCACATGAATGTTCCCCATACACTCAATATCTAAACTAAATTCAATTCGTGTTGGCGCATGCGCAAGAAAAAGGCAAATTATAACAAAGAATGGTGTCAAGCCCCAGTTACCGCCCGGTCGTTGTGTTTTGAGGCCATGTTATGGTCTGTCTACTTATTAAAATACACTCAAAATCAAAACAAAAATAAAATTCGTGTTTTCGCATGCGCACTTAAAAATCAAACACTAATAGAGGATGGCGTCAAGCCCCCGTTTCGGCCCGGTCCATGTATTTTCAAGCCCTGTTATGGTCCCGCACTCCCACGTGGATGACGTTTTTTAAAACTAATTTTATTAATTAAAAAACACATTTAAATATGAAAAAACTAAGTCTCAGATGCACACGTAGGTATTAAAAGGAATCTATAATAAAAAATTCGAATTTTTTAGAGCAGTCTAAGTAGGTATTTTGCGATCCACAGACATACACAGACTCTTTCTTTTATTATTATAGATAAATTATCGCTACTTAAAATCATGGGTACTTCGTCAATAATGAACACCTTTTAAAACTTTTTTTTTCATATACTTTTGGGACAGCTATTTTTCTTTATCATTTTATTGTATTAAATTTATGGCAGCTTTAACTTGTTTGAGTGTTTTATTATTTGTATTACCGCACTAGATGCATGCATAATTTATATCGTATTTTTACTCGTTTAGTTGTTTCCTAAAGTAAAAAAAAAGTTGTCCATAAACTTTTGAAACGGGCTGTATACGGCCTAAGGGTCATTTTGCGATGCTAATATGACCCTTGGCGAAAACAATTGTTGTTGACCCCAATTACAGTTTGAAACCCGAATAGTTGCTTTTATACAAAATGTCAAAGCGTAGTATGAGTTCCAATTGTTATCAATATAATTTCATGATTTGTGTGTTTGGACTCTGGTATCTTTTTTAAAAATTTTAAACAATAGGGAAGAATTGATAACCCTTGTGTCGCTCTAGTGCGATGTTATTCCAACTAAAACAAAACACAAAAAAAATCATTTGCCTATTGTAAATCATTGGTTCCAGCCAACCATTGCTCATGCTTTATAGACCTTTAGCAATGTAACTCATCCTACAACCAAACAACCATAACTCATTATAAAACATGGAGCTCGTTGCTAGCTCAGGTGTTAAACTTGAAAACCATTAAACTTAATCAAAATGATGATTGAAACTTTCCATTAGTAATATCGTGTGCTAAATTCCACACTTGAAAAACCTTTATCGTATCATCTGAAGGTAAATAGCTATTTGAATTGTTGGCGATTCAATTAACACGTTGCGTGCCACTGACTCCTTAGGGAGTCGCGTGGTTCCGATTCATCGATAACAGCACATTCTAATGAAATTCATAGTGCAATTTTGCCAACAGTTCTTATGAGTCCAAGTTAGTTTGAAAACTTGATAAGCATGATGGTCTAGTGGTTGTACAAATTACGTGATCTAGCTCTGTCATCGACCCTTTTGTGTGATATTTAATTGACACCTAGTAATGCGGGCCTCTGACCAAGCACACAAGCCTGAACATATTTATGTCCTACCAACCAACTGCCTAGTAATCCCAGATGTGACTGATGATTTTCCATACATATATTTTAATGTTCATGCAGTTTTTGTGTTATTGCGAAGGGTAATCTTTCGCCAGGAACACTTCCTCGTATTTTTAGGACTAGCTGTCGTGTAGCTTTAGTTAGCAACGTTAATTCAACCTAACCTTGCAATTTTATGACATCGAACTAGGATTTGTACTTGTTCGAAAATGAAGAATAGTTAATTCATTTCCATTGTAACGAACATGTTTTAAAAAACAGGATGTTCTTCTACTTCATCAGCCTCTATCGATGAAGCCTCTATCGATGATATAGTGGCAGCGAATGTGTTAATCGCCGCTGGCATATCGGCGTATGTCAGAGGATTGTAACTGCTTTTGTAAAATGGCGCCAAGCCATTTAATAACAAACCCGTGCAAAATATTCGATTTTCGGATTTTTTATGTTGGTTGCATGACAAAATCTACCAGTGTTCCAATTTTCGGGATTCTAGAACAAGTGGGTGTCATAGAACATTTTGATGATCGGTGAGTGAGTGAGCCCCAAAAGTGGTCATTTTCCAATTCAATTTTCTCAGAGATAAAAAGAGTTAGAACGCTGATTTTTTTTATACTCTTTATCGAGTTCCTATTGACCAATAAAAATTTCTAAACTCATTTCTGTGATGCATAGAACCAAAGAACGGAGGGTCCGAAAACACGCCGAAACCCTTCCAGAAAAGGTTGGGTAGTGCCCTGAACTTGGCGGTTGCACTACCGTGCAACCAGATTAAATAGACTTTTTTTATGAATAATCGTTGTAAAAAGCTATGACGTCTTTAGAAATTGTTAAATGAAGTTAAAGTCATCAACAAATTGGTGGAGTATGGTTTCTGTTTGCCTGGAACCACTGCTGCTGTTGAACGCGCCTCCCTTATCTTTCTTATACCAAGTGTGTAATTGTGTGACGGGACTATTATGTGCATAAAAAAAATACTTAAAAAATACACCGGAAGGGGGGGGGGGGTGATGAAGTGTCCCACTTTTTGATTTTGAAAATCTGGTCACATTAACTTTAACCGGTTATCTTTTCACCAATGGTTTCGCAAATTTTCTTATGGTATGTATTGTTTTGATAAATCACAATTGTTAAAAAAAATTAATTAAATCACAAAATTTCAATCATTTAGTTAATTCAATTTCAATCATTAAAATTAATTTAAATCACACATTAAATCACAAAATTTAAATCTTCGAGTTAGCTTCGATACCTGTTTTCTCCGAGCAGATCTCGGTCACCAGCTGGTTATTATAGATAGATAAATTATCACTACTTAAAATCATGGGTACTTCGTCAATAATGAACAGCTTTTAAAACCTTTTTTTTCCAATACTTTCCGGACAGCTATTTTTCTTTTTCATTTTATTGTATTAAATCTATAGCAGCTCTAACTTGTTTGAGTGTTTTATTATTTGTATTACTACACTAGATACATGCATAATTTATATCGTATTTTTACTCGATTAGTTGGCTCCTAAAGTAAAAAAAAAACAGTTGTCCATAAACTTTTGAGACGCGCTGTATACGGCCTAACGGTAAATTTTGCGATCAAAATGACTAATATGACCCTTGGCGAAAACAACAATTGTTGTTGACCCCAATTACAGTTTGAAACCCTAGTAGTTGCTTTTATACAAATTGTCAAAGCGTAATATAAGTTCCCTAATTATTATCAATATAACTTCATGATTTGTGTGTTTGGACTCTGGTATCTATTTTTTTAGCCTACTTTTCTTTTTTTTTAATTCGAAGAATTAAAAAAAAATGAAAAAGTAGGTATTGACATGCGGTCGATGTCCGTCCGTCCGTCTGTCTGTCCGTCTGTCCGTACCCCCCTTCCAAAATCAGTTCTATCTATCCGATCTTAAAAATTCTTTTTTTATTAGAAAGGTATAACCTCAGACACCCAACTTTCATACTTTTTGTCCGTCTGTCTGTACGATAGGACGGACATAAATCTACTATTTGATGACAAATTTCCCATTGAATTAGCATTGAAATTCAATTTCGGGTCATTTAGATCGCTAAATTTAACTACAAATGCTACGGACAAGTGAGATACGTCAAAAAATTCAGCGCATCGAAATTAGAATACATTGAAAATTTCAGAAAAAAATTCGAATTCGAAGTACTTCAATTATTTAAAAAACTTCAAAATTTAATGCTCATTTAAAAAGCATAAGAAGCCATTTTTATTAGAATTAATTCACCATTGCCATCACAACAATTGCTTGAGAAACTTTAATTCTTTTAGACAATAAATTAAAATAAATTTATTTTTGAGACATCGATCAATTTAAGATGACGTCAAATATATATTTCGTATGGTGATCTAAATTGTTTTCATTCTATTTAAAAGCGAGGAATATTACATATTTATTCTTTGAAATATAAATTTATGCAAACGATTTAAGTCATAATTATTTAATTTTCGAAATAAAATAAATGAAACTAGCTGAATTTAGCAAGTAAATGTTTATTGAGGAGTAGTTTTTCGGTTTTTGTTCTACGAAAAATTAAATATTTATTTATAATTGCAAATAAAGCTGTGTTTAGTGAAAGATGCTGCGTTTAGTTAGATGCTGCGTTTAGTGAAATTTATTTTAAATTTAATGTGGAAAAACGGTTGTTGATGTCATTTACTGTTACGAACCCAGTTTTTTCAAGATAAGAATTTTGGTAAGTATTTAAGTAACAGGAAAGTAGGCTATTAGTTCATTAAGAACTTCTTGTTTTTAAATTTTAAACAATCGGGAAGAATTGATTAACACTTGTGTCGCTCTAGTGGGATGTTATTCCAACTAAAAAAAAACAAAACAAAAAAAACATTTGCCTATTGTAAATCATTGGTTCCAGCCATTGCTCATGCGTATATATAGACCTTTAGCGATGTAACTCCTCCTACAAATAAACAAGCATAACTCATTATAAAACATGGAGCTGGTTGCCAGCTCAGGTGTTGCACTTGAAAACCATTAAACTTAATTAAAATGATGATTGAAACCTTCCATTAGTAATATAGTGTGCTAAATTCCACACTTGAAAAACCTTTATCGTATCATCTGAAGGTAAATAGCTATTTGAATTGTTGGCGATTCAATTAATCGCCGCTGGCATATCGGCGTATGTGAGAGGATTGCTTGCTGCGTTTGAAAAAAGGCGCCAAGCAATTTAAGACCAAACCCGTACTAAATATTCGATTTTCGGATTTTTTATGTTGAATGTATGACAAAATCTACCAGTGTTCCAATTTTCGGGATTCTAGAACAAGTGGGTGTCATAGAACATTTTGATGATCGGTGAGTGAGTGAGCCCCAAAAGTGGTCATTTTCCAATTCAATTTTCTCAGAGATAAAAAGAGTTAGAACGCTGATTTTTTTTATACTCTTTATCGAGCTCCTATTGACCAATAAAAATTTCTAAACTCATTTCTGTGATGCATAGAACCAAAGAACGGAGGGTCCGAAAACACGCCGAAACCCTTCCAGAAAAGGTTGGGTAGTGCCCTGAACTTGGCGGTTGCACTACCGTGCAACCAGATATCACATTTCTCCGGTTGCATTGAATATTTTTACAAACGGATTTTTTTATGTTATAAGTGTAGATGACTTACAGGTCCCGGCAATCCTACTTTTTGAATTTGAACAACATTGTAGAAATCCCTTCCCAGGTAAGAAAAATGCGGTGTGTCGTTATATAGTTTTTATTAGAGAGTTCGAATTTGCCAAGTAAGCCAATAGTGCCTATACAAATTCCACTGTAGAATTGCGCCAAAAAGTTCGCCAAAAGCGTTTGTTTTGGCTTACTACACAGCGATCAATGGCTTCACTAAGCAAACCGGCTGCTGTATTAGCTTTTACCCGGAAGGCATCTCCATCTTCCTCTTAACTCTATGAATTTTGAGGCAGAGGAAGATACAAGGTTTCAACGCTTTTTGAACGTTCTTCAGATATAAGATGATAAAGAGTTGAGAGTTTCCAAAGAAGCTCAAGATGTATGCGAGAGGCCTACATTCCGTTCCAACCAAACTTGGGTACAAAAACAAATAGCAAAAAGGCAGGAGAAAAGCGCGATTGGTCCGTTAGTTGGAAACTCTTGTAAGGAAATGTTACATACAAAATGATCTGAATACAATTTAACCAAAATACACTTTTCATTTGAGAAAATTTCTCAAATAATATTCAAACCTGTTAAACCTTAAATGAAATTAATGTTTAGAACATGTTTTCTGGATGGATTCACAAAAAACTTATGGAACTATTTAATCCGCTGAAGGATCTTCTCCATAGCATATTTCCATTTACCCAACTTAGGTTGACTGTGCTTCTAAATTACATATCCAATAGCCTTCGTACAGCTCTAGTGCGACGATAATTCAACTCAACCAAAGGCATAAAATTTTCGACATCGTGAAATTTTAATGTATGTGCACAATAGTATACTTTTAATTCGTAGTTTAAGGTATTAATAAATGATTGTTTAACACATAAATCTAACACTTTCTATTATTACTACTACTTAACATAAAATTGACTTTTTTTAAAACAGGATTTGAGTGGTATTACTTTTTGAGACAAGTCAAATTGATGCACTATTAGGTGATCGTTCCAAAGGCTTTCAAACATAATAAAAAAATAAACACAAATTATATTTTTTAGTTTTTAGATCATTATTAAATCTACATGAAAGACAGCTATGTTTAGATTAAATTTTTCACTCATGTCGATGTTTTCTTCTTGTTGATTTCACTTTAATGTTCCTTATTAAACATCATTAAAAATGTCAATACTTGAACTGTTGAAAACCCTGGAGAGATAATGTTTCTCATTTGTCATTAATAACGTCTCATTTGATAAATAAACATACAATCTGCGACATATAATGTCTATATTCAAGGTAATATTATGTATGCATTGATGGATGGATTTTTTTATTTACACAATATTCATTAACCAAGCATAACTAAACAAACTATTAAACAATATTATCCAATATCAAATAAGTTCTTAAAAATCAAAGTTGTCATTTTGATTAGCCCTAACTGATTTTGAAAGGGACACTGGTTAAATGTGGATTTAACCTTCTAAAAGCGGTCGGAACAGGTTAAGATTATGTTTTGAACTGATACTGTTAGTTTTATGTTATTAAAATTATTGGATAATATTGTTTAATAGTTTGTTTAGTTTAGTTTGGTTAGTAGATTTTGTGTAAATAAAATATATCAATGTATATTATTATTATTATTATATCAATATGGTTTATCAATGCACTTAGTCCGAATATAATCCGGAAAACTAAAGAATAGTGGTCGGATTTGGCGGCTTTTTGAAAATGTCGCCAAAGGTTTCCCTAATACCAATTTTTGGGGGTTACCAGATTTGGCGTAAAATGGCCGTCCACGATTCTTTAGTTCAACCTATAATCCTTTTCTCAGGAAGTTTAAACTGAAACCTCTCCATTGAAATAGAGAACCCCATACCATTCAACTGTTATGAAATACCTGCTAATAATGCGCAACTTCCGTCGAATAACAATGGTTCGAATAGAAAAAAAAGTTCCAGGTGGAATTAATACGATTGACCTTGTCTTTGTTCTATAAGTGTTTTTAAGATGGTACGTCCCCCCCATACCGAGTCTTCGTCGGCCATTGTGGAAACACCATTAGAAGTACTGTTATGTATTTCATTCTTTTTCTGAAGCAACAATGTAAAAGTAATTTAATTATGATACAACATAAAGGTTTCTTTTCAAACGCCCGTGACATATTTTAAAAACTCAATAGAAGATCAGACAATAGATAAAAGAATAAGATAGTATGTAGCTGAAAGGTTTATTTATTTATTTATTTATTTATTTATTTATTTATTTATTTATTTATTTATTTATTTATTTATTTATTTATTTATTTATTTATTTATTTATTTATTTATTTATTTATTTATTTATTTATTTATTTATTTATTTATTTATTTATTTATTTATTTTTTTTTATTTATTCATTCATTCATTCATTCATTCATTTATTTATTTATTTATTTATTTATTTATTTATTTATTTATTTATTTTATTTTTATTTTTTTATTTTTTTTTTCAGAAAAAGCATAAAATTCCTCAGATATGTAATATTTGCTTTATCAAACAATAAACATTTTCGAAAATTCTTTAGATTATTTGTTTGAAAAATATCTGTTTCTTTCATTTCAAAATATTTTAAAATAGCACAATTATTCTATCTTTCAGCGATAGTGTAATATTTTAGAATTACTTGAAATATTTATGTAATAAAGGCATTTATAGGGTATCCAAAAGACACATCACACTCGGTTTACACAGCGTGTTTGCTTATCTGCGTTACGATAATCAAATGGTCACACACAGCTGCTACTCTCAAACAAGGACTTCTGTCCTTGACCAAGCCAGACACTCCATTGAATCACGCTATAAGAATTTTATGTTTGAAATATGACGGCGATTGACATATTTTAGAAAAATGACGAACAAAGCCATGAGTTTTTGTGTTTTGTTATTCAATTAAATAATATCTATCGGATGGGCTTTCATTTGAAAGCGCGACCGTCCAATAGTTTTACACGATGACTGCCGGACTTAAGACAATATTAATGTTTGGTAAATATTTAAGGAATACATATATTTATAAAATAATTGTGTGCAAGTAAAATGTAGGCCGGAAAAGTATTTTTTAAACTCCACTGCAAATGAATATATACTGCGAACCTCATAAGTTCTAATATGGTTTGATCGAATAAAAATTGTGGTTGGATTTGTTACAATAACAAAAATGTCAGGGTTCACTTTTTACAAAGATATATATATATACGTTTCAGGCATTTCTACCACCCAAAAATGTGAGTGGGGCTACATTTTTCACATGTGGCCCCCACATCAAGCTGTGAGTATTAGTTTTTGTTTTTGTTACAGGATTTAAAAAAAAAGCCTAGTCTTAACCTAAGTTGGGTAAATAGAAATATGCTATGGAGAAGATCCTTCCGCGCATGTAAAGAGTTCCATAAATTATTTGTGAAATGTTAATCCATCCAGAAAATATGTTTAAAACATTAATTTCATTTAAGGTCTAACAGATTTGAATATAATTTGAGAAAATTTCTCAATTTTATCAGAATGAAAAGTGTATTTTGGTTGAATTGTAAAGATCCTTTTCATGTAAATATTACCTTACAAGAGTTTCCAAGTAACGGACCAATCGAACTCTTCCCCCTGCCTTTTTACTATTTGTTTTTACCCGAGTTAGGTTGGCACGGAGTGTACTTTCATTCTTCCTTCATTTTAAACAAGAACGTCTTTTACGCATATACAAGCGGATATTTCATTGAGTAAGTTCAAATAAGTACCTTCGTAAAAATTGAACGTAAAAAAACACATAAAGTTGATAAAATATTACAATGTTCAAATAACACACTTTAAAAATTGTCTACATAAAAATCTATAAAGTCGAAGTAATAAACGAACATATTATAAACATTTACTCCAAAGTATAGAAAACTCGTAAAAAGTTGAAAATAAATGCTTCATGAAGTGTATACACCACACATTTTTCGCCAAACATTTTATTTTGAAGGGCCTCTTTACTTTACAGTCCAGGTCTTACGGGATTCTTTAAGATCCAAGAGCACCCTCTGGAGAGTTCCCTAATTTTTTAACTTACAAACATAGGTGTTGGCTGGTTCCACCCAAGTCATAAGTCAAATTCAAGTGTGGCATTCCAGCCCCCTAGTCCCTCAAATGTCATGCCCCCATCTCTCTCTCTCTCTCTCTGTCTGTCTCTCTTAGATCTGTTCTATCTATATGAACTATCCAAAAATCGTATAGTGTAGTTTTAACCCTTTCAGATCCAGTGATGCCATTTATCATCATCATTTTTCCGATCATAATTTTAAAAAAATAATAGTTCTGACATCAATTGGGATTAATAAAAAATATTTTCGAATAGAAAAAAGTATGAAGAATCGAATTATGTGCTTTTTGATATCATAAATGGTTATAGACGATCAGAAAAAAAAATCTAAAATGGATGCCAAATTGTCGTTGGGACTGAAAGGGTTAATATTGCACATCACATGATATTAAAGCATAACGTCCCGGACAGCACCATGGTCCATGTGGGCCCATAAATAAATTAACATGTTTTCTTGGTAAAACATATGGGCCCAGCCCAGATGCGGTATCCTATCTGTTTATAGGCGAGCTGTACGATGCAGTCCTACATGGGTTTACCTATATGGGCTTATGCCCAAATAAATCCCCCCCCCCCTCCGTATTTGGGTTGTAAACCATTTAAGAAACCAATTTATATTTTTTTTTCTATTCTACTCCTTCATTTTTCACCGCAAAGTTCCTCAAATCAAAGTAGCTATTGATATCAAAAATTGTTCGTTGAAAATCTTTTATGCCTTTAAACACTAAAAGTTCATTTATGTTTCTTGAATTTCGCAAAATCTTAGTTATTTTTCGCCTGTATCATGGTTTACTATTTTTCTTTTATTGCTATTATCCGAAGTAAACTGGCTGTATGTTTTCTTTTTTATATATGCTAATATGTAGTTTATATTTTGAGAGTCCAAAAAGTATCAGTTTGTTTTCAATGTGGAGAAGATTAGGTTATTATAGAGTAGAATACAATGTTTTTTAGATTTTTTTTTACTTTTGTCACAAGTCCCTTAAGATGAAGCTACAAATATTTTGCCACCTAAATTTTACTCTAGAATCTAGATCACCGTCAATGAATACATTTAAATTAGAGAGATAAATAATTATTCACAAAATACAGTCCGAAATAAGATTGAACATTTTTAAACAAAAGTTAAACTGTACAAAAAAAATTATTATTTTATGAACATGAATCCTGCACATTTTGTATAAAAAATAATAATTATAAATAACCTGCATTTCTAAATATAATTCTATTCCCCCTCCCTGCCACGTTAATTTCTTTCAGTATTAATTTGCAAACACATCCGTTAACAAATAAATTACAGTAACGTTACGGTCAAAATGATAAATGTGGCTATTATTAATATTAACCGATACTTATTATTAATAATGAATAATAATCTTACTATCCTTAACAACAATTTTTTGCATAACCACAACAATAAAATAACAACAAAGTTTAAAATTTGAAAGCAGAAAAAAAACTTTTAAAAAAATTAAATAATTTCTCACCTGCAATAAATACTGCAATGATAATCCACTCTTAAACAACACAAATCATCCGCTTCAAATTGATTTACAGCATGCAAACAATTCCAAAACGCATGACGCTGAAGTGCCCGCCAAAGTGCAGACAAATTCTAAATTCGAGTTTATTTTGCATTCAGGTAAATTAATGCACGTTGCTCGTTTCGCTCGGATTCATGTGAGAACGTCGACACTCTTGACTTATCACAGGAGCGCATCCAGTCGGTTTGAGTTTGATCCTGCTGTTGGAACAATACCCGCGATAGAACGTGCCGATTTCGAAGGGCTCAGACTTTGGCGAGAAAGTCAGTCGCCAAAGAAAATGCTGGTTTGACAAAATAGTAAAATTGAAAACTGTAGGGCCCTTTGTAATGTATCCATTTTAAAATGAATTTTAATGCTTGTACTAGACTGTTTAACCTTCATAGTTTAATTACTGTTTTTTGTATGCAGACCAACTTGATTTAAAGTGATAATTTGTTTTGAATTTAGTGATTTTCAGTCCCAATTTTTTATTCTAAACTTCCAAATTTTGTGGAATATACTCATTATGCTTTAAAAGGAAATTGTGAAAAGTAGGGTTGTAGATCTTATTTTTTTAACTAACTATTTAAGGAATCATTTCGAGTGAAAGGGTTAATTCATTTTTTTATAAATTTATTGTTATCTAATTATAATACACAAAAACTTGTAAACTTATTTAGTATAGATTGAAGGAAAAATAAGAAAAACGTACTTTAGCTATTAAAAGTTCAGTCCTTTTTTTTTTCAAATTTCATTCAAATTTTGAATGTATAGAACAAATATTTGCTTTTTAGCAAAAAAAAAAACTCATTCAGGACACAAATGTATTCTGACTTGATGACTGATATAAATAATTGGAGGAATTGTAAGAAAAACACCAAGTGTAATTATTATTTATCATTGATTTTGTTTACGTTAAGGTACAGGAAAAGGATCCCAATAAGTTATAATTCATTACAAAGCTTAGAGATTTTAACTGTTTATTTTTATCTAATTCGGCAACACCATAATTCTACTAAGATTTTTAATTTAGTTTTCACCCTAAACATATAGTTTATTATGGTGTATCATAAAGAAACATCTCGAGCTTAAATACTAATTTATTTTCTCCTTATAAGTAAGACCCAGTATCTTATTTAATCTGGTTTACCATTAAAATATGTTGTCATACTTTTAACGCAATCATTACCTAGATAATATTGAATTGATAATTCAACTTTAGAAAGAACTCGTTTAAGAGCAAATTGAGTTAAAAGAGCAACATCAGATTTCGTTGTTTTGTTTATAGAAATTATAAACTTATTGAAATAATATAATAAATAATTACATTATTTTTATAATTTAAATCAAATAACTTTCCTTATTTATTTGTGCCATGAATTTTCTTTTCGTGGCAAAAAAAGCCTCTATTTTGTTCCATATATATATAATATTTGAATTGAATTTCAAAATATGGTAAACTTTTGAGTTATTAATAGCATAAGTATGTATTCCTTATTTTCCCTTCAACTTATATTAAGGAAATTAAGTTACGATTTTTTTTTAATGTAAAGTAAATTATAACATTCAGTGCTACTTATTTTTTAAAAAAATTAAAAAATACGAAAACGAAATACGTTATTAAAGTAAATTAATATTAATTTTAAAATAAAACTTTGTAAAAATTTCATTTTTGTAGTAAATGGCTTGATAAAACTCATTTCTAGTTTATTGACTACTTCTTAAGATTTAATAAAATTATAAAATTATTTCTGTAAGAAAAATTTACAATCCTTAAAGAGAAACTCGTCTCTACCCCACAAATAGAAACAATATCAAGTTAGTATACTGCATGATAAAAGTACACTTATGCTAATCAAATTCAATTGGACCACACTGCTCCTTGTTAATCTATGTGATTTTATTCATCTGATAAAAATCGTAAAATAAAATTCACATGAGTTGGTGATGGGTGAATGATAATGATTATTATGAGCTCCCCATATAAAGCTAATGTTATAGGCACTGCCTATTCTTTCATAAGGCCCGTGGACCGAGTCTAAGGCCCTTAAATGTTAGTTTATATTTAAATCCACAAAATATCAGTAAACTAAAAACAATTCTGATACTCCATTTTGTTTTTTTACTTAATTTTGACAGATAAATTAACCTATGTGATTGTTTTTACCGAAGTTTTTAAGAAAGCCGATAAAATTTTAGCAAAAATTTGATGCATAATTGATAGCACCATCATTACTGGAAATCATACGCAACATTTCCCTAAAGGGCCCCTTAAAATAGGTTGTGCCTATAGTCTGAGATTTCCTAGAACACGCCCTGGTTATAAGTCACATAAGACAGTGTTAATTATTATTTGGATAAAGTAATTTAAAAGTAAAATTATGCTTGTTCGTTAATTGAAAAACAATAAGTTTAAAAAAAGAGCTGTTGCTTATTTGAAGCAGTTTTTCAGAGATAACACTATGTGCTATAAAATTGAAAATGTCCGAATGGAGGATAGCCCATGTAGGCTAATGTGGTTTGATCAAAAATAAAGGGGTTGTTTCTTTCTGGACCCCGCATTATCATTGTCTACTATATTAGCTAAGTGGGAACATATGGGTCCAATGTAAGTGTGCCACCTGGATGTTTTATAAAAAAAATTCATAGATATTGCCTGTCTGAGAGTTAAGTCCTTAAGTTATTAGTATACCCTTGTTATAGCACTTGAACAACTTTTAGTCTAATTTTAAATATAACTTTTTCACATAAATATTCTGGTATTTAAGTCGCAATGTAGCGGAGGGAGATACCTTATTCTCCGTATTATTGCATTTTTAATACTAAAACCATGGAAATTTCTTTCTGCAGATAATGTAATTTTTTGAAATAAATAGGAACTGAGACAGTAAAATCATAAAAAAAAATAACTCCACATTTAATCGAACCAAATATCAAGTTTAACAATCTTCATTGGAACTCTATCTGTGATCTGTCATCTGTCACATATCCACGTGTGATATCCTCTGCCATGTGACGTCACGGCGTCGCCCATCCATACCTAAGCCATGAATAAGGCATGATAGCGATTGCGTTACTGAGAAGGTCGTGCAGATAATAGACAACTCGTGTATATTATAGTTGCCGTAGTACTGGGAGATCGGCTTATTTGTGGATGTAATTTCAAACCAAAAAAAGAAATGGAATAATGCAGACGGTTTCTTATATTTAAGTTATATGAAGGATATCTCTTATATGGAACCAGGGCCTATTCTTCCATAGGGCCTGTTAGGTCCGGGTCCAGGGCCCCCAAATTTTAGGGGACCCTAAATTTCAGTTTCTGTTATGCTAAATGCTGTAAAATCCTCAAAATATCAGTAGGGGAGAGTGTTGTACCTTGGGACACTGACAATTTCTAGGAATCTATTGGCAATATTCAGACATTGTTTATTTCTAATAGTAGCCTTAACTAACAGACATCATCATAATAAAATTTAGCACTAGCATCATTGAATTGATGAATTGGTGACAAAAAATAATATTTCATTACCCCAAAGTAAATATTTTTCTCATTCTAATATAATTTTTTGCCTTTGTACTTTTACAAAAAGTCAACTGCATTTTATTTTCTTCATAAAAGAGAAGATTTTAAAATATTTTGGTTATGAGAAAATAATGATAATGCATTTAGATTGGCCACTATCTTGCTTTTATTTAAACCATGTAGTGTGTTGTACCTTGGGACAGTAAAGCATATTGTATCATCATATAATGTTAAATAATTTGGACTTGCAATTCTGCTGTATATTTAAATTATTCTTCAATTATGAAGTTTTATTTGTGTATTTCCTTGAAAAAACAATAAAGTTTTGTTTCCTGACAAAAATTAGCTCAAGTGTATGACTATTGACTGAATTATAAGGTGTGTCCCAAGGTACAACATCATGTTGTACCTAGGGACAGTTTATCCTCTCTACTTTAAATGAGTGGCAATTTTTTAATTTCAAGCTGCCAGAATTAAAAAAAATATATTATAGAGGAATATATTGGTGTGTTGAAATGCTGCTTTAAAATTTTTCTTTTGACTAAAATTATCGAAGAAAAAAATTAAAATGTAAAAATTGTCCCAAGGTACAACACTCTCCCCTAAACAAGAAAAATCTGATACTCCACTTTGTTTTTTGCTAAATTTTGACTGGGAAATTAACCTAGCTTGATTGTTTTGATTAATGTTTATAAGGACGTATATAAAATTATAGCAAAAAATTTCTACTTGAGTCACATAGCACCATCATTACTGGAACATGCACAACATTTTCCGTAAAGAGGCCCCCAAAATTGGCTGCTGTGCGCTATGCCTATTGTCTGATATTTCCTAGAATAGGCCCTGTATGGAACCTATGAAAAATATCTTTTATAGAACTGATATGGAGAATATCTTATACGGAGAGTGAGATAAAGATTAATAATTCATTCGAAACTACCGGTTTTAAAGTATTATACATTCAACAATAGTATGTTGTTTAAACCGTACATTTATGACAATATTTTTTAACTTTAGAAATAATTATTTAAGTAACTAGACATCCCAGTAAATTATTAATCAAGTATGTAATGTTTTTATAAATAAAAGTAGAGAGTGGAAGATTTAAAGTAGTGAGTGAAGACATAAAGGTAGACAGAGAAGATTCAAAGAGTGAGTGAAGATCTAAAAGTAGAGAGTGGAAGATTTAAAGCAGTGAGTGAAGATCTTAAAGTAGTGAGTGAATATTTAAAGTAGTGAGTGAAGATCTAAAAGTAGAGAATGAAGATGTAGGGAGAAAATTCGATAAATTTCCAGTATATGTTTAATTACAGAATAAAATATATTCAAGCACATAACTTTTTTATAAATTATAAATCAATTTACATAAATGGTACAAATAAGAAAAGCTATTTGAATGTGTAACTGAAATTTAAAAAAAATTATATTTTAATAATTTGTATTTAATTTTTTAAACGACTAAGAAAACATTAAAAGACTTGGTAAATATTACAAAAATTATCTTAACAAAATACAATAAAACGTATTTACTACTGAAACAGCAATTTTAAGTTTCATGTGTGCACCTACAATCAGGGCCTGCTCTTCCATAAGGCCTGTTAGGCCCGGGCCTAGGGCCCCCAAATTTTAGGGGCCCCTAAATTTCAGTTTCGATTATGCTAAATGCTGTAAATCCCCAAAATATCAGTAAACTAAAAAAAATTTGGATACTCCACTTTGTTTTTTGCTCAATTTTAAGCGAGTAATTGACCTAACGTTATTGTTTTGATCGATGTTTGTATGGAAGCCTATAAATTTGTAGCAAAAATTTTATACATTTGTCATATAGCACCATCACTATTGGAAATCATACATAAAATTTTCCGTAAAGGGGCCCCCAAAATAGGTTGTGCCTATAGTCTGAGATTTGCTAGAGCAGGCCCTGCCTACAATAATGTATTGTTAAAACCCAAAGTCAATAAATAAATAACAGTAGTATTAGTAAAATAATATTAAGTGATTATTCAAAACCTTAATCTGAATTAAATACACACTCCGCAAGCTATGGTTTTGGCCAAAAAATTATACATTGTGTTCAAATATACTTTTCTAACTATTTTAATATTCAAAATATTTTAAACACTAGTTTAGTAGTATATTTCATACATACAAATCTAAACTAAGTTTCGAACTTCAATGGCTTACCGAACGAAATATGCAAATCTGCTAAGAGGGACATTTGCTCGTCCGATAGACGAATATTTCACGCGCCACTGATGCAACAAGTAATAATCTCAAACTTGAAAGAACATTTTCCGATGAGAGCATTTTTTGTTTGCCTGAGGAAGATTTCTTAGAATTCGTTACGTTTAGTTGGTTTACGTATATTAAGCTCAGCAGACATTGCTCAACGTAAAGTATATCTCCTGTATAGGTTAAAAATAAATGAATGCCTTAAAAAATAGTATTATTTTTTTGCGTTTGTATAATTAGATGTATTTGTTTGTTGATCAATTAAAGTTTGAGAAAAACCTGGAATGCTTTTTTTTAATATTAACAAAGTATATTTTATTACATTGCGTTAAGTTCCTTGTAAATGTTAATATGGTTGTTCAGCAAACACTGACCAATCTGCGAAAATAATTCTTTTTAACTGGTTTAAGTTGTTGGACTTTATCAGATAAATAAAATTATGTCAGCAAAAGAAATTTGAGAACAAAAGTGTATCACACTAAACTAAATAAATATTAATTTACTTATTAATACGAGACCACGCTTTTCAATAAAAGTGATAGCATGAGATGCGATTATAATTTTTTTTTAAAAATGCGTAAATTTTTGGGGGAAATGTTTTTAAAGTAATAAAAGTAATGTTTAAAAAGGATAATAATATATATTATTTGCACAATTTTACCATAACTATTTGAGTAATGTTTTACGAACTATGTATAAACAGTCCTTATAAAAATAATTCATAGAAAGCACTCATCTCTTGTATTTATTTAATTCATAGTGATATAGAAGAATTTTTAGTTAAAAGTCTTTGTGTATTCAAATTTTATTTAACTGTTTCAAACTTGCTTGAAAATTTTTGTTCTTCGTAATTAAAACATTATCAAAATGTAAAATTTTTGAATAATTTCCTAATTTAAAAATCTTTACGAAGATAACTAATTGCAAACTGATATGGAATTCTAAAATCAAAACATATAATCTACTTTTCAGCTTTAAGGGGACCGGGGAGGCAAATTATTTTTTTTTTAAGTTACAGACCGAAATGGATGAAATTTTTTTATAGCTCAGGGACATAAAATTTAATGAAAATACAAAATAATAAAAGAAAAATATGCAATAATTTTTTATTAAAAAAATATTTTTTTTTAAATGCTCCTTGCTATTCAATTTTTTTCTAAAATGTCTAATTTTTTTTATATAAGATATTTAAATATATGTTGACAAAACTGTGCATGGATTTTTTATTTGTCCTATTGGTTAATTATTTAAAATTAAAAATTTATGTTACTTGGAAAATTTTGATTTTTTCGTGGATATGCTAAAAGTAAAACTGAGTAAAATATTTAAAAAAAATTATCAGATTTCAAAATCCATGCACAATTATGTTGAAAGATTATCAATAACAATTTTCCACAATTTCAAAACAATACACAAATTTTTGAATCGCAAGGAACAATTCGAATGTACGACAAACCACTAAAAACACTTATGGAGAAAAAGGCAAGTAAGAAAATAATAACTTCCACTTAACGTACGATTTTCGGATTTCGGTGTTTACGAAAACTCCAACTGTATTTCGAATTCTTTTCGGATCGTTAAAAGTAAAATATGTTCTTAAAGATAAAAGTTCAAGCTATAACTTTTTATTAAAGTACCAAAATCGATATTTTTGACGTTTTTTGCCTCCGCAGTCCCCTTAAAAATATCAAATTTGGAACTTGATACTTTAAAACTAAGAATTAGAGAATATGCACAGTCATCAAAACGGTTCCGGTTGAAATCCGAAATATAAACATTTTGATAAACACAATGCCATATAAGTTTTTTAAAAATGAAAGAATTGTAGATTTTTAAGACTAATATTGCATATTTTTGGGGCAATTCAGGCCACGAAATAAAATTATAAAATATAAAAACGGAAAACGAATTTTATAATGATATCAAAATAAAAAATATAACAATGTTTCATTAAGTTATCCAAATAAAACTATATATGAGTATTGATTTAAAATTCTATATAAAAATTGACTGATATTTGCTTACGTTAATTATGGAAGGGTTTTTCCTGTTTAATACAACTATGCTTTTTATTTTATACACGTATGATTATTTTCTTTATTCTGTTTGTTGTTATTTTACTGATGCTATTGATTTTTTGCAAAATAATGAGATATATTTCAAAAAAACAAAAAAAAATACTTCCTTATGGAAAATATTTGAAATAATAAAAATAATTATTATAATAATTGAGTATAAATAATGACTTCCGAAATTTAATGATTATAATTTTTAGCCTACTTTTCTGTTTTTTAATTCGAAGAATTAAAAATATGAAAAAGTAGGTATTGGCTTGCTGTCGATGTCCGTCCGTCCGTCCGTCCGTACCCCCCATCCAAAATCGTTTCTATCAATCCGATCTTAAATTTTTTTTATTAGAAAGGTATAACCTCAGACACCCAACTTTCATACTTTTTGTCCGTCTGTCTGTACGATCGGATGGACATAAATCTATTTATTTGTCGAAGAATTTTCCATTGAATTAGCATTGAAATTCAATTTAGAGTCATTTAAAACGCTGTTGCAAACTACAAATGCTACGGCCAAGTGAGATACGTCAAAAAAAAATTCAGCGCATCGTAATGAGAATAAATTGAAAATTTCAGAAAAAAATTTAATTCTAAATACTTCAATTATTTTTTTAAAAAAAACTTCAAAATTTAATGCTCATTTAAAAAGCACAGGATGCCATTTTTATTAGAAGTCAATCACCATTGCCATCGCAACAATCGCTCAAGAAATGCTTTTGGACAATAAATTAAAATAATTTTTTGTTGCGACATCGATAAGTTTCAAATGACGTCAAATATATTTCACTACGAAATTCTTTATACGTTGGTATGAAATGTTTTCATTCTATTTAAAAGCGAGAACTATTACATATTTATTCTTTGAAATATAAATTTTTGCAAACGATTTTAATTATTTAATTTTCGAAATAAAATAAATGAAAGTAGCCGAATTTAGCGGGTAAATGTTTAATTTAGAATTAATGCTGTGTTTGGCGCCTTTTTACCTGTTAAACACAACTGTTGTGTGGAAGCGGGTAAAGTGACAGATTCTGTTACAAACCTACTTGTTAATTTACATTTCCTTTTTAAGTGCATTTTGGAATAGTTTTATGGTTTTTGTTCTACGAATAATTAAATATTTATTTATAACTGCAAAGAAATCATGCAGACGATAAGTAATATATATTTTATTGGCGATAGAAAATTAATGAAAATAATTGATTTGGCTTTAAGAATTTGAAATTATAGCAGAATGCTGTGTTTAGTGAAATTTATTCTGATGTATATAAATTTAATGTAGAAACGGTAGTTGATGTCACTTACTGTTACGAACCTAGTTTTTTCAAGATAAGAACTTTAATAAGTATTTAAGTAACAGGAAAGTAGGCTATTTTAGTTCTTTTATAACTTCTTTCTAATTCTAAGTGAGATACCTTTAATTAAGTAAAATTAATGAAGCATTTATTTGTGCTTTTAATTTGGTTTTAAGAGCGTATAAGTTATTGTTGACTCTTTATAATTACCAGTGATATTTATTAATGATAACAGGCATGGGATAAAGATTCAGAAATTACTAACTTTTACCGATGTATTTTAGAATTAATTGTAATTACTTTTTGTCTTAATAATGAACAATTAATATCATTTACTTCAATGTATACACTGTCAAAATGGGTATAGAAAATCATTCGATCGTAACCAAATTAATTCTAAAGTTAATATAACGTTCAGAAAGTTTAATTACAAAAGAATAATATAAATACTCGAAGGCTTTTTTTTACAACATAAAGGTTGTAGAATAAACGATGTAATTAAGAAAAAACTGTTAAAAAATCAATTCAAAATAACAAATGCTTTCTAAATTACAAAATAATACAAAAGCTTAGCAGAAATTATCCAAAAATAAAGTAAAAGCCATACAATTAATTAACATAAATATCTAACCAATTGACCAAATGAAGCGATATTCTATCAATAACCTAAATAATCATCTATATTTCTTTCTAAAGCAATTACCTAACATCTAATTAATATATTTGCAAAGCCAAAAATAACATCAAACATCAACTTATCATACATATTAACATGCGTTTTTATTGCTGTCGATGCCCAGAGGTTAAAAGGCATCATTGGAAATAATGAATATGACAATCATATGTTATTCAAGTTCATTTATTATTGAATGATGTTATACATATTAGCCTTGTTCTACCTTAAGGGCTCTGTTAACAAACTCTGTTAAAGATCGATTAGCTTAAAGGATTACAAGATACCGATTATGATTATTACAAATAAAATTATGAACAAAGTGATGTCACTGAAATGTATCGATAATCTTACGAATTTAGAGTCGAAAGAATAAAACAATCTTTTTCGTAGACTTGAATAGCTATCTTTTTTAACGAAATGAAAAAAAAATCGTTTAAGACTAGAAAATGAACTTAAAATTGGGAATAAAAAAAGAACTTAGAAATAGAGCCATAAAAAGCAAATATAAAGCTCTTTTTACAATTTTATTTTTAAAATTACCTAAAATGTTGACCCAGAAGCTTGGCTTTAGAGATAAGGACAGCCAAAATTAATATTTTTCTCATTGGTGCATTCCATTTTCCGCCAACCTAACTTTTAGATGCATACTTCATATCAATAAAGTCATTAAACTCTATTTCTGATGGGAAAATATCCAACTTTTAACTCGCGCATTTTGCCTGAAGCTAAAAACAAATTGCAGAGTCAAGCTGTATTTTTATAGGCGATTTGATAAAATGCATGTAATCAAATTTCGAATTTCAAAATAATTGGTATAATAATATGCTTCTATGACTGTGTATTCTTCATCACAAAAGAGAAGGGATGTTTTTTGTTTGTTAGAAAGTTTTATCCTGAAAAAGTAAAATCAAATTTTCTGAAATGTTTGAATATAGTTTTATAAAGAAAATGTTTGTTTCTCTATATTGAACATCCCATTATAAATTAATAATGAATAGGAACTATGGATATTATGATTTTACTTGGTATTTTTGCCTTTTCATTGTTTTTCATTTTTGGTGTATTCAATTTCATAAATGTTTTTCAATAGTTATAAATACCTCTAATAAACATCAATTTTATTTTCTCACTTAATTGACTAAATATTAAATTTTTACAAAACGATATTGTTTCCCACTAAATTAACTAAATATTAAATTTTACAAGACAATATTGATGATAAAATCTGCACATCTCAAAAAAAAATTTATATAAAAAATATTTTTGCATCTAATATTATTTATGTAAAATATAAGCTAAAACTTTCTCACTAAATTCCGTTTACTTTACAAATTTTATTGACATTCTAAAACCAACTCTTTACTAAATTCATAATTTATCAAATAATTAATATTTAAGGTAGGCGAGTACCCAAAATTCTAAAATTTTTACTATTACTTTAATCTTTTCCAAATTAAGCATAGTGATTTCAAATATAATGAACAATGCTTTTTGGGCAATTTTTTTTATTTAAATATAATTGATTTATTTTAAACGGTGTTTTTCAACTAAAAAAAGGGGGTTTGCGCCAGCACTTCTAGCATAAAAAGTTTTACATAAATTTACCTGACATTTTTTAAAGATGCTATTTCAATATATATCTGTGCCATGAAATTCTAACATCTGGTGTAAATATACAAGTTTTTTTTTTTTAAAAAATTGTCCAAGTGTAAGTTAATCTAAAAAAATCATTTTTTTTTTGTGGTCAATTAATAACATTTTTCTTAATCATTTTTTCTTGTAATTTGTATGTAACTCTAGAGGGTCATTGCATGCATCAGTTCAAAACGAAGAATTTAACACATAATTAATGTTTATAGGATGAAAATTTAATGTGGTAGACTTGTTAGCGTAAACCTCTTTTTTTAGTAGAAAAACACCGTTTAAAATAAATAAATTATATTTAAATTTAAAAAATGCCTAAATAGTATTATTCATTGTATTTGAAATCACTATGCCAAATTTGGAAAAGATTAAAGTAATAGTAAAAATTTTAGAATTTCGGGGAATTTTGGGTATTCGCCTACCTTAAATCAAGTCCGGTGACAGGTAAAAGAAACCTATTTCCAGACCCCGGCCAAAAAAACTGTCTGACAATGTTCGTCGTGCCATTCCGTGGTAGGAATTCCGAAGCGCGACAAACGAGCACTACAACCCACCGCATAGGCGTCTTTTAACCCTAACGCAAAAAAGGGCCATTTGTTCTATTCCCTTTTTTGTGTATCTCGTTTGCATCCTTCCTTTTTTTGCCATTCTCATTTCAAAAACATCACCAGACGATGAAGGAAGAACCGGCTGAGTGGGGAAAAAGGGGTGAATGCTCGACCAGAACTTTTTTTTTTTTTGTCAACGCTCCGAGGATTTTTCCGAATTTCCGGCCGAAAAGGAACAACAACAAAAAAAAAGTTCTAATGTGGTCACTGTCACGTGTCGGCTGGAAGATGATTTGTCGCTTCAAGAATCGGCAGAACGGATAAATGAAGGTCGGGACTCGCAAGTCACCAGAGAGCACCCAAAACATCAACTCACGAATAAGAATTCGTTAGACTTCATAATTGCCCATTAGGGTGGGCCGAAAAAAACTTTTTATTTTATATCGGATCGCTATAGTGCGGAAAAGTTGCCATAGGTAAAGACATGAAAAATGCACTAATTATTATTTTTTTATTACCATTCTTCCGTTCGCGCAATTCCTTCAAAGTTGGCGAAAAATTGTTAAAAACCGTAATTTTTTATATTTTTTTTTAAAACAAGGCAGATGTTTTTAATTACGTTCCTATATCATGAATTAACTACTAAAAGTATGTAAAATCCAAATAATATAGCACTTATTAATAATAAATGCTATAATATATTAGTATAATAAGTTATTATACATTTGTGTCAGATCTTCCGACCACTCAACGTAGTATAAAATTAGGAAAATTCGTATTTTTTGCTAAAAAAAAGTTTTAATTTGTTGTAAATTTTAATCATTCAACATGATATAGGAAAGCAATTAAAATCATATATCGGGTTTAAAAAAATTGTGAAAAATTACGGTTTTTGACAATTTTTGTCAACTTGGATGGCATTGCGCGAACGGAAGATATAGTCATAAAAAAATAATAATTAGTGCATTTTTCATGTCTTCACCAATGGCAACTTTTCCGCACTATAGCGATCCGAAATAAAATAAAAAGTTTTTTTCGGCCCACCCTATTGCCCATGTTCAAGAAGAACGAATACGGTGATATCAATTAAGGGGGTTCAGTACCCTAAAATCTGTGAAAAAATAAACAAAAATTATTGGATTAAAATACTATTACAAGTTTAATTAATAATGTCACAAAGTAGTATCAAGACGTTTGGAAAAATATTTTTGACATTAAAAGCCATTTTAATGTCATGGCTTCGTAAGGAAATAAGTTAACAATAAAAACTTCAAACGCGTTTTTCTCAGAACTTGATTTTTTGAACTTCGATGTACCTTTTCTCAAAAACTATGCTATGTTTCATCGTAAATTTTTTTTATTTGATGTAATGCATTGTATAGATTAATCTGAGGTTATAAATTTTAATGAAACTAAAGTGAAAAAAAATTTATGGGGCAAAGCAAAAAAAGTGAAAATTTTCATGATTTTTTGAGTACTTTAAAACTTATTTTATTTTAAAAAAAAACTTTTAACCTCAGATTAATATATAAGGTTGGTACAACACACACAGAAAATTTTAAGTTGATCTGAACAGTAGTTATTGTGAAAATGTACATTGTAATTGGCCAATTTAACATTACCGATATACAACATACTGAACCCCCTTAAGGAAAGTCAAATGTCATCCATGAATAATAACGGAGAAAGAAAATTGCTCTTCGTTCAATGACAGGGCCAATCTGTTTCTCCATCTTATAACTTGAAGAAATAGTAGTATAATTTTTAAACCTATAGTTTTTCCACAAAATGAATATCATTTTAGAGTCTGGATATAAATACGTAGCTGTAACACAAGACTATAAATATGGTTCTTAGTAGGTATGTTTCACCAAATTTTTGGTATTCGATTGAACCATATTACAAGTTTTGGAAACAAAAATCTGACAAAACAATTTAGTCGAATACCAAAAATATGGTGAATCATGTCACCATAGTGCGGCTATTAAGAACCATATTTATGGTAAATCCAAACGCCTAACTTCAAACAGTTTTAACGTGTTGTATAAGGCTTGGCCCCTAGGCCTTGCACTTTTAAGGAAAGTATTTACTCTAGATTGAATAAAAAAAAAAGGAAAATGATATTCAAATAACATAAGTCCTTTCTCTACGTATTGCGATTACAAAATATGAAATTCTATGCGCAAAAACTTACAAAGTTATACAAATTCATGTGAAATTTATGTTATACAGATTCATTTCTTTTCATAAGTCAAATATTGTCCTTCATTATATAAAGTACTGTAACAAGTGTAGGGCCTGTTATAAATCAACCAATTTTCAAACAGCTAGAACAACCACAAATATTATTTCTACCGAATATCCACAAACTTAACACAATATTTATAGAGCAACTTGACGGATCGATGCAGTCGCTCAATCAAGCGATGGATTCCCATGCATCGAGACATTAAATTATTCGCGCCATTATGCTCGTTTGTAATCCATTCCTCCTGGAACACGCCTCCAAGCACACAAAAACCTGCATGTGACATTTCCCCACCTACACCAAAAAACAAAGGAATCTCAAACGATTCCAAGACAGAAAAAAAAAAGGTTTCAGGGCAAAATGGAATTATCGGAGCAGAAAGTCAAGTTTAATTCGCGATGGAACCATTATCGAAGAGATGATAGCATCGCCATTATGAAAAGCATTTGATATCTTCAGGATGGGAATCAAAAGTCTGCGCATTATTATTTTACGCCTTTGATTTGACAAAAATGGAACCGATATTTCTGTTCAATAAATATCAAGTTTTTTATTAGACAAAAATAAAGATCTTGAAAAAAATTATTTTTGAAAAATAAAAAATCTTGATATTTATTAGTCTAATAAATAAGATATTTATTAGTCTAATAAATAAGATATTTATTAGTCTAATAAATAAGATATTTATTAGTCTAATAAATAAGATATTTATTAGACTGATAAATATGAAGATATTTATGAGACTGATAAATATGAAGATATTTATTAGACAAAAATGTCAGAAAATGACAGAAGTAAGATTACTTCTGTCTTTTGTTCCTTATAATCAGAAGGGGAAGTTGAACAACTTCAGTTAAACTGATCCTTTCATATTTTTAGGTATCCATATGCTGCATAAAAAGTAAGTTCCAGTAACAATCGTCTGTATTTTCAACTGAAAAAAAGTAGATATTCCGGGAAGCTTAAATTTCAAGGAATTTTGGTTAATTTACAATGCACTTAATATAGAATCTGCACTTATTAATTCAAATAAATTTCAATTCTTAATCAAAGATAACAAAATTGTACTATTGCTTAGCTATTTTGAGATGCAAGGTATAAAATTTCTGCTTTGTATATTGTTATATGCCGTACATATTTGGCATGGATGTATATGTATCTCAGAGGACAAAAGTCGAACTTTCGCCTGAAATGGATCCCAGACTCGAAAGGAAGGCAGAGCATCCCTCTATTTCCAGTCTGAGGTCATGCTCTTTGTTAACCCTCTAATGCATACTGTTACCGTTTGGTAACAAGTTACATAATCCACTTTATTCTTTTAAAGTAGACCTCCCTGTCGACAAATTTGTGTTTTTTTCATCTATTACATTCCATTTTGAAGTTTTAGTTAATAATAACCCTCATAGAAGACAGTAGTAAAAGTGTATTCAAAATTAAAGAGTGAGGTTATTAACTTTTGCGAAATGACGTTTTTGGCAGTATTCAAAGTATAATAATATTAATACTTAATTACAAATAAATAGTTTTGAAAAATTAATTGTAGTTAAAGCTTGTTATTTTGAAATATATTTAGTAGTTTTCTAGTCATTATTATCAAAATTGGAATTTTGTAGTTGGTTTTTGTAATATGGAAAAAAATTTAAAAATTGAAATTATTTAAATTCTAATGCAGTTAATTTTTTTTCAGTATTTTTCCCATAATGTATGAGTATTAAAGATTCATGCATATTTTTTCGGGATGAAAAAAAAATTTCATGCATTAGAGGGTTAATAATGTATTTTCTAAGAGTCTCTTGTACAAATGCATGTATTGCTTGTCTCTTCATACGATTCTCAGACAAGGGAACATACGACAACAACAACATTGCGCGAACTTTAAACAACTAAACTTTGGTCATTAATCTGTTTTCTAAAAGTGTAAAAAAAGGAAATTGTACATTCATATAGCCAAAATATCTTATTTTCAAAACAATACTGCTCAAAACGGACAAGTGCCAGTTACAGCTTTGTCAAATCTGTGTAACAATTCGCTTTCGGTGTTTTCTTTCCCTTGCAAAACGACGACGGCAAGGTTCAAAGTGTTGGTTTCCCAGCCTTGATTGTTTTGCAAACTGTGCTTGGGTTCTAATTTTGGAAGGAAGTGGAATCTTTTGAAAAGGATTGCTATTCCCATAGAGGCTATCTCACGTGTTGCGGAGGCCTTGTGAGTCACACGTGAGAAAACAATCTTCAATAATTGGAACAGTTTACGAGTGGATGTATATTCTATTTCTAAGGGTCAATTTTTCAAAAAGAAAATTTGAAAACTGTGTGTGTGCTGGATTTCTAATTTTGGAAAGAAGTGGAATCTTTTGGAAAGGATTGCCATTCCCATAGAGGCTATCTCACGTGTTGCGGAGACCTTGTGAGTCACACGTGAGAAAACAATCTTCAATAATTGGAACACTTTACGAGTGGATGTATATTCTATTTCTAAGGGTCAATTTTTCAAAAAGAAAATTTGAAAACTGTGTGTGTGCTGGATTTCTAATTTTGGAAAGAAGTGGAATCTTTTGAAAAGGATTGCCATTCCCATAGAGGCTATCTCACGTGTTGCGGAGGCCTTGTGAGTCACACGTGAGAAAACAATCTTCAATAATTGGAACACTTTACGAGTGGATGTATATTCTATTTCTAAGGGTCAATTTTTCAAAAAGAAAATTTGCAAACTGTGTGTGTGCTGGATTTCTAATTTTGGAAAGAAGTGGAATCTTTTGAAAAGGATTGCCATTCCCATAGAGGCTATCTCACGTGTTGCGGAGACCTTGTGAGTCACACGTGAGAAAACAATATTCCATAACTGGAACAGTTTCCTAGCTCATCTGCTCATGTATATTCTAAGAGCCAATTTTTCAAAAAGAAAATTTGAAAACTGTGTGTGTGCTGGATTTCTAATTTTGGAAAGAAGTGGAATCTTTTGAAAAGGATTGCCATTCCCATAGAGGCTATCTCACGTGTTGCGGAGACCTTGTGAGTCACACGTGAGAAAACAATCTTCAATAATTGGAACACTTTACGAGTGGATGTATATTCTATTTCTAAGGGTCAATTTTTCAAAAAGAAAATTTGAAAACTGTGTGTGCTGGATTTCTAATTTTGGAAAGAAGTGGAATCTTTTGAAAAGGATTGCCATTCCCATAGAGGCTATCTCACGTGTGTTGCGGAGGCCTTGTGAGTCACACGTGAGAAAACAATCTTCAATAATTGGAACACTTTACGAGTGGATGTATATTCTATTTCTAAGGGTCAATTTTTCAAAAAGAAAATTTGCAAACTGTGTGTGTGCTGGATTTCTAATTTTGGAAAGAAGTGGAATCTTTTGAAAAGGATTGCCATTCCCATAGAGGCTATCTCACGTGTTGCGGAGACCTTGTGAGTCACACGTGAGAAAACAATATTCCATAACTGGAACAGTTTCCTAGCTCATCTGCTCATGTATATTCTAAGAGCCAATTTTTCAAAAAGAAAATTTGGGAATGTATTCAAAACATTAATTAGAAAATGTTAGTAGAGCATGTACATTATACTAAGGTACAATTTTTCAACAACAACAAAATTGGGAAGGTATTCAAAATAATATGCGGAACAATTTACTAGCACATGTGCATTCTAAGGGTCAATTGTTCAAAAAGAAAATTAGTTAATATATTTAAAATAATAAGAATATATTAAAATAATAAATAAATATACTTATAATATAAGTGGAACATTTTAAAAGGGTATGGTTGTGTGTTCTAAGGAAGTTAGTTCTTTTAACCCCCTTTTTTTAAAAGTAAATTAGGCGTTTATTTGTGCTGGTATATTGACCATGTGGAAACTAGTCAGCCTGCAGGACCTTAACCTGTTGTTAGTAACCACTCAAACTCAGAGAAGTGTGTCGTTGAAATTGTAGGTTAGGTTAGGTTTGAATTAACATCGCACTAGAGTACACGAGAGCGGGCTGGCGACGGGCGTCGTATTTTAGAACCGCCCAAAATTTAGGAGAGATGGTTAAAAAAAATTAGGTAAATTAATAAATAAATGGTCTATTTTTACTACAAAAAGCAAAAGACAAAACTCTTGTTCTTTCTAATGATCTCCCCCCCCCCCCCCACCCAAGCACTTAATATGTATATTTGCGAGTAAAGTAGTAAATGACTAAAATTGTCTTGGTATAGGAAAAAGACCAACAGTCTGGCTATGAACAATTAGGGGGGGAATGGTGGTAGGGGGGAAAATGAGGGTAGTTACAAATACACATTTTTCCACAATACATTTAATTCTTCTTAGACATTTTCTTTGAAATAATATTTTTAGATGATCTCTAATTACTTTTATTTGGTTTTGAGAATCTGGCAACACCATTAATTCATTAAAATTCTTGTTATTTTGCTAATGTTGCTTCAGCTGTTAGAATTCACTCGTAAAAATTTTGTTCTGTTTATTTTGTAAAACATGCTGCGCTCTTTTAAACATTGATACAAACTAGAACTTATCATATAAAATACTTAACCGAATCAAAGCTGGAAAACTATTAATCATTTCCAGAAATAGACAATGAAGTGAAGATTATTTTGTAAAGTTCAGTGCAATCTGTATAGTTTTACAGGAGCCTCAATTCGATAGTAGAGGACCATACTCTTTTGATTAAATATTTTATTTTTCTACTATTATTATTATCTTTAAAAGTTAGCTTTTCTGGAATAAAAGTGAAGAGGAATATAAGGAATGATTTTGATTCAATTTGATCTTTATATAAAGATTTTTAATTTCATTATATTCTTAAATTTGAGATACCCCCATTTTCCCCCTCCCTGGGGGAAAATGAGGGTATGGAACTAAGTACCCTAAATTGCCAGATATTAAAGCATATAGTGGGAAAAAATTGAAAATATCTATATTTTTGAAATCTAAGCAGTTCAAATGTAATTATATACAGTAAAATGATATTTTAAATGCTGTATATTATTAAAAAGTAGGTTTTAATGAAATGATTTTGAAAGAGTTTGATACATATCGAGTTTGACCATATCGTTTTAGGTGTCATAAGTCAATTCAAAATAATATAGTACACGAAAGAAATAAAAATTATAAATAATAATTGTCCTTTATTGTTGTTATGTTTCTTAGTTGTGTGCTTTGAAAGAATCGTAAACTTTCACATAAATAATATTATTAACCCAATAATTATTAACCTAATAATTATTAATCGTTAATAGGTTACCTATTAACGATTACACAATACATAATTTCAGTATAGTTTATTTTCAAAAACATTTTTTTTAAAGTTTTTGAAATAGATATTTTTAATGTTTTTCGTGATTTTCTTCATTAAAAGCTAATTTTTCAAATCTTAAAAAAATATCATGTTAACGTCCTGATAATTTTCTTTCTAATGGTAATTTAAACAACTCTGTAAATACTCAATAAACCCAGACATCCTCCTCCAAGCCAACCTCCAACAACAGTTTTCGAAAATTCCTAACATAAATAAAATATTTTTTAAAAGTTAAATTTGAACTCAGAAGGTTAAAAAGTGTGATACTTGAAGTTTTTGAAAAAATCGAGGGAAAAAAACAGTTTGAAATCAAGCTTTTTTTGTTTTCACGTAGAATAACTCAAATGGTTAACTTAACACAAAATTAACCCACTTTAACTGATCTATAAAGCACAAATACAATAGTCTTTTTGTAAATAATTCAAGCTAAAATAACTAAACTAGTTCATTGAGAGCTATTTCCAGCCTTTTAACCCAAATTAGTAAACTTAACGCGTTTTATGCGTGTTGTTTCCTTCACAATGAGAAAGGAACACTCCAAGCTAAGAAAATGGATGACGTTTCCCCAAACGAAGAATTTCCCGGAAGGGTTTGTGCAAGAGTATTTCACCTGCCCAACCGATTAGAGAAAACATAGAGTTAAGATGACGATTTAGATGATGCCCGGCAGAAACCAATACAAAAACCGCTGCGCCAAATGAAGCCATCGATTGCTGTTTAGTAAGCCCAAACAAATGCTCTTGGCGAACTATTTGGCGCTATGCTTCACAGGGCTTGATCTTCCGGAAGGCCTCTTAGGCCATATCCTATCAATACCTAGATTAGAAGGCCGAAGAACTAAGCAACACAACGTCACACAAGTAGACCGAACCAATTTCAATTTGTTGACCAATAACGTCGTACCTTAGATGACGTCGCATCTTCATTCATCTTATCTTAAAAATGTATTCAAATACAAGATCTAGTCACGAATGATCATTGGTCAAAACCACAGAATCGGTTCACTAATATGACGTCAAGCATTGAGTTCGCCGGCCTCCTAATCTAGGTGGTATTGATCCTAGGCCCCCAAAACTTAGGGACCACATAACTTTAGGGATTTTTTTTCTTGCTGAATTGTTTTGCCCCCTGAAACTTCAGTAAATTGCGTCATTTTGTGGCTCTACATTATTCTTATATAAGCTAGGAAATACGACATTAAACTAGACATGCTCAACGAAATAATTTAATTTAATGATTGTTATCGATTTTTTAAGCTCTATCTCTTGACTTGAACATTGATCATTATACGAGCAATAATACACAAAAGTTTTCTTAGAAAGCAACCAAACTTTTATGCGTCTTCTACTCTATGTTATAATTGGATCAAGGCCCTGATTCTTCAGTGGAGTTTGCATAGACTACTGCTTCGACTTGGCGATTTTTGACTCTCTTACAAAAAAAGCTATAATTACAACGCCTTTTTCTTACCTATGAGGGAATTACTACCATCTTGCGTAAATTCAGATCTCGTGCTAGCCTACAACTGCACAAAAGTACAAACAGTCACTTTTTGATATTTAATAAACAATTTTTAAAGAACAAAATTATGCGTCTGAGCATGGACTAACATTGAGTGAGCGGTTTGCTTGGGCTTACCATGGAGTGGTTAAGTGACTTTCTGCAGGCTTCACTTTCTTCTCGCCAAGCCATCTCTATCTTCTTCTTAACCCTATGGGATTACGTCATGTTTCTTGAAGAAGTGTTATTTTTAAATGTTTACGCACTCGATTGATGAGAAGAAAAAATCGTATCCGGATTTTTCTGATCACTGACCTCAAGGGAGATCGAAGTTCAATCATGGTCGACAGGAGAGGCGTTAACGTCACGATCAGAGATGCACAACAGCAAAGCGTTCAATGTTACCTGTTGTTCACACTAAAGTCACTGGATGTTGACTACAAACTTAAGAAGAGTTGTCACGACCTGGGTGATATGGCATCCGCATCAGGGCTTCACCACCGTCTGGTGAACTCACGCCGGCTCGTAGAAATTCTGGAGTGCTTCAGATATGAAGCATTCGCCGATGCACCAACGTTGTCGTGATTATTTATGCATTTAGTACAAGTCGATATTAGGTGACACTAATTCACACCTCCTGTGGAAAATAAAGAAATATGACGTCATAACTTCCTTCGATCTGTCCTCCGATTGGGGGTCTGTTCCGAAGAGACATTGATTCATCAATTGGGACTCGAGAATGAATCTCTTTTCATACTAAATTTCAGACATACCACGCAAAACCTGAACCATGCCCATTGTAATTTGAAAATTATTATTATTATTTTGATTTTTTAAATGGTTGTTTAAAATCTTTATTTTATATTAAAATGCATGATCAGATTTACTCTAGTAGAATTAATTTTGTTTACAAATGTAAGTTGGGGGAATATTTATGCATTTATGGAAAATTTATACTTCATTAAAAAAAATTCGAATCACAGTAGAAGGCGCAAACATAGAGATAGTAAAACCATCCGCTAATCGTGCGCACACTTTTACTATATATTTATGAGCGCATACAAGCCCTCTTGTAGCTCTAGAATACCCTCTATATACAATACCCTCTTGTATCTCTAGGGCAACGATAATTCAAACTAAACTAAGCAATGAGAGCATATCTGTTTTATTCTATGATGCCTTATGTAGTAATGTAAGGCACAGACTTGATGCCTAAGAAAGTCCGATTTTTATAACTAATTCTGAGACATGTTGTAAAGAATAGGGCGAAATCCCATGACATAATATTCCATCACATAAACAGAAATAACTATTATAATTCTGCATTTTCAACAAAATCTACGCAATACGAGAAAGCCATCAAACTCCTGTTACGACCGAGATCCAGTCGGACATCCAAATTTTTAAGAAAAATAAATGCTGAAAATCGCATGAAGGGTAACCCTAATATCCTGGTGGAATTTTGAACAGTGGTAAAGAGAATCGATTTACATAAAATAAAAGTTAATATAATATACAAGTCACGGATATTAAAGGTCAAAGCCGAGTATATAAATTCATTAATTTAAGAGAAATTTTTGTTGCATGTCTCACTTTGTGTAGAGTTGTGTACAAAAAAATGTTTTAGTCGGCGAAGTTATATCATGTTTCAAGAAGAAGAATATTTAATACTTGTCTTAAATCGTCTGACTCAAATAATTATTCTTTTGTGAGCTTTAATAGGATTAAATATACGTAATTTCACCAAAATTTTCGATTGGGAATTCTTTCTACTGCAAGTCGATTTTCCTGCATTGAATATAATCTGAAAATCCGTATAAATTTTACCATTGATTCTGTTTATTATGCATATAAACAAAACAACTTAGCTGCAAGTCAATTAGTTGTGAATAAATTGTTCTGCCTAAATAACACATATAGTAAAAATTTTACGGTCACGAGTTAAACAGAGAGGACTTTTGAAGGCCGTTTACTAACCCTTTTTAACGGAGTGCAAGATTAAAAAAGGTTCTTTGAGTGCAGTGCGCAAGAAAACTGAACGAAACAATAAAGTTGGTAACAATAAGCTTTGTGGTATGAACGAAACAATAAGCTTTGCGGTAATATTACTTAAATGTACGATGCCAAGTTTGAACTGGTACAGTGCTGCATTTTTAACAACGAGAAACTCGATTTCGTGCGACAAGCAATATTTTTAGGGGTAATGGATAAGTTGAAAGAGCGCAATACATCTTTAGATTAACAATTAAAGTCAATAAAAATCATTCAGATCATAGACAAAGGAACTATAGACCAGTAAGTCAATCTGACGCTAGGGCACCGATAGTTTCCTTTGGTACTAATACTATATTAATGATTGATTTGTTGATTGGTTTAATTGAAATTAAAATATGAATAAATATATTTATTTAATAAAATTCAAACCGATAAAGTTTTATAAATAGCAGAAATAATAACAATTTTATTCTTGAACGAATCAATTCAACGCTAATCATTTATTTGTTGCTTGGTATATTCGGAATTTCTCATCCTAAAAATTTCGAAATTTTTTCATTAAATTCCGAATATATCAAAAGGAAGTTTGGCAACAGAGTAAATTTCGGTTACCATGACGATAAAATTGATAAATACATTTTAGAATAATGTACTTTCCCTTTTTGTCGCCTACAATTATTTTCTTCTAATTTTTATTCAAATAGTAAACTTCGAAGAATTTTCAGCAACCATGAGAATAAATTATAGTAAGTGTATTTCATGTAAATAATAATGCGAATTCTTAATCTTTTTGGGTTTTTTAAATGAATGTTCTGAACGATAGTAAAAATTTATCATGTTTCTATGAAAATCTAAAGTAATTCATATATTTTAAAGAGATAATTCAGTGTTTTGCTTAACTTATATAATAGTTTTACTATTGTTTCTAAAGTTATAAATCTTTAAAAGATCTTGTTGCTTACATTGCCAATATATTTTACAAAAAGGAACAATCTAAGTCCCACTAGTTGCTGTCTTTAAACAATAATTTTATTATGTAAAGAATCTCTATTCATTCATTTTTATTTTATCATTTAGAATTGGTTAAAGAAATGATAGGAATTAGTTCTACATGAAGAAATGCTTTTCCGTGCTTCATACTTATAGGATATTGCAGAATCTTCACAGAAACCGATAAATTTACCGGCATAAATCTTAATGACATGCATAAGATACATGGTGGCGTTCTAAATAAAAATTTTTACTCAATCTAATGTTTTTATTATCTAGCAAAATTGAAATAATAAGTGTGTTAAACAATTGCAGTTTCTCGTGTGATTTTTAATAAAATATTTAAGGTTATGTGTTGCTTGTTTGTCAGGTACATGTTTAAAGATTGCTTGATAAGAATAAAAAATAATATTGTAAAGGATTATAATAAAAAAAGAAATATTCTGATATTTATGCATTTAAGTTTTATTCTTGTATTCTGTTTACTATATTTAAATAACAATCAATGTTTGTAATAAGTAATTTCGCGAGCTATTTATTGTTAAATGTCTTGCATAATTTTAATTTATATTTTAACACCACATTTAATGTAAATTGCCTAATAATATTGAGAAATATTGTCTTTCGAAAAGTGATTTCATTAAAAATAAACAAACTAGGTAAAATTTGCTTCCTACTGTCTGTTCATCCTGATCTTTAACACAGCCAAAAAATAGTTACTGTCTAATAAATCGAAATATTATTTAATTCATTAAATTAAACAAAGAGATAAATTTAACTACAACTTCAACCATTTTAATTACAATAAAATTATAAACTAAACGCATGGTTGCGCTATCGTCAAAAATAGTTTCAGTTCGTCACTTGACCAGAATTTTAAATTACGAAGTGTAGGTGACTGTGTTAAAGCTCCTAAAGGGGGCTAGAAAGAGGCATCTCAACCATTGCCTTAGTTCCAAAGGAAACTATCGAGGGCGCTAGTTTCTATGTCAATTTCAATAGAGAAATTCTCCAATGCTAATCCAATCAGAGATACAGATCTAAAGTACTTAATCTATGATTCAGATGATGGTGTGGCTGTGGTCGATTTCCAAATATATTGCGTGAACTAAATAATAATTTCTTCGGTGTGGTGAAATTCCAAAAGACCTGACAAGAAGAGACTGTACTTAGTGTACTTTTGGTATAGTCTGTTCATTGTAGACAGACTATTGGATGCATGAGGAGTAAAAACTATAATGGGTTTAATTTAAAAAAATATCCATACTGACCTTATTTCATTATAAAATTTTTTTATCATTTTTATAGATTAATTTTTTTTATTTCATGGTTTTTATAATCGGAAAAAAATGACGTAGAAATTGTGAAAATGACATTGCAAAAACAATTATGTTCAAAACTAGTTCATTTCTAAGTTTTCACATTATTTAATGAGTCCTTTAACTATATAAATAGAAGTAGTCAGAGAAATAACTTTTCAGCAAACATTGTCATCGGAGCATGATTTCCGGAAGGCCAACGAGGCATGTGCCCCAATGGGCCCTCTAAAGTTTCTTTAGGAACATTTATGCTTATTATAACTGCCTCCAAACTTAACTTTTTAATATTAAGCGTGCAAAAAAATATAATAAATTATTCATGAAAAGTTGACTGTGAAATTGGGTTTAAAGTTAGAATTAATCAATTCACAACCAGGGCCCCTAAAGTTGTAAGTAGGCCCTAATTATTATTAATATTAATATTAATATTAATATTAATGTTGTTGTTGTTGTTGTTGTTGTTATTGTTATTGTTATTATTATTATTATTATTATTATTATTATTATTATTATTATTATTATTATTATTATTATTACTATTATTATTACTATTATTATTATTATTATTATTATCATTATTATCATTATTATCATAATTATCATTATCATCATTATTATCATTATCATCATTATTATCATTATCATCATTATCATCATTATCGTCATTATCGTCATTATCATCATTATCATCATCATCATTATCATTATCATCATAATCTTTATCATTATTACAATTATGTCCATCATCATTTTATTATTATTGCAATTATCATCATCATCATCATTGTAGTTATTATCATCATAATCTTTTTTTATTTTTATTCATCATTATTACCATCGTTATTATCCTCATCATCACCATCGTTACTATATTATTATTATTCATTATTATTATAGTTATCATTATCATCAGCAAATATATTATTTTTGTTCCCATTATTATTATTTAAAAAAAAGTAATCCATCCTTTGAATAACTTAACAACTTTCGAAGACACTTTTTTACGATTGTATTATTAAAATCGCAGTTCAAAAAACCATTTTCACGGACGGCGTTTCTCGATTGAGATAGCAGATTCAGTCTGTCTGGAAAACTCGAAAAGAATTCTCCATATTTTCGCTGAAATCCATTAGTGATCTTAGGAAAAAGGTTGGAAATCTGTTGCTGAAATTACTATACTTTTCTCGGGGTCACCGAAGCATGAAGCACTCCCATAAGCTGCCGTGTTTGTGGAAATGTGGAAAAACTTGAAGTAACCTTCGAAAGAAGCTTCTAAACAGTACAGGAAATGGCTTTTTGCCATGTTTGTTCCACGTTCCGCCCATTATATTTCTTTGATAGTTTTCGCTTTCACAATCGATATGTTTACACGTTGTTAAGATTGTATACTCAACACCAACTGTTGTGTTGGAAAGTAACTATATTGCGGGCTTTAACCCCGAGTTTGATGTATTCAGAGAACTCATCAAGTTGTTTCCATGATAAATCGAGAAAATGGTTATTGGGAATTGGAAATCAGACATTAAATTGAAATATTTTTTCTCTCTCATCAAATCAAGAAATTTTCATCTCATTTCTCTAAAATAAAATTATTATTATATTTCTTAGAATAAAATAAAAATACCATTGTGTACTTCAAAACCGGTAATTTGTAGAATAAGTCTTCAAATATTAAATTAATATAGATTTGTTTTTAGTTTTAAAGAATTTCTTCAAATTAATTTAGAGATTTTATCGATATTTTTTTCGTACTAAAAATAACTCTCTTTAAACTTAGCGAAATTATGATTTCATAAATTCGCGAATTTTCCATTTTTTTTTCGTAGTTATTAAATCTATACCAGTACACATTTCATTGGCTGGAACTGTACAATACTTTACAACCCTTTTTTTTTTCGAGAGGCTCAAGATAGATCTTTATTTAAAGCATTGAGAGATTCTCAAAATATGCACTTTCTTCTTTGGGTATGAATGCAATTATGATGAGATATACATTCAAGAAAGATAAAAAAAAAAAAACTTTTATAACTACAAATATTTAAAAATAATTTAATTTTAAGAAAACATATTTTTTATAAACATGTATTTTTTAAATGTTTAAAAATATACTTTAATTTCGGACGCCAGTGGAAAATTTATATTTTCGATTAAAAATTCATAAAGTTATTGAAATGTTTCCTTGATGCATTCAGTGTTGTAGCACGTCATAATCATGTTGCAACTACTATTTGACTCCATACAGAGTGGATTTACAATTTTTTTGGTAAATCCATAACTTTAAATACACCGCAAAAGTGGTAAAATCTACACTCTAAATGGAGATTAGCAGCTTGAAAGTCCGGATGCATGTCCAAGATTCCGGTGCAATATCTCGCACCAAAATTTTTTACTGTGTATATATGGATCTAACATCAGTGATCTTTCACTTTATTTAGGTTACGTTAGTTTAAATTATCGTCGCATTAGAGCTACACGTTGGGGACGGACGTCGTAGTTTAGAACTACGGTCAAGTGACGAGCCGAGACCTGAGTACGTACCCGACGCAACCGTTAAGGGTAAAATCGTACGCAAGGTTTTGACTTTGGAGAATATTTAACGTGCACTTCCTCACAGCATTTCCTGCAGTTATTTGAAAGATTCTCGGACCCGAACCTATGGAACCTTTGGTATGCAAGCAAGGCGGGCGCCTTAACCGACTGCCCTGGACTTTTTTTTAAGTAATTTAAAAACACTAAGATAAACATCTCTTTACATTCCACAGAAGCAATCAGTATTGCTGGTGTGCTAATCATTAAATAGCGTCTCTGTTTAGTGTACCGAGTATAGTGATGCACTCTTTTTGTTTGACGCTGCGTTAATTGAACTATAAAAAAACTTCATTTGCTCCCATCATTTGAAAATCAAACTATTTCGATCGTTAAACTTTTAAGTTAGAGTTATTTTTGTGATTCCGCGACGAACTGTGAAGTTCTTCGATTTTGTTTTATTTGTAGTATTATGCATGAATGCTTCTCTTGGAAATCTTCATTTTTTTTTTGTTTATTTACCTAGTTCAATATTTGGCTGCGACGTTTTCCCCCAAACGTTACCATCTCCAAATTAAATCCGTTTTGCTTATGAAAACCCAAGAATACTTCTGTGAAATTTCGTTTTAAGGTTTGTTTGGGTGCCAGCTCTAGATTAATTCCTCGTTGCTTAATCATTGGTTCAAAATTATAAGACCCGTCGCCAACAGCTCTTATCTACTACAATATACTCTTTTGCAGGGTCGACGTGATATTATTACAGGGCCTTCATTCAAATAGAGAAAAATAGTACAGAAAACGCGAACTCGCTTAACACGAAATTTCGCTTAACATGAACTGAAAGCATTTCCCCTGACTAAAAACCCTCTAATGCATACCATTTAAGTAGAGCTCCCTATCGACAAATCTGTGGTTTTTCTTTCATCTACTACATTCCATTTTGAAGTTTTAGTTACTAATAACCCTCATAGATGACAATAGTAAAAGTGTACTCAAAATTTGTGAGTGGAGTTATTAACTGTTGTGAAATTACGTCTTTGGCAGCATTCAAAGTATAATATTAGTACTAAATACAAATTGTTTTGAAATATAGTTACAGTTCAAGAGGTTTTTTTTAATGCATTTAGTAGTTTTCTGAACATTCTTATCAAAATTGGAATTTTGTAGTTGATTTTTTGCCTTGTTTTTTTAAATACTTTTCTTGGGGCTAAATATAAAAAATGTTTTCGAAAAACTTCTTTATGTGGAAATGGGACATGATAAATTTCATTTAAACGTGTAGCTGATCTATTTACTTTTAAATTGGAACCCGGATGACCGAGTGGTTTGGACCATTACGCTAGCAGTCTGCTCGCTGTAACGGTGCGGGTTCGATTCCCACCTTTGCCTTGGGTGTAGGGGAGACCGGGGTTAGTTGGCATAAGGGGTTAGTTGGCATTGTGCCTTTAAAAAAATTCACTGTTTATTACGAGCGCTACTGAGCCTGTCACATGATCGTCATTTAAACATCCAACTTGCATGAGAACGCCAGTTGGATCCAGCCATTGCCTTAAGAGGAAGGATGGAAAACGTGATTTTCATATAAAAAAGTAAAATTTTGATTATTCAGTATTTGTCGTTTTGTACAGTAGTATAGTCATTCAGGAATAACATTCACAAGTTTTTAGTATCTTTGGGCATTTAGCTACGAGGTTATAAGTCCATTTCTGCTGCAGTTGATAAACAAAAGTTTTGGTCGCCATGTTTATTTTACTTGCTCTATTGGGGTTAGTTGGCATATGGACTCGGGGGCTAGTTGACATAAGCTGGCTGGGTATGCCAACTAACCCCGCAACAAAGTATACGTTGACATAAGTATGCCAACATTCATAGCGACCTAATTTTAGTGTAGGTATAGGCTACTTCATAATAATAAATTATTATTATTTTTATCTATACATATATAAATGTGGAAGGCGTTTTCTTTTCGCAGTCATAACTCAATAATGGCTGGACAGACATTAACTTTTACTTTAGATACTTTTACGTAGATTTGCCATGCTCAGAGTTTTAAAAAATGGCATAATTTAAGACTATACAAATTTCAGCTCGATTTCAAGCAAACGGTTATCTAGTTATTATTATGTAATAAACGGAATCTGTAAGTTCACTTTTTCTGCCTTACCTATCTATGATAATGTAAATATTTTTTGTTCAGATTATGAGTACCTATAAACGAAAAACTGAGAGGGCAACAATGACAGCAGATCATCGAAAGTGAGCTGTTGAGGCACACTTACTTGAAAAAAAAAAGTTTGAGAAAAGTAGCGGATGAATTTAAGATCTCTGGTAGAAGTCTCGCATGGTATTGTAAGGTTGCAAAATTAAAAATGAATTCTCTCTGCCTAAAGGGTACCAGAGGGAATTGGAGGATATGGGATAGTGCGGCAGGTGTTCACTCCTGAACAAGAATTTGTTTTGAGTGAATACCTTGTGAAGGCAATGTCACATATACTTCGGCCTGAGCCCAAAAGAGGCAAGAAAGTTGGCATATCAATATGCAGTTGCTAATGGCACTGCACATCCTAGTAGTTGGGACTCAAAAGAATCAGCAGGTGTTGACTGGTTTTCTTTTTTCCTAAAACGTCACCCATAACTTTCAATACGTACCCCAGCGGCTACGAGTTTGGCTCGAACGTCCTGTTTTAACCCACATAATGTTCAAAGATTTTTCAACCTCCTATAATCAGTAATGAACCAACATTCATTTACCGCCTAGGACATATGGAATGTTTAATTTTAAGATGATTAACATTCATTATAATTACACCTTACATAAAGACGAGTAAAAACGCTTGCCTCACTTATGCCAACTTACCCCACTACCTATGCCAACTAACCCCGATACCGGGGTAGGTTGGCATAGTTTGACTGGACAAGGAAAAACATTTTTCACACAAAGTGGCAACAATATATTTATTCAATTGTATGTGTGATTTGTAGCCAAAATGTTTACCTACATTACCAACTTTTTACATTTCAAATATCTTCAAACCAAAAAATTAGAAAAATTTTGAAGTAAAAACTGTGCCAACTAACCCCGGTCTCCCCTACTTTCCTTTCTCTATGACAGTAAAAATTCTCGATTTGTCTGTCTTACTTAACGAAGGCTTATATAAGCGGGTCTCTGATCAAGCAAAAAAGCCAGAATATATATGTATATCTACCCTGTACTTTTAAATTAAAAAAAGAATTATTATGATGTAAAAATTAAATCATTCGAAAAATAACGTTATGTCGAATAGGTAGTAAATTTCAAAATTTCAAAATGGGGATGTTCAAATAAAGATGCAATTCAAAATTTCAAAACATTTGTTTTGAATTGAAATCAACGGATTAAGCTTTTACAATCCAAACAATACTACCATACTCCAAATAATATACAACCATAATTATTGATGGGATAGAACAAGGAATAATATAAATTAATGAAAGAAAGTCTCTCGAAACTTTTTTTCCTAAGGTAATAAAATTTGTATAATATAAAACGGAGGGTTTTTTTAATAACTCTGAAACATGAGTTTTCCCATTTCAGATTGGAATCTATATACAGTCCAAGATATTTTATACTACTCGTAGAGTTTTAAACTTTACAAGAACAGTCAATGTTTTGTCTACGTGTTGTTAAATGATATTTATGAGAAAATTTTAATACAAATTCGTTAAACTGGAAAATAAAAGTTTACTTTTATTTAAGTTTTTGTATTATATCATTTATGGAAAACCAATTATAATTGTCGTTAGGTCTTTCTCTACATGTCTTTTTAGTGAATTACAGTCATGACTAGAATGCATGAGTACTGAATCGTCTGCATATGTAATCATTTTACCATTTAAATTTAAATCATTTTACCATTTAAATTTAAATCATTTTACCATTTAAAAATTTACATAAATCATTAATCATTAAAACCAAAAACAAAAGTGGACCTAAAGCTGATCCTTGCGGAAAGCCTTTATCTATATCAAAATATTGACTAAAACTATTTCCAACCTCAAACCTTTGCTTTCGATTTGATAGCGATTGATTTCCTTAGGATAAAATTGAAGCGACTTGTGCATGTGCAGTAAATCAATTTGAACCTGCAAGAAAAAGAATTTTCCTTATTTTCCTGTAGTACTACTCCAAATTAACTATACAGACAAGTTGAAATGTGACAATCATCATCAATCTACTCATAATCAATCCATTAATTGCACCGTACCTAAAAAATCATAGAAAATCTCAGAAAAAAATCGAATTTGAAACAATTCAGTCATTATAAAATCTACAAAATTAATAAACCATTTAAAAAGCAATGGATGGCTGGTCATTTTGGAATGGCGTCATAATATGTTTCACAATGATATTGTTCTGTTATTCACATTATTTGTGTGAAACGAGGCATGTGTTATTTTTTACTTACATACATATAAGAAAAATTAATTTAAATCCAAGCAATTATTAATGAATGATTAAGTCTTAATACTTATTATTATTTTTGGCGAGGTCTTATCATTTATTTAAAAATCAATTTTTTAGTTATGTTTTGAAGGTAATAGGTAGTTTCAATGTTGTATGTTGATATGAAATGGTTTGCTTTTGTTTTTAAATATGAGCAATACACTATTTTTATTCTTCGAAATGCAGATAACATTAGCGGACAGTAAGAAATAATTATTAAACTTTTATTTAAAAAATTAATTTTGACATATAAAAGTGTAATAAAGAACTAAATGCTGAACACATAAAAATTGCTATTCAAAGTATAATACAGAACTAAATGCTGTGTTCTGCTTTTTCTAGCCACTTGAACTTTTTGTGGAAGCTGTGTTATAAGTGACTGTTTCTGTTATAAACCTGCTAAAGAAAGAGAACTGAGAAACTACTAGGAACTAATAGAAAAGTAATATAAATGAATATTTATAGCGGATTAGGAGTTGTTTATTTCTTTCCTGTATTTTATCGAATTAAATAACAAAGAAGGACTCTGAAGCCTTTACAATATCGTAATTAATAACAACGCAACCGTAAAATTGAAACTCAGCATAAAAGAAACTGAAGAAGGATGAGGCTGAGAAAATATTTTCCCGAGACTTTGCACCTCTAATTAACCTGTCAAAAATTGCTCTGTAAACCTAATATTAGCGTTTTATTACATAGAATTCTCGTTTATGACAGCTTATAAGCCGCCCAAGTGTTCCAAGGTTATCAATAATTGTAAGGAATAGTCTTTTCGTGGATTTCTTAGCACTTTTAACATTCCTTGAGACTTTGTTGAAGAATTTATAAACGAGTTTAAGGACGAAGTAGCTTTATAAGAGATTTTTCATAAAACTTAAGACGTTTTTATTGCTAACTCAAATCAGGGCCGGATTATACATTGTAATTGCCTTTAGGCAGAGGTTTTAGACGGGGTCCTTTGGTACCTGGCGTTGCAATTTTTTTTTATGTTATGCTCGACCGCTGGCTCGATAATAATATTCCGATGCCTATTCGTTATTTCAACGAAAATATCTCTGTCTTTCTTCTTATTTTATTCTTAATTATCATTTTGGAACTAAAAGTAATAGTTATGAATATTGAGAACTAAAAAATAAAGTTTAATGTTATGATGAAAAAAAAATTATTCTAAGGGCCTTTGAGGCGCTTTTAAAATGGACGCAGACTGTAGACAACTGTCTATTTTTCTTGATTGGTAAAGCCGGTCCAGACTCAAATTAATTTCTAATGGTTTTATGGCCTTTCATTCAAGAAATGTTTAAAATAAACTACAGGCGAAGTTCTTTACTATTTTAATGAGTTATAAATTTTCACTAGCGCTAAATTGTTTTTCGGGATGAAATAATTCTTTATGTTATTTGTTCCTTCTAAAAATTTGATGTTGCAGTATTGAGTAAAAGGCCTATTTAATCAAAGAGGTTTTTCTTTAGTGATATGAGTTCGGTGTAATCCTTACTTCTGTCGCATTCATTGAGCAAGCAGCGCGGAAGTCAATGAACTTCGTAATTAAGTCCAGTCTAAAGAGTCAATTAACTCTGTTTGGAAAAACATATAAAAGGAAACAAAATTGCCATTTGAATAGTTTAATTAAGCTAATGGTTGTCAACTAACTATTGAAATGAAAAATTATGTTATGTTATTTTAAATTACAGACGTTAGCTGAAAATCAACAAAATTTGATTTCGTTTTCTTTTTTGCCCCATTTAAGCATTCTTCACGCTCGAATGTTTCTCCTAAAACAGGACAAATACCATCGAACAATACAAACCATACAAAAAAATCTATCAAACCCACCTAGAAGTTAGTGTGATATCTATTGTTGAATTTTCAAGCTTTGACATGTGAAACGGTCTACTCAGTCTTCAGGTAATTTAAATATTTGGAAAGGGGAAAAAATCAATTAACTTTTTTGAATATGGTGTTTGGCTATTAGGACAGCTATGTCACGATTTGCAATTCACTGCGTTGCACGAAAGAACGCCAAAATGCAGTAATCAAAGAAAAACTGTTCACGAAAGATGGAAATTTAGGTCTGAAGGCGTTTCGCTTGTCTCTTTTATGTATATAAAAATTATACAAAAATTTTAGGAATGAAAACTATAACATCGTATTATTGTCGTGGGCAGGTAAGCTGCAGTAACCAAAACAAAAATATTCTACCAATTTTGTTCTGAAATAATCAATCTTACTTTCTTATATGTTAAAGAAGGGCTGGGGAGCCCAGTCGGTTAGGTACTCGCCTAGCATGCGAAGGGTCCCAGGTTCGGGTCCTGGCACTGCCAATGTACCTGCCGACCTATAAACGGCCGCCAATGTAACTGCAGACCTATAAATGGCCCGTGCAGTCAAAAATGTCCGATGAACAATACCTCTTGTAGAGGGAGTGCAAGTTAAATATCCATCAAAGTCCTAACGCAGTGTACGATGTCGCCCTTAACGGTTGCGTTGGGTGCCTATTGAGGTGTCGGCTCGTCACTTGACTGTGGTTCTAAAATACGACGCCCGTCGCCAATAGTCCTCGCGTAGCTCTAGTGCTACGATAATTAAAACCTAACCTAACCTTAAATGTTAAGTTATTGAGTGCTTATACAACAAGGGCCCAATACATTAGTCTAGATACTGCCGTTTAACCGCCTACGGTATAATTAGAATTGCAGATTGAAGCCATACAAGAATTTTTTGTGTACTATAATTTATTTCAATTCAATTATAAATCAATTAATTATTATTATTATTATTTTTGAAATTTCGAAAAAGATTGCTTATCGTTAGCGTTTTGAGGTCTGAGATTAAGCCTTATATTTCAAAAGCCTAATTCACGTTTTCTAAAAATAATATTCATAAAAACTTTAATTTCGATCTTTTTAAATAAGTACAAATTTTATGTACACATTTACTTTAAGCTGTAAAAGAAATAGTCGTTTCTAATAATCATAATAATTTTTAGTGGCTGTAAGACCTATAGAAAGTGAAATTCCTGATGATATTATTATATAGCGTGCTGTTAAATAGCTCATTAATACTTTATCCTTACGCTACAGATCTAATTCCTGGTTATTACGTAAATCTAACACACACAAAAATTGGCACGCTCTATTTTAACACACACACAAAAAATCAATGAAATTTAGATATACTACGCCCTTTATCCTTGTTTGACCTAGAGATACGACGGTTTAAGATTTCATTTAAGTCCTTTTCCCATTATGGCAATCTGCTTCAAGGTCTTTTAAGAGTAAATTACTGAAATAATGAAAGTTGGCATCACATATATTATTTTATAAATCCCCATAACTAATCAACTTATTGAACTTAATGAAGTAAAAACAAGTAAAATCATTACACAGACTCAATTAGAAAAATTGCCCAGAGCCCAAACTATTGTGTATCTTTTCAAACGGCTGTAATTGCTTGATTCATTACATTATGAACTTCCTACTGTAATCATTCTCAACTCTAGTTTTTAATTGCATTTTTTTAAGAACAATGTGTATATGGTTTTAGAGTGATGGCTTAATTAAGTTTACTTACTTTTAAATACGACTCGATTACTGAAAACAAACCCGGAGATTATACACTTTCAAAATATCAATATTATTTGGCACGTGCTTGCTTACAATATTTTTTATAATAACGTACAAAAGCGTGAAATTTGTGTTCTTACTTTTGTCTTAGTTAATTTCCTTTAATAATTTTTGAAGTACTTGTAGTTTCCATGGAGATAATAGAAAATGCAAATTTCATGGCATCATTTAGTTTCCATGGAGATCTTCATGATATCATTCTGTTTTCTACCAATCAGATACTCTTATTTACTTTACCGCACTAGTGTCGAAAGTACTTACTTTCGTAACTGTCTTTGATGTATGCACGTAAAGTGTCCTTTTCTCGTCGATTTATGAATGAATATGATATTTTAAAAAAAAGTGAACTTTTTTGCACTTTGTTATAAAAATTAGTTTTTAGCTATGGTGATACAATTTGCAAAACGATGTGTTTGGTTTCACGAAAAATATTTTTTCTGATGCGGCTGTGTGGTGAAATGTTTCACCATTCTTTCAGTATTCGGTTTGAAACATTTATCAGGCCAAATTGCAAAACATAAAAAATGGTTCAACCGAATACCGTAATATGGTGAAACATTTATCACATAACTGTTGCAGCAATTAGGAACCTATTATGGTGAAACCAAGCATACAAATTTTAGCATTGTACAAGATCTTTTTCGCTGTCTTTCTATTGGTTTTTTATTAATTCCAATTAATTCCCCAATAGTTCGTGGGTATTTAAATAATAACTTTAAGTTAGTCACGAGAAGTAACGAAGTTGTAGAAATAACTGTTATACGTATATTATCCCCCAACTTTGTAGCAGGCAGTGCCGGATTGGCCTAGGCCTACAAGGCCCGGGCCTGTTCAGTCAGGAATGGATCCCTTAAAAAGATAAAATCGCCATCCAAATCGCAAAAAAATTGAAAATCGCCTAACTCCAAAAACCTATCACCCGACGGCCTCAAAAATTGTCAAATTTGCGAAAAATAGCTAGACCTGTTAACCCTGGAATTAGTGTATTTAATTTCCTAAATTGCTAATTAATTTAATTGCTATTTGCTCTAGCCCTGGGTCTTAAAATCCGGCACTGGTAGCAGGGGCACTGGATTACAGGTAGACTTTTCTCTATACTCCAATCTGCTCCCAATCCCTAATTTATTTATTTTTTTACTTTTAATGACCTAATATAAAATAAAATGTGATGATTCAGTATACACAAACGGAATTTAAAAAGGTGTTTTAGAAAATCAATCATGCGATTCATGCGCAAGGGATGGATGCTTTTAAATAATAGCTAACTTTTTGGGTTTTTTAAGCTGTTGCTGAAACACCAAAATCGTAAAAGTTACACAATTCAAATTTGGTAAACAAGTTCTTGGCATAGAACCTTTTAGGATTTGCAGTTATTGAAATGAAATTGCTCATAGTTTATACAATTTCCTTAAAATGTATTGATTTATTGAGTGGTAATTGTTTCTGAAAGTCTTGTATTGTTACTCATTCCGAAATTTCCTATCAGGAGAATCAAAAATAAAAATAACATTGATGACCTCTGATTTATTCCAGGCTTTTTTGAAAACTCGAGCATTCACTTCAATCCCCAAAATTCATTTTGCTGGAAAAACAAAAGAGTGCGGTGAAACCATTGAATGGTTGGAGTTGACATCTCCGGAACACGCGCCTCCCATTCCTGAAACAAAGCGCCCATCGGAATTCCATCCATTCTTCTCCAGATGAGTAGTCGCCATTGTTTCAACCGCAACTGCTCTTTACGGGCGTTTCATTCTATTTTTTTTTCTCGTCAGCAGACGATAATGTAACTTATGGTATAGGGCAGCCGCGTGCTGCGTCGATGTCATTGCAGTGATTTTGATATGATGCTAAAAAGGCTGGTTTTGCTGGATGCCAATTTTGATATGATGCTGATTTTTAAATGATGCTGATAGACACTGCGTTGTACTGACACATATTGAATTCTATGCAAGTTTTTGTTTATGTTATCTGACGTGACTGTTAAAATTGTGGACAAGCATTGAATAGTCAGTAACAAATTAAAAAGGAAACATAAAAATTGTATTAACATATTCCCAAAATGTTCTTTTCTTCCATTCTCTAATTTAAAAAAGCGAATTCATATCTTATAAGTTAAATATAAAATGCCAAAAACGGACGTGCCTCTGGGACACACCACTAACATGACATATCACGCTCTGTGGATAAAAAAAAACTTTATAAAAATATAGGAAATCTTGTATATATACTCTATAAACTGTGTTCTCATTTTTTCCCTAAGTTATTTTGCTTTTAAAAGCCTATATTACTTTTAAAACTGAATGGGACACAAGAATGGTTCATTATAAGAGTATTCACCCTATAATTATTGTGAGGTCTCAACTATCAGCTAGTGCAAACTTCTTTTGCAATTTCCCCTCTTGTAAGGCTTAAAACTAAAACATTGAATTAGTGTTGACACGATGACACCTAACAACATCCCCATTTTCTCATTGGTATTAAGAAATGTATTTCCTATAATTTCTAGAGTACAACACGCACCCCTTGTGATATTTATCTATACCTGATATTTCCATAAAAAAATTTACAGAATGATCAGTTTTCAAAGTATCTCGACCAAACAATAAGATATAGATTACAATCCTCTGTATTATTTCTCTGTAATTTTATGGGGAAAGAAGAACTATACTGAATTTGATAAATTCATAATCAATTACTTTTTTTTTTCATTGAGAGCTACGTTTTAGTCACAAAAGAAATTTGCAGAGGGAAAAAAAAGCCATTACATCTTATTAATTTTAGTCCGATAAAAGTTTTACAGTGTTACAGCTTAACAAAATTCGACCATCTGACAGGGCAGTCTTAAGTGAAGAGTACACGGGAAAAACCGATTGATTTTGTACAGAAGTTTCATTAGCAGGCCAATTTGGCGATGATAGCGAGTGATCGCCTAAACTTGTGTAAGGAAACCAGGATCATAGTTAAAGTAGTAGAGTGGAAGATCACGTGACCTCCAATGCTAACGACGGGACGCGCAAGGAGATGAAGCCAGTGTTGTAGGTCACGTGATCTTTCACTCTAATACTTTAACTACTATCTCTGTGGTTCCTAGCTACTACGATTCAGGCGATTGACGATCCTGACGCTTGGATCAAGCGAAGAAGAAAGGGAGAAACCGTTTTTTTTTGCCGCCAATGTCAGCCAAGCAGACAATGCGGGCGTCCGCCTAATAAATCGATCAGTTCTTCCCGTGTACTCTTCAAATATTATTCTACAACTCTTTTTTTTTCTTTTGGGGGAGGAATGGGGAGGTTCTCCGCACCACTGATTTTACGATGCCTTTAAACTTTAGTATTCAACATAAAGTGAATACATGCAAGATATCGCTGATAATGTCGATTTTTTTTATTCCTCTATCAATAAATCGATGATGACGGCTAATTTTTTACAAGATCCTGTTTATAATTAAAGTTCCTTAAATAATTGTGATTTTAACAATCCGAAACCAGCTAAAACTAAAGTAGAAAATTCAATTTTTATTTGACGCCACTGTACCCATGATAATAAAGAAAATAGGTTCTCAAACTGTGCACCGTTTTTCTGTTACGAATTAATAAACACTGGTTCTAAACCATTTTGAATATCCTTGGAAACAAAGTCCAGTAGCAATTCTATATGAAGCATTTTGTACGAAGATTATATACGGATTAGCATTCTATAAAGGAAACGTGATTCACGATTATCAAGTTTCACGCTGTTCGTGAAGACCATACAGATAGTGAAGATTTGAGAGAAAGAAGGGAGAAATGCTTTTGTATACGTTAACTCCTTTAAAAAAAAACTTTTGAAACATAATTTTTTCTTTGAAAATTTAAAGGGGTTGCTTTGGATGGAAAAACTTCAATATTCGAGTTGCTACTCTTTCTATAGAAATGGGTACTAATGGCACTCTGTGCCAGTATATGCTATTGTATTACCCATTTCTATAGAAACAGTAGCAAAGTAGTTGTGTTACAAAGGACTCAAAAGATAGATTTTGATTTAAAAAAGTAAGGAAAGAAATTGAGATGGTTGGTTTGATTACAGCTCACAAGGGCTATTGACGTTTTATCGAGCAGGGCGGTTGAGGTTAAGTTTATGGATCAAAAGCTTGAAGGGGTTATGTGTTAATAATTTTGAAAAGTAGCAATTCACATATGTGAATGAAGCGTTACAGATCTGTAGCCGAAATTAAATTATATCAATTATCTAATAAAATTTCAAAATATAGTAAAAACTTTGCTATAAACGTCTTAAGCATATCTAACAAAATATTAGTAAAGAATCGTATTCAGGTAAGAAATGTTTGCTTTTTATAACTTCTCTTATTGCCAAACAGAAAACCACGTTAGCTTCTTCACGACCACGAAAACTATTACTTGATACATGAAAAAATATATAGTTCTACTATTTTAGGGTGCACCAATCTGAGAGTGAGCTACTCAAAAGTGGGCGTATTTCAAAAACTAAATTAAATAGTTTTTTATTATTGTCTCGTATTGTCTTGTTTTTCGGCCAGAAAATTTTAAAGATGCAGTGGGGAACTTTGTAAGCAATCACGATTCAGAGACGTAGTTCTCTGTGGAAAATGACGTTATCATCCGGGACTCTTTTCGGAAATTGAGCCAGTTCTTCTGATGCCTTTTTTATATTTTATTGATACTATTCCTCATTTAATATGCAAAACTAACTGTAAATTCTACTGTGAAGTTACTTTTTTTTGCCGTTATATGTTTTTCTTAGGCTATGTCCATGTACAAACTACTACAATAACAACAGACAAGAAATGCGCGCGCATGGAAATGAATACACAATTTGTACCATTCGAGGTAGGTGCGCGCATGCCTGTACAAATTGTGTATGTATTTCCATGCGCGCGCATTTCTTGTCAGTTTTTATTGTCGTAGTGTGGGCATAGCATTAGGGAAATTTTAAATTCTGTTGTAAAAAAATTTTGTTTTATATGCATATTACTGCAAAAAAAATATGCATTAAAAATTACTATTTGATATTTTTCATAAATTATATCATTTGTGCAACTTTTTTTTATAGCTTACAATAACTTATTATTCAAACGTTGTAAAAAAATATTAGAAAATAAAAATAAAACAATTCAATAATATCATAGACAAGGTGTTGAAAAGTGTCAAAATCAATTTTAATTTTCAATTACTAAACATTTAATTTTTGAAGTTCAAGGACAGATTCTTGAATGTTGTCAGAATTGAAGTTATAATAAGCATTTACAAGATAGATTTTAAAAATAACTACTGTTTGCAAGTGCCTATATTACCTCACCTATGTAAATGTAAAATAGGGTAGACTGACCAGAGAGTGAACAGGCCCCAGTGAATGAACATTTGGTAAATATAATTCAAAAATAAATATTGAAAATCATTCCACTACATGGATTGGCAACACTGACTTCCTCCCATCTACTAGGAAGCTATCTGACGTTTGGTTGGTAGTCCTGGTCATTATGTCCTGGTGTTTATTCACTGGCGAACGCAGCACCTTAAGTGTTCATTCACTGGTTAGTCTACCCCAGTGGTTCTCAACCGGTGGGTCGCGACCCCCTGGGGGGTCGCAAAGGGATCCTTGGGGGGTCGCAGAAGTTTTAAAAAAGAAAAAAATATATTTAAGTAACGTTTTACACAATATTTTTACAACTAGAATGGAAGAAAAAAAATCACCACACATTATTTTACTCTATATCTTGGTTAATTTACATTTCAACTTTTTTATGTTATTATTACATAATTTTAGTTCTATAGCACGTTACGTTGCAACAAGCTAATGAGAAACTTGTGCTTGTCGGAGCCTTTTAAATTCGTAACATAAATGGAAGTTTTCAAAATTAGATTTCTTAACTTTAGCATCATAAACATTCAGTTTCTTTAAGAATCCATTAATTTTGTCTTGGGTTTTGATTATTGTTAGATTTCGACCTTGTAGCTCGGTATTTAGCTCATTTAGGTGCATAAATATGTCTGCTAAGTATGAAAGTTGAAACAACCAAGTTGGGGAGCTAAAAAAATCCGGTCATTTCTGGTTTAGCATCTAGTAAAAATATCAGTATTTCAGATCACAGCTCAAATAACCTGTTCAAAACCATCCCACGGGACAGCCATCGTAAATTAAAAAAAAAACAATTACCCAAATATAATAGTTAATAAAGAGAACCGCATATGGGGGTGGGGGTCGCGAAGTTATTTTGTGGCATTAGGGGGTCGTCACCTACAAAAGGTTGAGAACCACTGGTCTACCCTATAACAAAAGTTTTTCTAAACATTTGTAAAAACGATGTCCACACACACATGAAATTCGGTATTTGGCAGATTGAAATTTATTGAAAAGAAAATGCAGGATTAAACAAATTAGGTTTTCTTAATTGAATCAACCTAGAATTCCAAAAAAGTTTATTTCAAATTAAAACTGTTAAATATTTTTGATGATTACAATTAGTAAACATGTTTGTGAATAACAACACAATTTTTAATAACTGCATTACATGCTGAATTACTTAGCAAAAAGGGGGAAACTATAACAAACTAAACTAGTACATATGCAGAATTGTTCTTAAATCAGGAAGAATGAAGTTCTCCAATATAAATAGTCAGCCACCATGGGCGTCTATTTATATGCTGTTGTGGAGGGAGGCATTCTATCGGTCTTTAACAAGGACTGGAGACACCCTGTCTGTCCATCACGAAGTGCAGAAGTTCTGAGGATGAAACAGATTCAGTACCTGGAAAGAAAAGATATTTAATTTAAACAACTAAACAAAGAACCTTTCAAACATGCCAAGAACCAGTGAGCACGAAATAATTAAATTGTTTTTGCTTGAGTATATATGCTCATTGAAACTTTATATCCTATTAAACACATTTACAGAATAAACAATAGAAAAGTTCAAATTTTTAGAAAAAAAAGTACGCAAAGGGTCATTAATAATTAAATGTAACAAATTTCTTTAAATTATTTAAGTTATGAGAAAAAAAATTTCCTAGATAAAAATCTCAATACATTATAATTTTTCTTATTGGTGATTCTGAACCAATTCTCAACTCAGCAATTATCTGGTTTTTGGAAATCATGAAACTGCTGTGATTTTAGGATAGCAAAACTTCAACAATTACAAAAGTAAAAGCGAATTCCTGGCAAACAAATTTGCAAGAAACTGCAGGAATCTTCTAAAAACTGTGAGACTCCATATCTCTACTAAAAACACAATTTTGTGTTTATACGCCTTATATGTACTGTGCAGTACTTTAATAAAGAGAATATTTAACAGATTTATTTAAATCTAAGTTTAATATATACATTTGAAGTGTAAAAAAAAACAAGGACTCAATTTCAAATAGTTTTATAGCTTATTTCAGCTTTAAAATACAAGTTCAAAATTTTCCAGAATATAGAAAATCATAAATACTATGAAATTTTTTTAAATTATAAGATAAGCCATTAGATATTTCTAATGCATCATTAGTAATGTATGCACTTTATGAGTAAAACATTTATAAAGTTCACTAAACAGATAAACTTTAAATATTACAAATGTCTTATCTTGAAATGCCAAATCTCACATGATTTATTCATGTTTTCAATACTTACACAGGTCTTAATAAACATGAACTCTCACTGGTTGGTAAGTGGTTTTTGATTGGCCACTTTGAAGTTTCTACAGGCTAGGACATGGGCACACATTTCTTCTCCGCCAATCTATATTCAAGAAGAAAACAAAATAAAAATTTTAGTAATTCAACAAATTACGCAGAATGATAAATAATGATAAAAAATATTTCAAATAAAATTGATAAAATGAATTCATAGTTTATGCAAAGAAATTACGAAATCTATAGTATGTTCAACAACTAGAAACATACGTTTTTAATGAAATATTGTTATTGAAATTAATATTTTCACCTAGATTAGGTATTTAATTTATTGGAGTTTCTTGGTATATCCTTAACAAATTACTTTAGACTCTAAATAGAACATTTGAATAAAAAAAGGTGTTTTATTTCCCTTTCAATATAGAATTTATGTACTCATTTTAGATCAAAATCTGTACACACTGGTAAAAAAAATATATACCTACTATAAATATATTCAATGTAAGGCAAGTTGTCAGGCAAGATCCTCTCCTTTTCTTAAACACCTGACTATATTAACAAATAGGAAATAAAACACTAAATATTTATTTTCCTAATCATTCTATTATTGATAAATAAAACATATAGAACATTTTCATAGACTTTTCAATGATTATTTTAGATGAACAGTACCTTGCAATTTAGAATTGTGATATGTATTCAAATAAAAAGTGAATTTGGAGAGGAGAATTTTTAAATTCATTTTTTAGTTGAAATTTGTACAAAATATCTACAACTAAAACAACAAAACCTTTCTTATTAACACAAAAGTTAGAAATTTTCTTAGCCTACCAACTAATGGAAATTGAGGATTTGAAAGATTTTTTATTAGACTTGAAACAAGTATTTTAGCATACAAAGAGAATTGATTTTATAATTTGGATACAACAGAAACACCTATATTAGAATTCGTAGAACAACTGAGAATCGCTCGATATCTTAAAACTGTCTGATGGAAAATATGAAGTAGTCATTAAACTAGAAACACTCGCTCTATCGAAATAAAAATAAATAAATAAATAAAAATTATCTATTATCTGGAATTTTTGATTATCCGACCTACTTCCTGTACAAATAGGATTAGGTAATCGAGATTCTACTGAAAATGTATAAAAATAAGGCAACAGTTAACGATATGAAGTACACAGGTTTTAAACTGAATACCATATACAATATTGGTTAACAAAATTGGCATCAAAATTTGGTTACAATACATTGAGAAAATAAGTATGTAATTATTTACTTTTAAGGGGAAAAACAAAACTATGGCAATACTTCATTATTAAGGGGGTATGGGACACTTTTAACTTTTTTTTTAATATTGCAGATATCAATATAATTTTTTTTGTATAAATGTATACTAAATATACTTACACTTTTAGATAGTAAAAGGTTTTAAATTATCATTATTTATTTTTTATAAAAATAAAATGTGTCAAAAAGTGATGTTTCTTATTTTTGTTATAAGTCAAAAACTTATTTATTGACAAACAAAAATTTAGCATATTTATAAACAGATAATAGATATTTATGCAACTAGTGCGAAAAGTAATGCTTTTTAAAACAAGTGGATTTTATTTCACGAGCGAGGTACGAGCGAGTGAAATAAAGACACGTGTTTTAAAAAGTTTACTTTTCGCACGTGTTTCATACACTATTTTTTATAATTGTGTGAAAAAAATCAAATCTCATTGGTTCAAAAATAATTCACGTGTTAATTAGACTAAAATAGACTAAGAGATGTCAAGGAAAACAACCAATGATCTCGCAGTTCGGAGCGCGTGACGCTATAAAAAACCAATAAGCGTGTTTCAACATTTTGTCAAAGAAAGCAACCAATGAACTCGCAGTTCGAAGGGCGTGACTTAAGAAATATTCCCATCGCGAGAAAAAAAATCCATTGATTCAAAAATAATTCACGCGCATAATATTTTTAAATACAGCACATCGATAAATCTTTGGATTTTATGAGTATTATCAAATCGAAATTTTACTTGAAATGTTGGCATCTTATAAAAAGAGTGCGACAAAGTCTTTTTTTCACTGCTTTTGGGTGAAAAAAAGTACTTTTTTTCACTGTTTCAAAAAGTCTAGCTTTGTGCACGCGTCTGATATTGAAATTATAATGTAAAAGTCGGCTTTTTTTCACGCAATTATAAAAATGTATTTAACAAACTATCTTTACCGATTTTTCTTATTTGCCATAGTTTTTTGTTTTTTTTTTTGTTTTTTTTTTTTTAATTCTTGAAGGTTTTTTTTTTTTTTTTTTTGTAATTTCACCGGTTCACTTTTTTATAAAAATTAATAAATAAAAAAATAAACTATTTACAACTAATCCCTAAAGACAAATTAAAGATATATGTTTGAAAAATATGAGTGGAAAATTTTGACACTATAGGCAGTAGATTTTGAGTTATATCAATTTAAAGTCAAAAAATCATCGAAAACACGATCAAAGAGAAAAACAGCTTTGAAGTTTATCACTTTCCTTACTGAAGCGCTCCAAACCGACCGAACAACTAAGGATTCGATAACGTTATTCCTATCTAATATTACGAGGAAGCAAAGATTATAAACGTGGTTGGCCAACACAGATGTCATGACACAAAAAACTACACATCTCACGTTCTACTGCAGATATAAATAAAAATTTTGTTTTAAATTATTCTAAAATATTTGTTATTTTTATGATAATAATTTTTTTGAAGATTTTGTGTCCTATACCCCTTAGTCAAGAATAGCTTGGTACTTACGAAAGGGGCTCCTCAGGTTTTAGAGTGCAGGACAGGTTAAGCACGGCAGCACAGGTAATGTATGAAAGGAGTTCCAAGACATTAGAGGTAACTGGAAAGAAGCCGGATATTTAGTTTATGCATAGAAACTCCATTTCCATTATGTGCTCTGAAGCTTAATTTCATCTAATTTCCATAATCTATGTTACAGCAGTTAGCAATTATATTAAGTAAATCTATTAATATTAAATACTATATAGTAGGCAACAATTCTAAATTGGGTTAATTCTAGTCGCTGGCCCGTTAATTTTTCTGAATTCACTTTGCTTGAGATTTTTTTCGGTAACAGTAAAACTGGTCTCGATCAGCTTCAGAATGCATGCAACATAAGTTTAATACCCCTTCTTTTGATTTGTGCACACAGTTGCTAGAAAAAGTAATTTAGTGCTTTTTAACAATTTGTTATTCATCCCTAGGCCAGCAACTAGAATTTTTCCTCAAAAGTTGGTTCTGATACGTAAAGAAAATCATATAAATATTTACTCAAATCACAAAATGAAAAAAATTCATTGGTCGTAAAAAAAAATTTGTTCAATTATTCATTTGCCAATGCACTAACGTGAAGCAACAAAATTAGACAAGTTAAACTTGAGAAGTGACATTGATTATTTAATAATAATAATAATGCTATTTTTAATATCAAGCAAGAAAAAAACATATGAATAAATACCAAAAAAAAAATCATATTTAGCTGTTTAGGGGAATATTCTCTTCAAACAGCCTAAAAATTCAAATTAAATAAAACTTAACAAAGTACAAATAATAATAGTAATAAATTACAGCACCATAGTTCTTGGCACGAGACTTTAAAAGCACAAAACTTTGAATTCTGATAACTTGTCTAAATTTAGGAGCAACTTGATTTGTTTGTAAGCAAACAATTTTCAAATAAACTGATGTTATTTTATAATAAATATTGCGTCGACAAGATCCCAAAATATCTGCTAAATATTAGAAACTACTTATAGAAAAATATTTCATTCAAAATAATGTCTGGAAGTTATGGGCTATTGCTTACATTTTTTAAATGTTTAATCAATCATTATCAATTCGTAACATATTAATCTAGTAGCTCACTTTTAAAAATGTGATTTATATGCCAGGGCTCGAAAATTATATTGCCCGACATGCCCGGGGCATGTAAAAATTCCAATCAGGCATGTATTTTTTCGCCTCACATGCCCGACTGGGCATGTAAACATTTCATCAAAAATACCTTTCCATAAATTTAAATATTTTGCGTTTTTATAAATCCCTAACATAACAATTCGCTGCTTCTTGAAAATAGATAATTTTAATCTTAAGTCGAAATTAGTTACTTCACAATGTTTTCATGGCATCAAATAGAAATTCATCAATAAAATTCTGGTGGGCTGTGGGAAATTTCAACACTTTCAACAATTTTCAAATTCCTTGTTATTTTGGCAAGGTTTCTTAAGGTATAATAGTTTGATATATTTTTAATTAACATTGATAAAACCTGGAATTTTCTGTAAATTCTCTGGGAAAACCTGGAAAAGTCAGAGAATTTGGTTTTCCAACTTACATAATGTAACAGTTTATTTCGTGAAATAAGTATACTGCTTTTAAAAAAAATATGCGCCCAATTACACATTTTAGATTCAGCTTTTGTTATTTTTGCCAAACTCATGCCTGGGTTCAGCTTTCTTTTTCCGCTCGGCCTGCGCTTGGGCATGTAAAAGTTTTATTCGGGCACGTATTTCTGAGACTAACACGGCCAACAGGGCATGTAAAAATTTTGAGATTTTTCTAGCCCTGTTATCTGCAAATGTCGATGAATGTTGTAATTTCAATGTTCAACATTCAAATTATTGCCAATATTTGTAGAATGGAGGCCCAGTGGCTTAGTGGTAGTGCTTCACATTGCCACACCACAGGTCCGGGGCTAATCCCGTATTGGGTGATGTTGACCCATCCCTTGAGTGGGTTGATAAAAAAGGGTACCAAGCATGCTTGGGAACTAAACACTGGGGGTTCCGCGTGAGGCTGACCAATGCCTAACACCCAGAGCCCTAGGTCACGAAAGCTGAAATGGGCAAGGCAGGTCTTGTGGCTCACTATTGGGCTGTTGCGCCGAGAAGATAGTATTTGTTTGGTTTGAATTATCGTCGCACTAGAGCTACACGAGGGCTATTGGTGACGGACGTCGTATTTTAGAACGACAGTCAAGTGACGAGCCAACACCTGAATAGGCAGCAAACGCAACCGAGAGAGTATTTGTAAAATGTCGGTCAATGTGTAATACCTGGAATAGTCAGAAAATAATCATAAGCTTACAATTCCAAATGGAAAGAGTGAAAAGTGTTTAAACCATGCTCTCCATTAATTGTTTTGAGCAGGGTAGATCAATTCCGCACATTAAGCAGGGCATACATGGAGGGGCGAGCATGTGAACCTTCTCCAAGGACCAAGCATCACGAAAGAATTTTCCCTTGACAGTGATTGGTTTCCGGTGCCCATGTGACATCTCAAACTAATCATTGATGAGTAAAATATTTTCAGTAACACTGTGGAGGATCAGTGGCTACGTTTGCTGAAGGTTGATGTATGTAACGTTTTTCCATGTATGTCCTGCTTTAATGAATTTATCTGCACTTTGATAGTAACATACAGCACCAACCAACATTTCTTTATGTGGACAGTCAGTTCAGTGGATGTTAGTCAATTACAAAAACATAAAACATGATGAAGGAATTTTTCAATGATTCGGAAATCGAACCCTAATTTTACATTAAAGAGAAAATCCACTCTGTAAATTAAAATTAGCCAACAAATAATCCAAATTTGTGATGAGAAAATTTTTCAAACACTGCAAAAACAGAAACTGTACTGTCCATAAAAAAAAAATTCAGAGATTCGAGAATTTTTGATTGCAGACAATATTGGTTCCATATGAAACTTCAACAGCTTTGCTGTAAAACTTTGTCTTGTATTTAGAGGACTTCATTTTACACTGTATAACTCTGGTAAAATGAGAAGTGTGGGAATAAACATTCTATTTTTTTAGTTATTCTTCAGTGAAGAGTGCGAAAATTAATAATAATCATTAAAAAGAAATATATGTATATATTTTTTTAAACTTAGTATATGAAATGAACTTATGAAAGTCAAATGTAAAGTAGGGGATTTTATTTAAATAAACACATGAACATTTTTAATTACTTATTTATAAACTTAGCTTGTTTGCTTTAAAATATCTATATTTTAAATTGCCTACAGAAAAGTTTTTTATGCAACTAGCAAAATTTTAAATGCAAAAAAAATATCTTTCTTTACTCTCTCCTTTGTACATTAGAAAATTCATTTTTATAATATACCTGTGCTTATAAATTTAATTTAAAATAATGGAGTAATAACATGTGCATGTGGTAATCATATTACAAAGAGAGGAAGTGGTGCGACAGGCTGAACTGTCAAGCCCAAAAAATAATCAAAACTAAGTTAAGAATATCACAAAAAAAATCTAATAATAGAAAGTAATACAATTAAAAAACAATAAGAAAATTATTTTTTTATTCCTATATTTTAAATAAATTTCACTATGCCTACATTTGAGTTAACTATTGGTAAATTACCTTCAATTAAAAAAAATTACTTTATAAAAATATTACATAATATTATAAAATTAATATTATTATAAAAATATTGTGTACTATGCAACTTAGTATTGTGGTGAGTTGTTTAAATAGCTTATTACCAGCCCAAAGTCCAGAGAAGCAGAGATTCTTTCAGTCCTTCTAACTAGTCAGTTGTTAGGGTTAGAATACAGAGGGCTTTAAGAGACATTGGGTGAACCTTGAGCAAATTGCAGAAGTTGTTTCTTTCTATCTCACACTTGACCAACTCTTCCACTTCATCGATTTCTCGGGCATTTAATTTAAACTTATCAATATTAGGGAGTTGTTCAGCAAAGTAACTAATGCTCTTCAATGCAGGCAAGGACTGGTGGTGGAATTTGTTCACGACGGATTGAGTGCAGAGACTCACATCTTTCAGAACACTTTCCATCAGAATTAAATCTTGGAATAAGCACACATACTCCTTTTCCTGAAAATATTGCCCTCGTTGTACGGATAACTGGATATCGTGGACGGTCAACAACATTTTCCTAATACCTTCGCTAAAAGCAGTTTCTCCGTATTTGTCCCTGATAGTTAAGTCTGCCCCTGCCTCCAACATCAGCCTCGTGATGTTTCGGTACCCCGCCTTGCAAGCCCAGTGCAAGGGTGTCCAACCATTGACATCTTGAGGGTTGAGGTCCAGTCCCTCTACACCCAGCAGCATCCGGACCATTCGGGTGCGACCATGATCAACAGCAAAGTGCAGGGCAGTATGTTTGTCCGCATCTCTTCGGTTGGGGTCGGCCCCTGCTCCGAGAAGGATCGCTGCGCAATCTTCGAGTCCTGTGTCTGCAAGTGCGGCCAGCATGAGAGGAGTGCGCCCCCATCCCGTCGCGGCATTTATGTCGACTTCTTCTCCCCTGTTAAGGATATGCTGGACTGTGTCCGCCCAACCATTCTCGGAAGCTTGATGGAGCAGAGAGATGCCGAAACGATTGGTCCTGTTCACTTGGGCTCCATGGCGAAGGAGGAGGTCTGTGACATCTTTTATCTTGGAAACTGCAGCAGTCAACACTGGTGGGGAACCCAGATGATCCACGGCGTTGATGTCGCACATGCTGCTGATGAGCAGTTGAACAACATTGTACGCACCCCGTTTGGCTGCCAGATGCAGAGGGGTTCGTCCCTTGTCGTCGCGGCAGTCCACGGACACGCCATCTTCGATGAGTTGCCCCACCATTTCCAGATGGCCGTACTTGGCCCCATTGTGCATGGCCAACTTGACTTGTCTATATTTTGGGTCTAGAAGATAGGATGGTGATGTACAAACAGGAGATTTTACGTCCGTATACTAAGATAATCATAAATTAGGGTAGCATAATAATAAATACTGTAAGCTACTTCTTATAAAACAATTAAATTGAGAAGCAGAATCGAAATTGCAAAGATAACAAGGAGTACAAGCACACCACAATTCAAAAATGAGCGCCTTGCATCTGCATGATGCAATCACAAGCAGATTTTTGCAGTTAAAGTTAATTTTGTGAGACTTGCATTAGTTATAATAGGAATGTTTCAGATGATGTACCTCTGTTGTTTCATTTTAATCAGCAGTACATTTCATTGCTTACTTCGGTTTCACTTACTAAAGGCCGTATCACACGAGCAGTTTTCACCAACCCAACCGACAACGCCAACTTCTTTCCCCCCATTGCTCCAAACCTGATTGGTAGAATTGCCGCGTGCTATGACGTAGGCGTTGGTCCTAAGTTGGAACAACTTCGTCGTTTCATCGCGACAGAGTTGGCCAACTTGTCCCTAACAACCAATCAGGGGAATCGGTGGCTGACGCTACAGTGACGTCACGTTTCTGTTTTGGTTGAAGCCAAATCATGGCCAAATCTTCAAGCCATATTGCGCCAAGTTGTTGTTTATTTATTTACAAGCATGATATTTTGATTTTCAATCTATTTTTTCGATACAAATATGTTGAAAAGTAGTTTTTTAAACGAAAATTGTTACTTAGAGCCAATTCCACATAAGATTGATTTCTATGTCTCAGGGGGAAAAAATCATTTGGCACAGCTTTTAGTTCGATTTTAAGCATAAGAAATTAGCTATTTTTATGGATTTTCTTTCGTAAATGCAATAACCTTATATAGCATTTGCTATATATAAAGTAGATGGGTAAAATCGCCCCTTTTGTTCTAAATGTGAAGGCTAAACTTTATATCAACTTTTATTTAAAATTTGTAAAAAAGAAATATTTGCAACTTAAAGAAAAATTCCAACAATTTATAGCCTTCAAAATATCTACGCAAGTGTGTTAATTTAACAATCTAAATGGAAGAATTAAAATTTTCAACCTCCTAGGGTTTATTTGTTTTGTTTACAGAATAAAAGCCCATTTCACACCTTGTCACAACTACTTGCAACTCCCGTAGGACACCGTGCATTAAAAAGTTGCACTCAGTTCGTGAGATTTTTTCACTGGACGGTAAAACAGGCTCGCTCATTCTCCGCCCCATGCTCATGCTCCGCCTCAATCTCCCAACTCTTTGCCAGAGGCAAAGAGCTGGGAGTTGCTAGCGGCAAAGAGCTGGGGTTTGGCTTCCTACTTGGCGCTATGAGATTTTGGCGAGAGAAAGCTCTTGAGGCCGCATGTTTATTTATTTTTTTACGGTTCGGTTCTGTTCACTTGGGTAAACAAAACAGACTTGTTGTTTACAATAACGTTTTAAATTTCGTTGTTTTGAAAGAGTTTTTGGTATCTATTTAACAAAATCGTATATTTGCGATAACAAACCAAAAGAATAAGAGAGTGTTTGGATAAGACAAAAATATTATTGTTATTTATCCAGTTCTTAAAATAATATGTAATATAGAATAATTCTCATGACTTTCTATTTTATCAATAACACATTAATCGAGTAAAAGTGCCTTTTTGACACCGAAATATGTACGCATTTAAAATTTTGAATTCTTCGTTTACCCACTAAGTTTATAAAAGTCATACTTATATTTAATAAAAAAAAACTATATAACAAAATAAAGGCTAACCACACACTAAAAAACTAGACATAGTTATTTAAAATTGCCGTGTAAAGATTAAAAAAACCATAAAATACATGAAACTAATGAGCACTCGGAACTCGGAAAGATCATATTTTTATTTTTCATTTGTGTTCTAACTACCGCAAATTAAAAGTAAAAATACCTGAAAAAAAAATATCAAAATTGCTGAACTGTATCTTTCCACGATAGTTTTTAATTGTACAATAGATAACAGTAAAATAAATTGTCTGTTATCGGTCGCCGGATGTCTTGGAGCCTAGGGAGCTGCCTTGGAATGGTCATTTCAGCTTTACTGCAGGCCATAGGGCACACTTCCCGCACTTCTAAATTTGTATATTGAATTGCAACACAACCAAGCTAGAAAAACTTAAAAATGTTCTTTTTAAATTTTAAAAGCACGTTATTCTGACGGATGCTTTTTTTAAGTAAAAAATAGTATGTAATTATATAAACGCCACTATCAACTTCAAATATATTTCCCTGTCACAAATTTAGTTGCTTAATTATTCAGAGAAAAGATTATTGAAGAAGGAACATGAAAGACAGAGAGCCTTTTCTACCCACTCGTATATAGCAGATACAAGTTCAATTATTACCTCATAAAAACATAAAATTTAATGAGTTTTTTTAAACATTTATGCCCATGTTTATTTTTTTAAAATAAAAATTTCAACGTTTTTTCTATTATTATATTATATAATATCTATTTTATTTATTCGCTAATAATTACATGAACACGTGTCATAAGTGTCAGACTTATTTCGAATTCATACAGAAGAAACTGCTGCTGGACTTATTAAAATTACAGAATTTTAGTAAGACATCATCTTACTGATTACTCATAAGAACCATTAAATCTGTAGTTTAAATAGTAAATAATCAGGTAAAAGACGAAACTTAAAATATTGAAATGGCTTTAGATAAAAAAAAATTACGAAGCTAAACCATGGATCATTCTGCAAAAGATAACACTCAAATACATAAATATGAATACATTATTTAGTTCAAAAAGTAGTTTATTTGCTAATATGAATATAACTTTTAACGAATTAACATGTATTATATATTAAAAAAACTATTCAGAAACACAATAATATTTGACCAGAAACGTGACCTATACGTGATACCCATAATGAGCTGCATACATTTAACATAGTTGTTCTAAAATTCTACCAATAAATATTCCTTTGTTTCATTAAAACACAAATCTTTGTTTTCGTAAATTAGCGCCACATCATTTTAATATAAACAGTTTTTAGTTAGCGAAATGCAGTTCTTCATCTACCTATATCTATTATTTGTGCAAGATAAAGGAAAAAATCTTTTTATTTTGTTAATTTTAGTAATTTTTATAGTAAAAAAACACTATCCTTCACAAGCTTTCCTATTATATAACCAATTTTAAAATATTTATATCATCAGTTAAGTTAGAAATATCAACTGTGCCTGATAATTAATATGTAATGAATTGGCCCCAATTGTTATTTATTTTCATTTTTAGGTAATTTTTATCACAGGTTAATTTACAATCTAATGCCCAGAAGGATGAACTTCTGTATTTACATTCTTTTTCGGGGTAGAATATAGTTCAATTTTACTTGGACGTATCTTAGTAAGCAAAAACTAAAATATTTTTTCTAAGTACAAACCTTGGTAAGTATAAATTTACTTGTGTGGGCTACCGGATTCAAGATGGTGTCTATAGTATAACTTTAACTATTAGTGCTACTTTGAAATTTTTCTTTCAAATATTGTATTAAAAAAGCAATTTAACAATAAATGTTTTATTTCGATTATATGATTTTGCTACATTAACGTATGCAATATTTCAATGAGGTTCAGTAAATATATTTAACTGTCATTACTGTCAAAGACAACAAAAGATAAACGTGCTGTAAAATTTTACTTTTGAGCATAGAAAACCGTTTCCGCATTTAATTTACCACAGGCGGCTCATCCAAAATTTAAAAATTGCACTTTCACCACACTATGATAAATGGTGCCTGTATTTCTAATCCTCTATGAAACAGTAAATTTTAAATTTAAAAATTCCAGAAAAACCAAAAATTAAAACCATGAATGGCAATAATTACGCTGTTGTTGGCCATGGTTGTTACGCCATTCCTGGTGTCAAACTGCTCACTGAAGTACTTTGAATTCGAATTTTTTTTTTCTGAGATTTTCGATGTCTTTTCAATGCGCAGATTTTTTTCGATACGTAGAATTTGTCTGTAGCATTTGTAGTTTGTACTACGGAAGTGGGTGACGGACAGACAGACGGACGGACATTGCCTTTTGCGTTATAAACTGAGTGTGGAGGCTAAAAATTTTTTTTAATGTTATGGATAATTCAACGTTTTGTTGACATATATTAAAGACTCTGAATAACATCATTTCTTACATAAAGTCGGTGATTTATTTTCAATTTTACGCTTGCCTTACTTTGAAATTAATCGTTGAATTACAAAAGAAGAAGAAACAGAATGCAGGCAAAAAAAAGTAAAATCAGAAAAACTTACTGATTTCTTAACTTATGTATTAATGATGTTTGTCCACATAATTGGAAATAATTATTCAGATTGAATGGTGAATAATCCTATTTTGTAGCTCTTTTTTATTTAACGGTAATTAATACCATTATGAATTTTGCTATTATATACTATAAACTTCGTCATACCGAATTTCTAACAAAGGTGGTACCGGTAAAGTTTAAAACTTGACATTTGAATACTTCAAAATTTTAATGCCAAATAAACCGATAATGCCGAAAAGCTTTTATTTTCTTAGTTAAAAAAAAATACCTTTATCTATTTCTGAGAAGTATACTTTACTTTCTATCTTAAAGGTCGATGAAAACAATTTTTTACAAAAGACATAGGGAAGCTGTAGGGCCCAGTCGGTAAAGGTATTCGCCTCGCATGTGGATGGTCCCAGGTTCGGATCCGGACAAATATAAACGGCCCGGTACAACTAAAAATGCCCGACGAAATATACTCAGCTAGAGGTAGTGCACTTAAAATATAGCAGTAAAAAGACATTTGATTAGACATTCAGACAGTGAATGCGCCCTCTATAGAAGGGAGAGTGTACTCTCTTAAAACAAACGAGCGATTTTAACTCAGTCTGAGTAAATTTTCACGCCTCCAGTCTTGAAAATGCACTTCCCCGAAAGGAGTGGATCCTTTGTATGTTAAACCTCCGACAGGATAACTCCAAACGAGTGATTTTAACTCAGTCTGAGTTAATATTCACTCCGCACTTCTCCTATTGGAGTGGATTTCACTCTTTTGTTTTAAGAGTGCAGGCTTTATAGTCCATTACCCAGCCCGCCAGAAGAGACAATCACAAGAGACACACAAAGAAGGCCCACACAAACACATAGACAAATAGCAACACTTATTGACAAGCACAAACATTCATGCCTTTACCGGGATTCGAACCCGAGCCCAGCAGCTCCAAAGCCTAGTACACTAACCATTGTACCAGTGGGCCGGCTGACATTTGATTATACTCTGACAAAAAATTGAGGCAGAATATCTCAATCAGCATATCGACCGAAACGTAATTGCAAGATTGTTTAATGCAATAAAAATTATATATTCCACAACAAAATTGTTTTATTTTTTGAAAAAATAAAAAAATATAACAAAGAAAAAAATAATGCTATATAAAATATTTGATAACAACACAGTGATATTTTTAGGGTTCACAGAATAAAAAGATTATTTCGTTTGCCACAAAAACAAGCTGAAAAACATGTAATTAAAAATGTATGAATTATTAAGCAAAACAAGTTCACCAGTAGTTTTCGATAGATTTAAAATACTATTAACTAAAACCCATACTAGCCGGTCCACTGGCGCAATGGTTAGTGTAGGGGAGAGTGTTGTACCTTGGGACGCTTGTACCTTGGGACACTGACAATTTCTGAGAATCTATTGGCAATATTCATACATTGTTTATTTCTAATAGTAGCCTTAACCAACAGACATCATCAAAATAAAATTTAACACTAGCATCATTAAATTGATGAATTGGTGACAAAAAATAATATTTCATTACCCCAAAGTAAATATTTTTCTCATTCTAATATAATTTTTTACCTTTGTACTTTTACAAAAAGTCAACTGCATTTTATTCTCTTCATAAAAGAGAAAATTTTAAAATATTTTGGTTATGAGAAAATAATGATAATACATTTAGATTGACCACTATCTTGCTTTTATTTAAACCATGTAGTGTGTTGTACCTTGGGACAGTAAAGCATATTGTATCATCATATAATGTTAAATAATTTGGACTTGCAATTTCGCTGTATAATTTAAATTATTCTTGAATTATGAAGTTTTATTTGTGTATTTCCTTGAAAAAACAATAAAGTTTGTTTCCTGACACAAATTAGTTCAAGTGTATGACTATTGACTGAATTATAAAGTATGTCCCAAGGTACAACATGATGTTGTACCTTGGGACAGTTTATCCTCTCTACTTCAAATGAGTGGCAATTTTTTAATTTCAAGCTGCCAGAATTCAAAAAAATATATTATAGAGGAATATATTGGTGTGTTGAAATGCTGCTTTGAAATTTTTATTTTGACAATAATTATCGAAGAAAAAAATTAAAATGTAAAAATTGTCCCAAGGTACAACACTCTCCCCTACTAGCATTTGGAACTGCTGGGCCGGGCTCGAATCCCGGTAAAGACATGGATGTTTGTGTTTGTCAATAAATGTTGTTATTTGTATCTGTGTTTGTGGCGTCCTTCTTTGTGTGTCTCTTGTGACTGTCTCTTCTGGCGAGCTGGGTAATGGGCTATATAGCCTACGCCCTTCCTCTCTAGATGGCGCAATCACTGTCATTTGTCAAAAACCATACTAATTGAAACTTTGGAAAAAAATACATAATGTGTAGATTAGAATATTTGTCATCAAATAACAGTTTATAGTAAAAATTTTGGTTACTTTTTTTGGTCACTAAGTTTTTATAAAAGAAAACAAAATTCGGAAATCATAATTTTATTCACGTGTTTGTACATTTTTTTGCATTAAATATTTAATTTGAGTAGTAATAGTAATTCACTTGTATTTTCCCCCTGAAATTCATGCATTTCGTTCCTTAATATTTTTTTTTATTTTAACTTATATTACAGGTTAATTAATCCCTATTTTTAAAAATTCCTGACTTCAAACAATGTGCTTTTGTGGAAGCAAATGTGCATTACTTTCTCTTTTAAAAATATATCGTCACGTTCTCCAATTATTTGGTCAAAAAACACATGCTATACAGCCAAGTAATGTTGTACAAACCGAAATGTGCAATCACTTATATCCCTGTTGGAAGGACTGAAAGCTTAATTGGTTTTTACCTGCAGGCTTATCAGTCGGGCACCAAGTGCCACCGTCAAAGGCGTGAGCCGGTGACCCCAGGTCTCAGCGATCGCGAAGGGCGATCAATCACAATAAGTGTCAAGCAGCCTCCCTCCCTCCCTGCAATAGGACTGAAACACCACAGAAAAACAGGGTTTGTGGAAGGGGTTTTTGTTATACAAAGCGAATAAGTTTTGAACAGTAAATGTCAACAATAACTGTTTCTACACAAGTATTGTGCGCATTAGGAAAAAAAAAATAGCCAGACATAGCCATCTAACTATAATTTAAATTTATAAATGCCAAAATGATCTTTTTTCAAAAAGCGATTTAAATGACTTGAAATTAAATTTCAATTTGAGCATTTTCCAAAAGACAGTGCAGATGCCCACCCGAAAGTACGGACAGGCCGACAAAAGTATGAAAATTGGGAATCTGGTGGGAATTCGCTGACAGATGCACAGATGTCCGTCCGAACGTATAGACAGGCCAAAAGTATGAAAGTTGTTTGGCATAAATCATAACTTTTTAACAGAAAAAATTTAACAACAAAAAATTTAACAGACAAAAAAATTTAACAAAATTTTAACAAAAAAAAAACCCACCTTGTGTATGGCCATGCCACAACCCTAATTTCAGGCGCGCAACCACGGGGGGGGTTTTTAGGGTCAGAACCCCCCCCAGAACCCATATTATAGTCAAATTTTATTTTATAAACAATAAAAAAAATCGAAAGTGATGAAAAAAAATTCCGCAGAGAAACACTATTTCACTATTTCGCTTGCCGCCAACAAAATAAGAAACTGTAGGGATGGCGGTTTTTCAGAAAAAAAACGATGTTTCAAAAACCGGTTTTTCGGTTTTACTGAACCTTAAGACTGGCCTTATGAAAAACCGGTTTTTTGGTCGAAACCGTGGGCACAAAAAACCGGTTTCGGTTTTCCATCCCTAAAGTGTTTCAAATATGGGTGGCGGGAAGTATAAATCTGTATAAAACAAAATGTTTCTAACGAAACTCTTTTCTAATGTGAGGGGGGGGGGGGTTGAAAAAAGCGTCAGCTCTGATAAAATGACATGTCTTGCCAAATTTATTCATCTTTTGTCGTTTTTTATGAGTTGCTCTAATATTGTGCATTCAAAAAATCAGTAAAGGTCACGGTACTACGCAATGATTAAGATAAGAAATAACAGAAACTGTCCCCCCCCCCCTTCCTCGGATACTATTTTAAACCAATAATACGCGTTATCTTTGGATTACTGTACTTTGTTCACCGTTTTATTTTTAAGGTTTCCATTTCGCGCCTTTTCTATGTAATGCCTACTTTAAAGTACCTGAAGATATGAGTATGTTTGTTGGGAAAGGCACTTTTTTTTCTCTCTTTTTACTGTTTTGTGTGAATGCTTAATATAAATCTAAGGATAGCCAGGCGCGCAACCACGCCCCCCCCCCCCCTCCAGAACCCGTATTATAGTCAAATTTTATTATTTTCTTAAATTGCCCCGTGTAAAAAAAAATCTACAGGGAAATACTATAGATTGTAAAACCATTCGCTATCATACACTATCACCCCCATAGTGGGCTATAGCATTTAAATACCACTTCGCATTTTACAATACTCGCCGCCAACCAAATTAGAGCATGAATAAGGGATTAAGGGATGTCGTTTTTTCAGAGAAACCGTGTTTTTGCCACGCCGTTCCATCCCTAAAGTGTAACAAATAATACTGGCGGCAACTATAAATCTAAATAAAAGAAATTCTAACTCTTGTAATGTGGAGGAGAGGTAGGGGGGATAAAAAAAAAAGCGAGGCGCCGAGCTTTTTCGTTTTTTTTTTATGAGTTTCTTTAATATGGTGTATTTGCAAATCAATAAAGGTCATGAGATTGCGCAATTTTACAGGAAATGAATTCTTTCTTTGTTAATAAAGTGTGGTGGGGTGGCGTCTGTAAGTCGGCGTTTTTACTCTGAAATCAAAGAAATTCTACTCGCCACGTGCTAAAGATGAATATTTCCCCACATCGTTATATTTGGTTGTTAAAATAAGTTTATGCAGGAACTTTTTCGCGCTTTCTCTTCAGAAAAATTGTACGATTAGAGGAGGATATCAAAAGACAAAGATTGGTTTCTACATTTAATCAATAAGTAAGTTCTAATTTAAACTATCATTTTTAGTAATCGACTCAATTTATTAAAAATTGTATGTAATACGTTAACATTTTGTGTTAAGTTGCTGTACTTACAATACAATATTTATAATGGTGGTATTTTAACGAATTGGGAGAATGTATGAGATAGATGATAAATTTAATTTTTATAATTCCAGCCTGCGCTCCAAGAGCGGCATTCAGTTCCGGTTGATGAGATGAGAACTTAATTGATAATTTAAATACGACTCCTCGCGTAGCTTTAGTGACACAATAATTCACACTAAACTTAAATAACCTTAATTTAATTTCATCATAATGATTTCCAAAATTTTGATGTAATATTTTTAGTTTAAAAATATATTTTAGAATGGTTACATGAAGGCTTTCATGTCAAATATTTTTTTTTAATATATATTTTTCGTTCTTAAAAACAATAAAAGTATCTTAAGATATGATAAGTATGCATAGGAAAATGCGGCGATTATTTTTCTCTATTTTTTTTGTCTGAATGATAAATATAAATATCCAGGAATGGCTGCTTTGTTCTGTTTTTATTTTATTATATTTTAATTGTTTTTTAATATTCAAACATGTTTTGCATAAATTGGTTGCTATTTTTACATAACTTCATAAATGCAATTTTTTTTTGTTTTACTTCAGAGATTCGCCGGTACGACATCGTAAATTTTATCCAAAGTAGGAAATACGTAGCTTCGTTGAAGTTTGAAATATTAAATCATTTAATTATTTTATTATTGAGCTTTAACTTTTTAATGTCGTATTTAATTTATAAGTTTTGTTTCTACAAATTACTACGCAATTAGTTAAATATTCAGAATTTTTTTTTTTTACAAATTAAATAAATAACTGCCGACCTATAAACGGCCTGTGCAGCCAAAATGTCCGACGAATACCCCGTGTAAGGGAGAGCACGCTAAATATCCTTCAAAGTCCTAACGCTGCGTACGATGTCGCCCTTACCAATTGCGTTGGATACCTATTCAGGTGTCGGCTCGTCACTTGACTATGGTTCTAAAATGCAACGCCCGTCGCAAATAGCCCTCGAGTAGCTCTAGTGCGGTGATAATTCAAACCTAACCTAACAAATTTAATAAATGTTAAATTTATCTTTACACTAATCTATTCTTAAAAAATGCTATTTAATATTTGGACCTTATCATTTAATTTCTGTACTACTAATCAGGAGATTTAAATTATCCAAGCAATTAAATTTTCAGTTATTGTATTCTATAATTAATGGGAATGTTTCTTATGATAAAACGTTCTACGATTTCTTTGATAGCTTCGTATTCTTTCCGTACTACGATTTCATTGATTGATTCGGTTTCAACTGATGATCAGAATGCGGTAAAGGAACCTTTTATTTTTTTATGCAAGTTTTCTTTAATAAATGATTAAAACATCCACAGTAAAGCAGGAAGTTGACATTAAAAAAAAAACAACTAAAATATTCTTAGAAGATACCAAATACGTTCGAATACCAAAACAAAAGTAATTCGAGAAAAATGAAAACAAAACCGCGGAGCTGTTGCCAGATCCGAAGTGAAACAATCCCATTGATTTGTTCCTATTGCACTAATTTTTTATTTAAAAATAAAACATTAATTATCGATTAAATAATGCAATCAGTAGTTTTGTAAAATGAAAACTAAATTAGTAATAATAAATTAATAGTGCCATGAATATTACCATGACATATTTTAAAATAATTTAAATTAAAATAAAGTGTAATTATAAATAATTTAAATCAACTTTTTTTAATTAATTAAATAATTAATTAATTAAATAATTAATTAATTAAATAATTAATTAATTAAATAATTTTAATTAAATAATTAATTTTTAATTAAATAATTTATTTTTATTAAACAAATTAACTGAAACATAATTTTGAAAAATTTAAACCCCCCCCAGAAATTTTTTCTAGTTGCGCCCCAGCCTAATTTCTATTCGCAACCCTTCTAAACCGTCATTAACGATAAATAAACAATGCATCTCGATAATTATGAGTTTATTCCAATTATGCTTTTTTTCCACGTGCTTTTCTATCCATTGCTTTTTTTCTTCCGCATGCTTTTTCTTCCGTAGCTTTTTTTTTTTCGTACTTTACCTGGTTAAATTTTTTTCCGGTTACCCAAAATTTCGAAGTATTTATTCTTACCCTTCTCAGTAACTTACAATTTAAATTTACCTTTACAAATGTATTAAATTGAAAAAAGTGGTAAATATTGAAGTGTCTAAGCATACTGTTAAACAATTATTTAGTATTAATTTCTTCATTCTAATCCCCTAATTCCTTCTACCATATGGCTCTGTCTGGTTATTCAATTGATCACGCAACTATTTTAAATAATACTGAACACTCGTTACTTATCTCGATATCATTGTTAAAGGGGATACTGATTATGAATAACAGTACAAAACTAATAATTGAATAAAATCACGAATTAATCATGTTACAAATTTTGAGAAGAAATTTATGTTTTTATTTCGGTCTGTTTTTCATATTTTCTTCGACTTAACTTCAGTACCCGTATTTTCCATATCTTCTCGGAATTTTTAAAAATTAAACGTGCAAATTCAAATAAAAAAACCTGGTCAAACCATCAAACGACATCGTAACAAGTAAAAATATTAAGAATAAACCTCAAACTCAAGCGATACTGCATTTGGGGGTTGCCAGTCAACCAAATGTCGCGAAACCTAAAAAACCACTTGATCTGCTGCTTGGCAACGCATCATGAATTTCTCCAAGTAGCAAGTGCCAGAGGCAAAGAGTTGGGAGATTGAGGCGGGGCTTGAGCATGAGGCGGAGAATGAGCTAGCCTGTTTTACAATCCAGTGATTTTTTCCTGCAAGCATGAAAAAATCGCAGTAGCATGTACCCTTAGCCAATCAGAACTCAGGATTTCCTTGGCTGCATTGTGGCGAACTAGACTTCGCCAACTGGTTGTTTATTTACTTTTTAGGACGCCAACTTTCCCCGTTTGCAAAAATCTGCGCAATTAAAAATGGATATTAAATGGATGGCAAAGATGAAAATTGATCTAATTATCTAATTAAGGAAGTTCGGAAACATAAATTTCTGTTTGATGCAAACAATGCTCATAGTTTGATTAAAGTTTGCTTCCAAAAAGATGAAACTTGCCAAATTTTGAGATGAATAATTTTTTGTGGAAGCCCGAAAATCCAGGTTATCACAAGTTGCGAGTTGCAGTTGCAAGTAGCTGTGCAGGTGTGAAATGGGCTTAAGGATTTTAATAGAATGTAATCATCAATGAATTCTGATATACAGTGACAAATTGAAATTGACTGGTAAAATTCTTTTTTAAAGTGAGCAATCTTTATCAAATTGTAACATTATTTTTTTACATATCTTTGACAATTGTTTTCCTTTTTAATGTCACCACTAAAGGATTATATGTAAAAGAAAGGAAAAAGCTTCCATAACCAAACCCCAAGACTAATTTTTTTTTACAACATATACATCAATGGATCATATCCATCACTAAACAATAGTGTGAAAGAAAAAAAATAATTCAAAGATAAATCCTACAAGTGAAATAAAATATTACTTAAATCAATCCAAAGGTCCGATTTTTTAATAAATTGCCGCCTACTGTAGAGATACCGTTTTAGTCATGACAGTCGGAAAAGAGAAATCTTCCCCTACTTTGGCAACCCCTTAACAAGTTTTTGGGGGCCGAAATTGGGGGGAGGAAGTTGGGTTGGTGGTTGGCGTTGGTGAAAAACCGCTCGTGTGATACGGCCTTAAGATTTCATTGGTTGCTTTGGTTTTTCGTTCAAATAATAAATAAAGTAAAATATTCAAAGTAAAATAAACAAAGTCAAATAAACAAAGTCAAATAAAAAAGTAAAACAATAAAGTAAAATATTTAAAGTAAAATATTCGTTCAAATAAAGTAAAATATTCTTATAAAACCAATTTTCGAATAATAAAACATAAGTAATTCCACTCAACAAGTGAAAGCAAGCAATTGGTAGGTAGGTAGGTTTGAATATTGTCATACTAGAGCTACACGAGGGCTATTGGCGACGGGCTTCGTATTTTAGAACCACAGTCAAGTGACGAGCTGACACCTGAAAAGGCACCCAACACAACCGTTAAGGGCGACATCGTACACGCAGCGCAAGAACTTTGAAGGATATTTAACATTAACGTGCATTCCCTTACATTCGTCAGATATTTTGGCTGCACGGGCCGTTTATAGGTCGGCAGTTATTTTTGGTGATGCCAGGACCCGAACCTGGGGACCATTCGCATGCTAAGCGAATGCCTCTCCGACTAGGCTCCCCAGCCCAAAAAAAATAGGTTCCGCATATATTTTTCTTTACTACCTAATTTAAACGATTTCTTTAATAGTAGAAGTCTGGAAGTAATAGTTAGTACATCATTTCGGACTTTTTCTTTGTTGTTCATCCATGTCTTATTACTTTGACCACACAGGATTTTTGTTTCCGCGTATTATGTGATAGGAATATTATTATCGAGCCCTTAAGCCCATTTCACACCTTGTCACAACTACTTGCAACTCCCATAGGACACCGTGCATTAAAAAGTTGCACTCAAGTCGTGAGATTTTTTCGTGCGAGCGCGAAAAAATCGCAGTTGCATGTATCCTTAGCCAATCAGAACTCATGATTTCGTTGGCTGCATTGTGGCGATCTAGACTTCGCCAACTGGTTGTTTGTTTACTTTTTACGACGCCAACTTTCCTTGCTTACAAAAATCTGCGCAAAAAAATGGGTAGTAAATGGATGGAAAAAATGGAAATTGATCTAATTAAGGAAGTTCGGAAACATAAATTTCTGTTTGATGCAAACGATGCCGATAGTTTGATTAAAGTTTGCTTTCTAAAAGATGAAACCTGCCAAATTGTGAGATAAATAATTTTTTGTGGAACCCGAAAAACCAGGTTACCACAAGTTGCGAATTGCAGTTGCAAGTAGATGTGCAGGTGTGAAATGGGCTTTAGTTATACGGCCGCCTCTGAAGGGTTTTAAGTTAGGTTAGGTTTGAATTATCGTCACACTAGATCTACACGAGGTCGATTGCTATTGGCGACGGGCGTCGTATTTCAGAACCACAGTCGAGTGACGAGCCGACACCTGAATAGGCACCCAACGCAACCGTTAAGGAAGACATCGTACGCAGCGTTAGGACTTTGAAGGATACTTAACGTGCACTCCCTTACACGGGGTATTATTCGTCGGACATTTTTGATGCCCGGACCCGAACCTGGGATCTTCCGCATGCTAGGCGAGTGCCTAACCGACTGCTCAAGACCGTTTTAGGAGTGAAAGGGTTTAGTCATGATTCTTCCATATTAACAACAATGTTAATATGTTGTGAGGCTTTTTTTTAAAAGTTAGTTTCTCATTGCATTAGTAAAGTGGCCTATTTCTGAGCCATACTGTGCCTTACACAATAATAAATTTTTCGTTTTAGGAAATAGTTAATAAAAAATTACAAGATAAATATATGCTAAAAGTCAGTTTTAAAACAAAATTCCTTAGAAACAAACGAGACAATTTTGTCTTTTGATGACAGTTTTATATTTTATTGAAACTGTTATCATCATTTTATGTGAAAAACTATCTGCAAATTCTGTGCAGATCTACTTTTTTGGCATTATATTTTTATTTGTGAAACTTTAAATTTTAAATTATGGCTGTAGAAAACTTTTGCTATAAGAAAAGTTAGAAGTACGTGCATAATTAAAGTTAGTGCATAGTTGAGCAATTAAAGCTGTTCTGAAAACATGACTTATTTTATCCAAACCCAACCCGATGAGGTATAAAATAAGTCACACATACATTAACAGCAAATACATTTATCAATATAAATAACTTGTTTATTCCGGGAAATTTCACTTTAAATGCTATAAGAAATGTTCATTTGCATACATTAATTTTTTGTTACTCTGGTAAAATTGATATTTTTATTGCTTTAAACTTGTGGAATGCAAAATGGGCTGTTTTTTCTTTTTACCTATTTTACCTCACCTTACCTTTTAGTCAAAAATAGCCGACACAGCAATTTTTGAATTGGGATCCTCCTGTAGAAAATATCTGCAGCCAACCATTACTTTCATTCCTTCTGATTTTGGATTGGAAAATCAATTCTGAAAGCGTGGTTGACTGCATAGGTTACATACATTTGGGTAGCTTATTTTAATAATTGAATTGTGAGGAAATTTAGGGCAAAAAATTTTACTCCTTTTGAACATTTGATTGGTTAGGTTTGAATTATCGTCGCACTTGAGCTAAACGAGGGCTATTGGCGACGGTCGTCGTATTTTTGAACCACAGTCAAGTGACGAGCCGACACCTGAATAGGCACCCAACACAAACGTTAAGGGCGACATCGTACGCAGCTTTAGAACTGTGAAGGTTATTTAACGTGCACTCCCTTACACGGGGTATTATTCCTCGGACATTTTTGGCTGCACTGGCCGTTTATAGGTCGGCAGTTATTTTGGTGATGCCCGGACCCAAACCTGGGACCTTTCGCATGCTAGGCGAGTGCCTAACCGACTGGGCTCCCCAGCCCAACATTTGATTGGATTTTACCTTTTCACTACTGAAACGGCCCACGACTAAGGATTCGATAATGATATTCCTATCACATATTACTGGAAACAAAAATGCTTCGTAGCGAAAGGGTTAAGGAAAAATATATATGGATTTTATTGGATTGTGTAGTAGTAAAAAATTAAACCACCTTTTTAATAAAGATACAGAAAGAGGTTTAAAGTTTTATGAAACAAGAAAAAAAAAACTTGCTTAAGACTTAATTTTAATTCCTTATTCCGCTAGTCCACTACGATTAAATGTTAGTTTTAAAGGTAAAATACATTTCTAATTCATTCTAATTTTAAAAGGGAAAACTTTTTACCTTCGTAATGGTTCGTTCCCTCAAACACGTGTTCCCTGACAACCAGCTATGACTGGCTATTAACTTATCTATCATTTTTTTTATTAAAATATTTTTAAAAAATAACCTTTTATAATCATAAACACGTTTAAGTGAGGATTTAATTGTCACTTAATGAGCAGTTTAATCCTCATATTCGAACACTCGAAAAAAAATGGGTGTCAAAAGCTAATACTTAAGCCCTTTTAATAAAAAAAGGTTGTCGACCACTGAGCTATGGGGAAATAAAAAGTGCTACTATGAAATCCTAAAAATATATTTTGTCTCATATATATGCAAACAAAAATATTATCAAAGGACCACTGAAAACTTGTTGATAACCATTTATTGAAAGTAAAACATGACCAAAATACCATGGAGTGTTCTGTATAACTGATAAGCAAACTTAATTAGTGAAATAAGTATAACTTCAAAAATCATTTACTTAAATATAATAATGCAAATTTAGTATTCCACATGCACAAACATTTTACATTGTTTACATTAGTTAATTCAACAAACTTGCTTGTGTATTGCAATGCTGTTTAAAAAGTTGTATGTTTAGAATTGCAATTATTTTTTAGTTAAAACAATTAAAGCTATGTGGAAAAGAACCTTTAATCTGAAAATGGATGTCGCTATAATGGCAGTTTACCAATAATTAAACTGCATTTATAATTAGAATCTTGTAAATATTTATCAAGCTCATTTATCATAGGAGTACTTGGAACAATGCAAGATTCCTATTTTAAGTAAACAAATTTTCTGTATACAAAATGTAATTGTTAATTTTAAAAAAATACTTCAGAAGTAATTATTTCTTTACCAGTACAACTTAATAAGGATTCAAATGAGTCGCCACATTAAAAAAAAATAGGAAATGCATTAAAAATACTTATTTTATGTTGTCCATTGCTTTAATTTTAAGCTCTACAAAAAAATATACAAAAGCTAACATCACAGTACTTTTACTTTTACGATAAATGAAAACATAAAAATGGCAATTCTGGCACAAGGAAACAAAATATGAATTGGATGTACAAGTGAGATGCTTTCATAAAAAAAAATATTTAAAAAAAATTATGTGATCGTTTTATCGAGGACAACTAGTTCTTTGGCAATTAGGTATTCATATGCCAATTTAAATTTTCCATCTTCATCTTGTACAAGTAGGTCCACTTGAGGGATATTCCCAGATACCTAGAAATAAATATATAATTCAATTTATTTAAGAATGATAAACCTGACTGGTTTTTGAGATGACTTCAAGATGATTCAATTGACCTAGAGAATGTTATAGTATGGTTTTTAGCTACAAAAGGCTTAATTATACAAGGACCTACTGCTTTAAAGGGGAATGAGCACGCTGGAACGTGGGTCCCCCAAATCAATGAGCATTAATCCCATAGGATTTTTTTTAAAAGAAACATTACTTCAACTGTATTGAATATTTTACAAATGTTTTTTGTTAAATGGTAAATGTAGATAACTTACAGGTCCCTATAATCAAACTTTTAGAAATTGCTACGAATATTTTGTGTACAATTATTTATTGAAAATTAATATTTCAACCAATTTCAAAAAGTTGTACTGTCTGGACTTGTTAGTCAGTTACATTTATCACATAAAAAAAACTGTTTGTTAAAATATTCAATACAGCCGGAGAAATGTGGTTCAGAAAATATTTTTCCATTGGATTAACACTGAGGCACTTAGCTTTCGAGAACCAGCGACCTCATTCTTCCTTAGGACATTTCTTCTATGCAAGAAGCAACTGGTCCATAATACTTAAGTATGTGTAAAACCCAACATTGGTACAAAAGACCATGTTTCTGATCCCTTAGCTTGGGTTAGGTTGAATTATCGTCGCAACTAGAGCTACAATCCGAATTTAGAACCCAAGTCAAGTGACAAGCCAACAACTAATCCCCTTAGCTAGACTGCTACAGGCCAGTAAACTGTGGTAATGAATTGGACCTTTTTATCCTGTCTTTTGGTATACTTTTGTATAGGTTGTTAGTTATAAATGGCTTAAGTTATTGTTGTAGATGTTGTAAGTTAAAGTTGTAAAAGGAATTAAAATAAGTAATAAAAAAACTTATATGCACGCAAGTAATACTTTTTTCTTATTAAGAAATAAAATTTTCTAATAGCTCAATATCCAGCTTTTTAATTCAGCATGCAACAAACTTGTTTCAAGTTTTTTTCTTTCCTTTTCAGAGTATATATGGAAGGGGAAAACATTGTAGGGTATAGTAATAGATAGGTATGGGTATAGGGAACAGCAAAGAATCAGTAACAGTAATATAAAAAGGTAGTAACTAGTAAATAAACTGAACTATTCAAATTAAGATGCATACTTACCACAACTTTTGCATATAATTCCTGACTTGTGACCAGAGTTTCCATAAGTGATTTTTGTATTTCAGGTTCCCACTTAGGGCCTACAGGTTTAAGTCCATGAAGCTCACAAAAGTGTATTTGCAAAGGAAAATCAATGAATTTATTCGGCATCACTCGCAAACTGTAAAGAAAATAGCACGTTAGAAGTAGAAATGCCTATTAATATGTATGTAGTTAATACCATAGTGGATATTTAATATATATTTTTTTACAAAAAAATATTGAGTAAAAAGTTAGCAATAATAAGGAAATTTTTTAAAAAACTTTTCTAACGTTAATTATGGTCTCTACCTTGGTAAGATTTTGTTTGTGGCCCCTAAAAACTATTTTAAATCTTTTAATCATATCTCTTTCATTAGTATGAGCATTATCAGATACATACTTCATGCATTGAGTTCTCTATGCCTGTAAACACGTCTGGATAAACATAATTTTTTGTTCAAAGTTTTAAATTTATTTTAATTATGCGTAATAAAAGCTTTCATACCATGAGCATCTCCTCAGTTTAAATAATAAAGTTAATAAGTTTTAAAGTTACTTTCTTTCATTGATATTAAATTTCTTAAAGAAAATATATAACAATATTATATTGTTCACAAATATTTGACACTCACTTATCACTAGAGGTTGTTTCAGAATTGCCGTAATCAACATAGAGGACAACAACACTGTCTTCAGTCAGATCTGTAACTTCACACCTATACCAATTGTTGTCATAGGAATATTTGGCACAACAAGAGATGCCTAGAAAATTAATAGAGCATAAATAAATTAATCCATAGGATAAAAAAAACTTGCAAAAGTATTTTAGCACTTATACTGTGGAGGCACAACACAATGCTGCACGAGCTACAACAAGTTTTATATGAAATTTTCTGGGACTTTTTGACCAACTAATTTCAAGCGCACACCAAACAGCAAATTATAAGGGTCGACTTGACTATTGGCAAGAGCCATGGTCATTATATCAAACACTCACTCAATAAAGAAGGTGGAACACGACTTTTTATACTGTTAGGCTGGGGCGCAACTAGAAAAAATTTCTGGGGGGGGTTTAAATTTTTCAAAATTATGTTTCAGTTAATTTGTTTAATAAAAATAAATTATTTAATTAAAAATTAATTATTTAATTAAAATTATTTAATTAATTAATTATTTAATTAATTAATTATTTAATTAATTAATTATTTAATTAATTAAAAAAAAGTTGATTTAAATTATTTATAATTACACTTTATTTTAATTTAAATTATTTTAAAATATGTCATGGTAATATTCATGGCACTATTAATTTATTATTACTAATTTAGTTTTCATTTTACAAAACTACTGATTGCATTATTTAATCGATAATTAATGTTTTATTTTTAAATAAAAAATTAGTGCAATAGGAACAAATCAATGGGATTGTTTCACTTCGGATCTGGCAACAGCTCCGCGGTTTTGTTTTCATTTTTCTCGAATTACTTTTGTTTTGGTATTCGAACGTATTTGGTATCTTCTAAGAATATTTTAGTTGTTTTTTTTTTAATGTCAACTTCCTGCTTTACTGTGGATGTTTTAATCATTTATTAAAGAAAACTTGCATAAAAAAATAAAAGGTTCCTTTACCGCATTCTGATCATCAGTTGAAACCGAATCAATCAATGAAATCGTAGTACGGAAAGAATACGAAGCTATCAAAGAAATCGTAGAACGTTTTATCATAAGAAACATTCCCATTAATTATAGAATACAATAACTGAAAATTTAATTGCTTGGATAATTTAAATCTCCTGATTAGTAGTACAGAAATTAAATGATAAGGTCCAAATATTAAATAGCATTTTTTAAGAATAGATTAGTGTAAAGATAAATTTAACATTTATTAAATTTGTTAGGTTAGGTTTGAATTATCACCGCACTAGAGCTACTCGAGGGCTATTTGCGACGGGCGTTGCATTTTAGAACCATAGTCAAGTGACGAGCCGACACCTGAATAGGTATCCAACGCAATTGGTAAGGGCGACATCGTACGCAGCGTTAGGACTTTGAAGGATATTTAGCGTGCTCTCCCTTACACGGGGTATTCGTCGGACATTTTGGCTGCACAGGCCGTTTATAGGTCGGCAGTTATTTATTTAATTTGTAAAAAAAAAAAATTCTGAATATTTAACTAATTGCGTAGTAATTTGTAGAAACAAAACTTATAAATTAAATACGACATTAAAAAGTTAAAGCTCAATAATAAAATAATTAAATGATTTAATATTTCAAACTTCAACGAAGCTACGTATTTCCTACTTTGGATAAAATTTACGATGTCGTACCGGCGAATCTCTGAAGTAAAACAAAAAAAAATTGCATTTATGAAGTTATGTAAAAATAGCAACCAATTTATGCAAAACATGTTTGAATATTAAAAAACAATTAAAATATAATAAAATAAAAACAGAACAAAGCAGCCATTCCTGGATATTTATATTTATCATTCAGACAAAAAAAATAGAGAAAAATAATCGCCGCATTTTCCTATGCATACTTATCATATCTTAAGATACTTTTATTGTTTTTAAGAACGAAAAATATATATTAAAAAAAAATATTTGACATGAAAGCCTTCATGTAACCATTCTAAAATATATTTTTAAACTAAAAATATTACATCAAAATTTTGGAAATCATTATGATGAAATTAAATTAAGGTTATTTAAGTTTAGTGTGAATTATTGTGTCACTAAAGCTACGCGAGGAGTCGTATTTAAATTATCAATTAAGTTCTCATCTCATCAACCGGAACTGAATGCCGCTCTTGGAGCGCAGGCTGGAATTATAAAAATTAAATTTATCATCTATCTCATACATTCTCCCAATTCGTTAAAATACCACCATTATAAATATTGTATTGTAAGTACAGCAACTTAACACAAAATGTTAACGTATTACATACAATTTTTAATAAATTGAGTCGATTACTAGAAATGATAGTTTAAATTAGAACTTACTTATTGATTAAATGTAGAAACCAATCTTTGTCTTTTGATATCCTCCTCTAATCGTACAATTTTTCTGAAGAGAAAGCGCGAAAAAGTTCCTGCATAAACTTATTTTAACAACCAAATATAACGATGTGGGGAAATATTCATCTTTAGCACGTGGCGAGTAGAATTTCTTTGATTTCAGAGTAAAAACGCCGACTTACAGACGCCACCCCACCACACTTTATTAACAAAGAAAGAATTCATTTCCTGTAAAATTGCGCAATCTCATGACCTTTATTGATTTGCAAATACACCATATTAAAGAAACTCATAAAAAAAAAACGAAAAAGCTCGGCGCCTCGCTTTTTTTTTATCCCCCCTACCTCTCCTCCACATTACAAGAGTTAGAATTTCTTTTATTTAGATTTATAGTTGCCGCCAGTATTATTTGTTACACTTTAGGGATGGAACGGCGTGGCAAAAACACGGTTTCTCTGAAAAAACGACATCCCTTAATCCCTTATTCATGCTCTAATTTGGTTGGCGGCGAGTATTGTAAAATGCGAAGTGGTATTTAAATGCTATAGCCCACTATGGGGGTGATAGTGTATGATAGCGAATGGTTTTACAATCTATAGTATTTCCCTGTAGATTTTTTTTTACACGGGGCAATTTAAGAAAATAATAAAATTTGACTATAATACGGGTTCTGGAGGGGGGGGGGGGGGGCGTGGTTGCGCGCCTGGCTATCCTTAGATTTATATTAAGCATTCACACAAAACAGTAAAAAGAGAGAAAAAAAAGTGCCTTTCCCAACAAACATACTCATATCTTCAGGTACTTTAAAGTAGGCATTACATAGAAAAGGCGCGAAATGGAAACCTTAAAAATAAAACGGTGAACAAAGTACAGTAATCCAAAGATAACGCGTATTATTGGTTTAAAATAGTATCCGAGGAAGGGGGGGGGGACAGTTTCTGTTATTTCTTATCTTAATCATTGCGTAGTACCGTGACCTTTACTGATTTTTTGAATGCACAATATTAGAGCAACTCATAAAAAACGACAAAAGATGAATAAATTTGGCAAGACATGTCATTTTATCAGAGCTGACGCTTTTTTCAACCCCCCCCCCTCACATTAGAAAAGAGTTTCGTTAGAAACATTTTGTTTTATACAGATTTATACTTCCCGCCACCCATATTTGAAACACTTTAGGGATGGAAAACCGAAACCGGTTTTTTGTGCCCACGGTTTCGACCAAAAAACCGGTTTTTCATAAGGCCAGTCTTAAGGTTCAGTAAAACCGAAAAACCGGTTTTTGAAACATCGTTTTTTTTCTGAAAAACCGCCATCCCTACAGTTTCTTATTTTGTTGGCGGCAAGCGAAATAGTGAAATAGTGTTTCTCTGCGGAATTTTTTTTCATCACTTTCGATTTTTTTTATTGTTTATAAAATAAAATTTGACTATAATATGGGTTCTGGGGGGGGTTCTGACCCTAAAAACCCCCCCCGTGGTTGCGCGCCTGCTGTTAGGTTGAATATTAAGCATAAGAAATCATGTAAAATGCATACTATATACTCATATTATTAATCAAAGTTATTAAATGACATCTATTGAATAATTTTTAATTGTGCTATCAGTATAGTAGTTTAATTAAAAATAATTTGTAAATACGAATGTGAAGGAAGTATTTTTTTTATAAAATTTTTATTAAGAAAGCATTGCGGATATCATCTAACCATGTATTTACAGTGTTAAATAACCAAGGAGTTAGTTATTTTAAACCAGGGGTGCAGAAAATGTTTTAACTCCAAACATTTCCCCCAATCCGTTTGAAAATTTCCCCAAAAATTTTACGATATACAGGGATGTTAGTGCTTGTTGAACAAAAAACACAGAAATCCAAACCAAATGCTTGGTTTGAAAAGCCAAAAAAGCTGAACTACGTGTGACCAAAAAACTTAAATTTTAACAATTATCATGACACAACAATTGTTAATATAATATTTATATAATACTTACTACTGAATGTATTTTTAATTTCTTTATAAACTTTAAAATAAAATAAATTTACTCTCATTTATGTTATTTTGGGAAGGGGGTCATCATCAGTTTTGTCTGTTGTGTGTGTGAAAATTTTTGCTCTTCATTTTGTGTATTAGCGTTAAATTTTGGTAGTTTGGCAGTTCCATAAGATAAGGAAAAATTTAGACCGGGTTTTGCAAAAAAAAAATCTTGACTGCCTCTTTGGGATTGAAATCCAAATCCCCATCATGGACCATGATTCATGGTCCTTCAATGCATATCCTTATTAACATTTGGTTCATACATTTGTTAAGAAAACAAAATTCAAACACTTTTCCAGAAAAATTCAAGGACTAGAAATTTATGCAACATAAAATCTAAATATATAAAACGTGCATAAGCCCGACACTCCATTTAAAAAAAAACTAAAACTTGTCTTCAATCAGAAACTCCAGTATAGGCTGAAATAGAAAAAAAAAAGTTCAAACGTAAACAAAAAAGAATTTTAACTTTCAAGCTGTTCTTGCGTTCACGACTCACGGACACTTGATCAGAAAAATTGTGGTTGTCCGACTGGCCTGAACTGGAGCTACAAAAGATACTCTTCCGATCACGCAGAGCCACAGAACTGTCAATCATTCTGATGCAATGTGACGTCATCGGCAGATTTCATGAAAATTACCAGGCGGCAAAATAAGTAAATCAGGAAACATTATTGGACTACAAATTTTTTGTCACGGTAAATGATCGTCTTTTAATGGGGGATTGCACTGGCCATTGATCGATATTTGAAGACATCTTTTAATGTAATCCAATCTTAATTCATCCTTAATTTTTAATTAAAATTTGTTATCTTTATTATTAAAATCTATTATTTAAACTAGTCAATTATCAAAATTTAAGCATAGTTTTTATCAATATAGAACTTCTAATGAGAGATTGCACTAGCTGGCCGAGATTTGAAGACATCTTAGTATAATCTAATCTTAATTCATCTTCCCATTTTGATAGAAAATTTTATCTTTATTATTAAAATCCATTATTTAAACTAGTTATTTATCAAAATTCTAAGCTTAGTTTTCATTTATATAGAATTTATTATTGCACTATAATATAGAATTTATTCTAATGGGAGATTGCACTGGCAGGCCGAGATTTGAAGACATCAGTGTAATCTAATCTTAATTCATCTAATCTTAATTCATCTTCGCATTTTGATTGAATTTTTTATCTTCATTATTAAAATATGTTATATTAACCAGAAGTTTATTGAAATTTAAGTTTAGTTTCACCTAATTCCGGGCACCGTAAAAATTGCAATCAGCCGCGATGATATGCTGAATTTAGGATACAAACGCGATACGCTATTTTGGTTTGTTAGAACAAAATTGAAAAGTAAATTTACGGTAAGTTTTTAAACGGAAAATGAGTGGCTGGTCAGGGAATTTTGTAATACATTGTTAAAATCGAAAACAATTGAATATTTTCCACAAAATTTCCCCAGAAGGCTAAAATTTCCCCCGATCTAGGATCGCCGGATCGGACATATTCTGCACCCCTGTTTTAAACTAGGTCATTGTAAACTTTTTTTTACTGCATTTATATTTGATTTTAAATCCAATTTCGATAGTTTTCATTACTCAAGTATTCTTAAAAAATTATTTTTAATGATTTACGATTTTCTTTTTACCTGGCATTGCATCTTTAACTTTTGGAAAGTTCTCTGCCTTTTCTCTTAATTCTGAAATAAGCTGCAGGAATCTGTCATGGGTTTCATTGTGTTGCATCTCATAATCATCTTTAGGTTGAGATATTTTTAATACTTGGAGACACACAAAGTTTTCAGAGTTCATTTGAGTCACACAAACAGGTAGAATATCTCCAACTCGCAACTCTAAGGCAGGTGGAAAAGTTTTCATCATTTCTGACTAAAAATACAAATAAAGTGGAGAAAGACATTAAAGACTTGTATCAAACAATTATTGTACAATGAATGATAAAACTTTCTTTTTAAAAGGTTTTTAAAAAATTAAATTGAAACTTCATTAATCAAAATTTGTCAATAAAAAGCTTCAAATTTTGTTAGTTAATAAAACTATGTGACGAAATATATAATGACCAATCAACTTGCAAAAAAAATAATTAATATAGTAAATTAATTTTTATTATTAACCAAAAAGAAATAATTATTTAAACAAAAGTAAAAAATACAGAAGTTTTTTTTTCCTGCCAGTTGTAATGTAAAATCAGGTCATTGGCACTAATGATAATATTTCTTAAATTTGAATAACATTATCAAATCTACAACATGATTATATCAGGGATTGGAGTAATATGTTACTTGCAACAGTTACCTTTTTTATGTAACGATGTTATATTTGCTATAAAGTAACTGTAACTTAGTTAATTTTAGCGGCAAAGAAGTAACGAAAAATTTCGCTATTATTTCCGATATTTCTTCATATGCTATGCATTCGGTTTAAACTTTTAACAACATAGAATTTTTATTTTAAAATAACGTAATATTCTTACATTACTATTATATGTTACTGTGACTTCAGTTGAATCACTAAAACCCATGCTCATCAATAGCTCAGAAATACTAATTCCTGAAGGTGTAGTGATTTTGGTTTGAAGTCTACCTTTGTTATCAGGAGGTGCCTATGAAATAATACAAGTAAAAAAAGTATTTTAAATTATTTTAAACACAACAGAAACAGATTCAAAGCACAAAGAGGCATTACATAAACATCAATTTTTAACTCATTTAGTAGTTGAGAACAACTTTGTAAGATGTATACCAAAAATTTTCACTCTTTGAAAAAAATTTAATAAAGACACATAATTTTTTTACAACTTACAAGTCTTTATTAAGTCTAGAATTAAAAAAAAGCCTAATATCTAAAAAAGCTAATGGATAGGGAATTACAACACATTTAATTAAGTCGCCTTTCAATACATTGATATAAATTTAGCTGTAAGCTGGTAGAAGAAGCCTTTTTTTTCTAATAATATAACATTAGAAGATGTAACTTGTACAACTGGGACAATTATGATTTTTTTCTTTCATTAAAACAACTATTCTTTAAAGTGTTGCTTTAAGTGTTAAGGATGCTGAATCTTAAGCATTCTTAAGAGAAATTATTTATTACATTGCTAGTTTTTGTTTGTCATTAAACAGGACTTTATTCAAAATTTAAGCTATACTTACAACGACTTCAACTTTAACACGAGTCTCAACTAGTTGACTGTGCAAAAATGTTAAAAGATCAGTATCCAATTTTACATTCGCTTCCTAAAAACCAAGCAATGAGTAAGACAAAGGAAATTTATAAAATATAACCCTAAATTTAAAAGAGAAAAAAAAAACGAATCCAACAACACAAAAACATTCCAACATCAGATTAATTCAGTGCATTTGATCAGCTTTTTTTCTTTATAGTAATTTTACTGAAATTAATACTTAAGTTACAATTAAGACTTTTCTAAGAGATTACCTTATTTATTATATAAATTTTAGAAGTAAACAGAAAGTGACTAAATTAAAGTGTTAGATTTTTCTTTTTAAATTTAGTTATGAATTAGACACAGAAAAAACTTAAAAACAAGTACACAAAATAAATAAGAAAGTTACAATGAGAACTTAACCTAAAATGGTATCTCATAGATAAAGGTTTTACATTCAGCATAATACATAATTTGTATTTTAAAAATAAAAAAATGGTTTGAAGTAAATTAAAATTTAATAACTTAACTTACATTTTCAATATCATACAAGGCACATTCTTGACACAGGCGAGGAAAGCTCTTCATAATGATATCAAGCCGAATGTCAGACAAAGCAACAATTTCATTGTTACCATAATCTACAAAATGCACCTAAAAGCACCAAAATTAAATTTAATTTTCCAAAAAAAAAAGACAAAAATATAGTAATTAATAAAGATACTTACTTTGCACTTCCCAGGATACACAGATACAATTTCAGCACGATACCAATTCTGATCTATAGAAAATTTAGCCACACAAGCTTCACCGACTGCAGGCGCTTTCTTCAAGCGTTCATAATCATCAGATCGAGTGTACTTGAATTGAAGAGCTTTTTTTATTGTGTCCACTTGACTAGTATCTAAAATAAAGCAATTTTAAATAGTAAAAACCCAGAAACAAGCATCATATTAAGAAAATAATATATAAGTAATATTTAAAAGATATCTACGCTCAGTAGTTGAGTATTGCTTTCAGCAAACTACTATGCCACAAGTTTATGAGATTGTGCTAAGTTAAATCACCCTTTCGTTCCTTCAGTGGGTTGATACAATGAGGAAAAAGTGGGAACTAAATAATAGTCATACTGACCACCTGATAGGAACATCTGCTGCAATACTCTATTTATTGTACTCGGTCTAATAAGAAACTGGGCACAGTAGAGCTTGGCCCTCTATGGGCTGTCGCACATGTAAGTTAACCCCTCAACTATTGGATAATGTAAAAGAAAATGGGTCGTAAAAGTGCCTACTTTTATATCCCTGAAATTTATATAAAAATATATGTATGTACAAAATATACATTCATTTTTAATTATTCATTTGTCTTTAGCTTGAAATTTAAAAAACATCAAGGAAAAGCTAGCATTTAGGGCTATGCTTAAAAATATTTAAACATAATTTTTTTAAAATTTATTTGTTACATAAATATTAGTCATTTTTTCTTGTGTTATAAATATCTAAATATGAGACCCACAGGTTAGTTTGAATTAGTTTTAATCTTATTGGCACATTACTATTGAGCACTTAAGCCCGGAAATATCACAGGAGCAAAAAAATAGGTGCAACCCTATTATTTTCACAAGAGCGAAAAGGAAGATGTTACATGCATTTAAAACAGGCAGCTAAATCAGACATTGTTTAACTTGGAAAATAATCCGTATAATCCATTCCACTCTATTTTTTAAAAAAAAACTTATCGCCTTACCTCCATGTATAACATACAAGTGAATGCTGCCATCATCGCCAATATTAGTAACGAAACCATCAAATGCAGATTCTGCCGGCTGTACAGCAGGTTTCCATTGGAATGTTGGTTTGGCTGGTGGGGGTAGGTTATCTACAGTTGGGAGATGACTTAGCACTGAATTTGGGGCAATGTTACTTGGAAAAAAGATATCACAATTTTCAACAGTTTCTTTTGATGTTTCCAATGAGTGACTAAAATTTGGAATTTCGTTGGATTCGGATTTGTTGGAAGACTTGGGGGGAGGAGAACTAGTGTTTTTTCTGAAAAAATAAAATACAGGATAAAATTTTCTAAATAAAAATTTCAATAAAAAATGTGGTGAACAATTATAAGGCAGTAGAATAGGCAAGGAGAACTTACCGTCGAATAGGCAATGCCATGCCTTTACTAATAAGCTCTGCAGTTATACTTTTATACTCAATTTTTGTGGGTTCTAGAGCACCTCCTCTAACCAGTTCTTCAATAAGTAAATCAGCAGGCAATGATTTCAATTCCTTGTCATAATCCCCCTTTAAAAATCAAAACAAAATTATAAATATGAAAGACAAAATATTTTTTAAATATTTATGAACATATTTATATTTAAAAAAATATTCAAAATTGGAGCATTTTTAACTTTACCTTTTGCTTCTTTAACTTTAACCTTTTTTTTTTCCTTAATTTTTAACTTTACCTTAACCTAACTTTTACCTTGTTCAGCTCTACTGTGGAAATAATTTTTTTCCTTTGAGCCGATTCACACTAACAACTCAGTATGGATGCTTTTTGCAAAAAAAGGGTTTTTTTTTTCATTTAAGGTATACTCAGTTATAGAAATAACATTACAACTTTCTCAATAATTATACAATTTACATACGCAAACACATTTAGGAACAGCACAATTTAGGGGCTTTTTAACCATTTCTCAGTCACATAAAATATGTTTAAAACAAAGAAAGTAAGAGATTGCAGCGACTTATGATTGCTTCTAAAATCCTACAGGTTAGCTACACCATAAAATCCAGTTTAAGATCAAGCTAGTAAGATCTATGGTGTTTTTCCACTTTTTTTAATAAATACAAAATGGGCCTTTTCGTTTAAATCCTATTTTCATTAGACCCGGCTTTTTCCGTATTCTGTGCCTCAATTTTTTTTATAATAATCTTAAATTTTAATATGTTATAATATACAAATTTTTATTCATGTACTTTCTTCATCTGGAGATATTTTTTAGATCATGTCTTTCAAAATAAACCTGATTCTAATGTTAAAAAAAAAATATTACATTTGAAATAAATTTAATTTAAAACTTAAGCAGTGAAAGCAATTATACATATTTGCTTAATTCCAGGCTGTTCGGGAGGTTAAGGAAAATTTAGGGGGTCCTCAAACCATTTTCCAATATATGTTGTATAAATTGGCGGGACCCCTGGTGTATAAGTTTGTATGAGCATGACATATCCTGACTTAAGTGCCTCAAAAACTTATTTTTTACCCTCAATTAAGCTTAACAACTTAATTACCTTTTAAAATATCCTTAATATCACTTAGTACTTGAATATCCCAACTTAGTACTTGAATATCCCCTGTCGCGATAAACGGTCGCCTATAATCGGTTTCAAACGAACTTTCTTGAATTATCCACCTACACGCTGACCTTTTAAAATAACTCTCATAACAAATTCCCTTTTATGATTGGTCAGTCTGGGAAAGTCGTAGATGTTTTGCCATCTTTGTGGTCATTCCATCCTCAGCTCTCGTCGGCTTCAGACGCTATAATGATGCTTACTAAATTCAATAAAGAAACTAACTTTTATCAAAGTTTCCCTGTCGACTTAATTTACAAGCATTTTACTCACTTTAGAATCAAGTAGTAACACATCATGGGGAGCAACCAACTGATGAAACCTATCGCATGCTGTGTGAGGCCACTTTTGGCTACCGCCTGCTGGAATGATGCCATCAAGGTGGCAACGAATCGTAAACGACTCTTCAGCTACAAAATTTTCCTGCAGCTTTCGGAAATCTTTCTTGTTCACTTCCTCGTTGTTACCGTAATCTACATAATGGACCTGCAGGAAATTTGGTCAGTTAAAACATATTAACTACACGTCTTAAAGTAGCAGAAATTCTTTTTTTATTTAGTAAAATAAGCATTAAATTATTTTTTGGCTTTAAAAACTGATATTAACAAAATACATTTAAATTAAAGTATTGATGATGGAAGATATTTTTTAAAATTAATATTCTTGGAAAATATTCCAAGAACATTAAATTCGGTTTAGGTTAAATTGATGTAGTACAAGAGCAGTCAAGGTATATTTCGGATGGGCTTTATAATTTTGAACTGCGGATGTAGCGAACACCCACAGCAACCTTATAGATGCTTACTAGGCAGCATCAGGACTTATAACCACAACAGATTTAACAAACGCATTTATTAGTAAGGATTATTTTCTCTACCACAATATATTTATAGGATAGCTTAAAGCCGAGTATGAGAAAGCGTTCTCAGTGTCAAGAAATCTCAACACCAGAGCAAAATGTTAAATTTAGCGGCATTTTACATATAATGGTGAATTTAAACTTAAAGAACAGGGAAAATCAATAATTTTTGTTCAAATAATTGCTCATAATTATGAAAAAAAAAAGTTACATTTTGAACATTCAGATTTTATATTATTAAACAGATTGAGAATACAAGTATTAATGACGTGATTAAAATGTATGTATGGATAGTATAAATAATTTAGATGCACAATTCTTTATAATAAAAAGCAGGAAAAATTATATAAATTAAGTTTAATTATGAAAATTTAATATTGAACTCATACTTCATAGACATCTTCAGAAATTTTAGATAAGACAGTTCCTCTAAACCACTTTTTCTGAACTTTACTGTAAATTGCAAATGCTTTTCCAATTGTATACTCTAACTTGTATTCCGTCTCCTCTTCATCATTTTTATAAGCATTTTGCATATCATTCATCAACCTATTAAAAAACATTTTTGTAGCAGATGATTACTTTTGAAATTCAGAAAGGTAGAGATAATCAAAGCAACATAACACTTATTATTTAGTGACTATATGAGAACTAATTTTGCCGGTCAAGCAACATAGGAAAAATAATTCATTATAATTTATTTTATGAAACATAAATTGATCCCACTTTGAAAAGTTAGGTTAAAACATTGTTGCATTAGAGCTTCATTCGGGCGTCATAATTTGGAACCATTCAAGTGACAAGCTGACCCTGAGTGGGCACTCAACGTATATTTTAAGGACAACATTGTATACGGCAGAAGAACTTAGGAATATATCTAACGTGTACTCCCTCTACAAGGGGAATTATTCGTTGGAAGTTTTTTAGGTGCATGGGTCGTTTAAAGGTCGGCAGAAATTTTGGTGCTGCCCGGAACCGAACCAGGGACCTTTTGCATGTAAGGCGATAGCTTTAATCAATTGGAATCCCCGTCAACAACTATAAAAACAAGAAATGCGATTTTCCTGAACAAAAAAATATTAAGTTTATAAACAGTACAAATAGGAATTATTTTTCAGACAGAACCTAAAACATAAAAATAAAACCTTTTATAAATTGCGTAATTTTATGAATATAAAACCTTAGTTTTTCACAAAATATACACTTACGTGTCCAACTTCTTTTTATCATTACAAAGTTGAATGTAAAATGACCCAGGTGTTTCGATGTGATTAACATATACTTCAAGGTAACTTTTCCCTTCCACTTCCGAAGGTGGCGCTATAGATGGATATTTTCTTTGTGGCGAGCTTTTTGGTTCTTCGGGAGCAACATATTCCTGAGTTTGCTGAATATGAAGTTCATATTCATCTTCTGTAAGTGTGAATGGCAACAGAGCTTGAGGCTCTATACTGTATGGAGGAGGAATGGCAGCAGATGCCATGTCGCGCAAGGATAGTATAGAATCGGAAGGCGGTTCAACCTTCTTTGGAGATTTCCTTGGAATCTTCTTCCTTGATGCTTTAGAGCTGGAAAATGAATATAAGAAAATTAATTATGTTTAGTGCTTTTTGTTACGATTAGTATGGACATACACAAGTGGGTATGCAATCAAAACTTTTACTGAAACATGCTAATTAAATAAATAATGACCTAAAAGTAGCGTTTCTGTTAAATTTAATTAAGACTTCATTGCATTAAGTTACTAATGATTTACTTTAAAAAATTAATTAATAATGTAAATTGTTTTTATAATTTTGGTTAATAGAAAATATATAATTATAATCATTTGGAGGGAGGGAATGATTGCAGGAAACGAATGTGAACTTTTTTTTTAATTATACACTTTAAACATGATGTAGCCTTTAAAAAAAATTGAATTAGCATGAAAACTTGTTTTTGTAATATACTTCTAGTACAAAATTTTAAATGATAAAGGAAATGAACCTTAGCCTGGTACTTATCAACAAAAGCCATATAGTAGAATATTGATTATTATCTATCTAACTGGGACTTAAATTAACTCTGGTTTCACAGTTGTAAACATTTGATTATAGTGTTAAGTTATCTCCAATATTGAGACTCCATGGCAAACAGAAAGTACTTAAACTTTTTTTTAATTTCTATTATTTTTTTTAAATACCTGAGCTGTATTTTGGGAATAGTGCTTATTTTTCCTTTTCTAGTAGATACTGCTTAAGTTTCACAATTTAAAGAAGATCCCAGAGGTTTTTTAGTATCGCTAGAGATTCCTCATTAAGAATCACTGTAGATTTCTGAGACTTTTCCTTTTGTGAACAACCGAGAAGGATTTTATTAAAGAAATTTATTATGTTGACTCCCGGAAGGTCGGTTAACAGAAAATCAGGATAAACTGGAGAAGTAAAATGGAGATTCTACTCTATTTCCCCCCAAATAGAAACATTCAATTTAACCAAGAATCCTAAAGGAATCTACTTACTATTCACCTGTTGACTCAGCAAAACCCTCTTCAACCATTAATGCATTCAATGTTATTTCAGTGTCATCTTGCACAAAATAAAGAACAACTTCTGTTTTTGATTCACCAGGAACAGTACCTAAATTAACATATTTATAAACAACAATGATAACAAGAACCCTACAGGCTAATTCCATGTAACTGTAGGTCAAGATTTAAGAGATTAAAAGCTTTCTAAATTAAAATAAATCAAATTAAATATGTTACATTATTTAGTTATAATAAGTGTAGATCAACTATTTCACAATTTTTATTTTCATTTAATGTTGAAGTTGTAGTGCTAATCACTTCTTGCAAATGTGACTTACACTACAAACAGGATAATTTTGCATGGAATTACCCTACAATATCAATACTACGTTGCAAGAAATAATTTAAATTGTTACCTAATGACTTCAATGTCATCTGTTGTCTCGAACATTTTTCAGTTAACCATTTCTTAGCCTTAAAAAATCACAAAATTTAAACAACTTTAAAAAAAATCTAGACTGTCTTGCTGTAATTGGCTACAGACTAAAGAACCAAATTTTTAAGGGTTTGTGATAATTAGAGAGCAATTAACAGATTAAATTATTTGCAAACTGAAAAGTTCTGAGGAAGAAATTCATCATCAACTGGTAATCTGCCCATCTTCAAGTCTCCTTAGTGGTGACCAGAAACCGGTTCTTCCCTTGGGTCCATCTCTCCCAGCATGGGAGTATCAGGGTTGCCACGAGAGAAGAACCAAGCGATAAACTGGTTTCCTCACCCAAGTTTAGGCAATGACTCGCTATCTTCACCTAAGAGACCGAAGTGGACAGCTACCCTGTAGATGGAGGGGATTTTCTCCCAGACTTTTTGCAGTTTAAGTATTTTTTGCAGTTTCATTTTTAAACTAAAGCAGAGCTCATTCTCTATTTTTTAATAGTGAAATTTAGGAGTTATTTTGAAGTACAACTACCACAAATTCAAAGGATACAAACACAAATATATTTATTGTTTTCTCTCAGAACAATATTTAAGGATAAAATAAAAGACTTCTTAAAAATCCAGATTATTGACCAGCGATTAGATAAGCCTTGTGGATCAAATAAAATAAAAACTGATAAAATTGGGACAAACTGTGATATCAAATAATTTGCCAACATCAACAATTAAAATAAATAATTTAACTTTAAGACAGGCAAAATCTTATTTAAAAAAATAGAATTATATAAATTTGTAGAAAACTGTCCAATTATAAATAGATAATTTTTTAGGAGATAAGACTTCAATTTAGGATTTTTAATATAAATTTCAGGAGTTATAAGGGTCCTCGACAAAAAAAATATATAAAATTCAGGAGTTTTTCAGGAGGAGAATGAACATTGTAATGGAAATTTATGATTAAAAAAAAGATAAACACCAATGAACTCTATTGTTTTGTTGCATTAAAAACTATTCTAACACATATGTACAATAGAGAAGTGACAAATGAACAATGGCCTAGCATAAGTTCAAAACCGACTCTGAAAAAACATTTAAAAAACTTACCTCTTTACTCCAACCTCGAGCTTGGTTATAAGTAACATGTGCCAATTTGCATGGTATAGCTTGAATATTAAGTTTAAAAAACTTGTCAAAAAGCTTTCTTAAGCGTTGGTGGTGAAGTACTTCAGTATTTCCAAAGTCCACATATTGTACTTTCACTTGGGCTCCCCCGGGTAGATCAATTACTCGGGCTCGATACCATTGCTTATCAATACTATATTGAGCAGCACACATCATACCTAAAATATTTTACATTAAAATTAATAGAAAATGTTAGGTATATTTCAAATTTCCTATAACTCTCAGAACTCCAAGATAAATGTAAAAGTTTAAAAAAAAAAATTATTAAAAAGTGATTTTACAGGGTGTGTAATCAAAGTATATTACAAAAATAAGCACCTTTAAGCATTTATTAAGCATTAATTAAAAAATATGACAGATAATTGAACAAATCAATCCGCATTTGCACAACATATATTAAAAACTACTAACATTTTAAATTATTAGCTAAATAAAAACTTGCATTTATCACAAAATAATCTTCACTACAGGACTAAAGGTTGTATTTAATTGGTTTTATCCATTTTTAGGTCTTGACCGTTGAACATTTTGGTTGATACCAATTGTTAACAGATTGTTCAAAAATCAAATCTTTCCATAGGACAATTACTTATTCGTTCCATAGGTGACATGAGCCATTATATTTCATACAAAATCAATGAAAAATACGATTTAATCTAAACTTTTCTCTTTTCATAAATATATTTTTTAGGATTTACTTCTATGTTCAGGGGAGTTTTTTTTTTTTTTGTAAAAAATTATGTTTACCGTATATACTCGTGTATAACCCGAGAAATTTTGGTCAAATTTAGGGCCGTAAAAAACGGGGTCGACTTATACACGAGACATCAAATTTTCGAGGGGGGAAAATCCTTAACTAAAGCAAAATTTCAATCAAACTTAAGGTTTAACTACTAACTATTGAAAATAAAGACACAAAAACAGTTAAATTCTAAAGATGAAATAAGATTGGTATCTTTCACAATCTCTACCACAAACGTGCTTAATTGTTAGTTCTCGGCGTGATGCGTATTTGCACGTGTAGGTTTGGCACAGGGCAGTTCAGTCAACCAGTCTTCAAGAGGCGTAAAGAAACGTTGTCAGTCCGTGACCTTGGCAGCGGGGTCTTCACGCTTCACTAAACATAGTTTAAAATTAGCTTCTCCATTCAGGGTCAGCAATGTCAAGGACATCAAAGCGAAACCTGTTTTTGTCTGATGCGTATTTGCACGTGTAGCTCTGGCACATGGCAGTTCAGTCAACCGGTCTTCAAGAAACGTTGTCAATCAGTGACCTTGGCAGCATGGCAGCGAGGTCTTCACGCTTCACTGAACATAGTTTAAACCTAGCTTCTCCATTCAGGGTCAGCAATGTCAAGGACAAAGCGGAAACCTGTTTTGGTTGGGGTTGAAATTTTGCTTGCAAGTAAAAAAAAAATTACGGTCCCGTCATGAGCCGGTTTCTTCTAATATTTTTTTCAGAAGGCTCTAGCTTATTTGCTACCTCGACTTATACACGGGTTACCGATTTTGGAAGGATATCTGGTTAAAAAAAGGGGGGTCGGGTTATACACGGAGTCGGGTTATACACGAGTATATACGGTAAATCTTATTTCACAAGTTAGTAATAGTAAGATTATGAGTGCCTATGAGATTTTATCTTAAAGGCATAAAACAAACTAAATCTTTTATAAGTATTAACGTAAGTAGCATATCAGGACATCATAATGTAGTATTTTTGCAGCTGTGCACCCTGTTTTATTATTTTCTCAACAACATATTCTTACCCAAATTAAATAAAATAGCGTCCCTCAGTCAGCTAAGAAAGAGTTTATAAGGGGAGCAAAAGAAAACCCACACACATCTATTTATAAGCTTGGTTACATCATCAAACTAAACGACCAATAGATTAAACCTAGAATGGCTGAAGTAATAATTGGGCGGGATTACATTATAAAAATGATGCAATATAAAATGAGATATTACATCATCAGAGGCTAATGCAACTTAAATATATTTCAATGCCGTCAAGTTATTTAATTAGCAATTAAGAGCACTAATAAACAGAAACAATCTATACATACCAATACGAGGAACATATATACCATGCAACATTGAATTCAGATCTTTAGAATAAATTTCGGTCATTTCATTTATCAAACCACCTAAATAAGAAGCTGTAGACATCTAAAAAAAAAGCAATGTACAAATATAAGGATCTAAAGTAATACATAATCTATCTAATTAAAACTGACTTACTGGAAAAATAAAAGTTTTAATCTATATTTTACCTGTTGAACATAAATGGTGGAAGGGTCGTCCACATGACTAACAATTACACAAATATTGGAATTTAAGCACAAAGATTCTGGTGGCATACAGTTTGGTTCAGTTTTTATCTTTTTTTCTGTAAAAGAAATGCAGGATTTTATATAAAAGTTGGTGCTTATTTTATTATTCTAGACAGACAAATAAACATAAATACGAAAATATGTTAATTAAAAAAAAAATCAATTTGATGATTTTAGTTCATTTAATTATACTCCTTCCAATCACAATGCAGGCTTCAAAATACTTACTTTTCCCAGCCCCTCGTGTGGTTATAAAGGAAAAAGCATGCATGAACCTTGTTCTAAATCTACCTTGTTTGAGGCTCTACTGTGAGGTGAATTGCAATTGCGTTCAAATTTTTTAATTTTTCATGCTATTCATCTCATGTGTCTTCAATAATTGTTTTTTGTAGAATTCTGAACAAATGCAACAAGCATGAAGAAAAAAGAAAACAGCGATGTTCACATCGTTTCTTGGAAATCCACAAGAGGAGAAAGAGTTTTTGAAGCTTGCCTTGTGATTGGAAAGAATATAGTAGCTCACTAAATAGTACAGACTCCCCTTGATGTCCATTCAATACCCCAATTACAACGAAAGTCGATTGCAACATAATTGAACTCTGGCACCTTCCAACACATTTTTTCCAGATAAATTATGTTAGGCTTGAATTATCGTCGCACTAGATCTACACGAGGGCTATTGGCGAGTCGACACCTGAATAGGCACCCAACGCAATCGTTAAGGGCAACATCGTATGCAGCCCTAGGACTTTGAAGGATATTTAATGTGCACACCACATCCTTACAAAGGGAATTATTCGTTGGACATTTTTGGCTGCACGGGCCGTTTATAGGTCGACAGTAATTTTGCTGATGCCCGGACCCAAACCTTGGATCTTTCGCATGCTAGGCGAATGCCTAACCAACTGGGCTCCCCAAACCCCTTAGATAAATTAAGTGTTAAATTATAAACTAAATATTTAAATAAACAATAGGCATACAATCAGTTACTAAGTGAACATATGTATTATAAAATCTAGTAAACAATGTTGTTAAAATTTGATTTTAAAAAAAGTAAAATTAAACTTAATTGCTAATAAGGTATTGAATCATATATAATATTTTTTTTAATCGATCAACCAAGAACCATTACACTTTAACTGAAGTTTTACCTTTAATACAAAATAAAACATTTCTGAAACATATAAAAAGGAACCTCTACTTACTGGATTTTTTAATACCGTTTTCAAAAACAGCATGCTCGAGAAATACCAATGCATCCCTAACAGAGACTGGCACATCATTGGAGATATCATCAGCAACCTGACTTAAATCTACATTGAGAATGTTATTCCTCTCCTCAACAACCTATATGTTAAAAAAATAAATGTGATAAATAAAAAAATTACAAAATTAAAACCAAATCCTTATTTCAAAACAGTTCAAAATAGGCAACAATTAAAATGTGATGCATAAAAAATAAGTTCAATATTTATTCATTTAAAAAAGAAATTCGTTAACTTTACCTGCATAACACAAGGTTTGTTGCTCACAAAACTGCTAAAACTTTTTATAGCATCAGCACTCCATTCGTCCTAGAATAATAGCAAATAAAATATATTGGTTGTAACAAATATAAATAAAAGTGGTTTAGAAAGAGCAAAACTATATCATATTGTAGTGGACTTTTTTACATTAATTAAAGTATTTATGTCAAAAGGTGGATTGGAGAAGATACCACTTTTCCTGCCCTAAACTGTCATTTCAACTACCAAAACCAAATTGAGGAAAAATACTTCAAGTTAATGGAAATACAAATACCTCAGAAAGTTAACAGCAGGGATTGTACATTTAATTTTAAAAAGTAACTTGTACAGTTACTAAATAGGAAAAATAACTTTTACAGATACTAAATATGAAAACTGGTTACAGTTACTTTCAGAAATTTCAAAATATAAGAAAAATTTTATGTTAGGCATCCTACTGTTTTTCAAACAGAACCAATACCAAAGAAATAGGGATAATCGGAAAAAGTTAAGAATGAAAGTTTAAAGTTGTTAAAAGTTAAATTTTATATAATTCAATTTAAGTAGAATGCTGAACTGTGCTGAAAATATCCATGAAGATCGGTGAGTGAAGTAACGAAATTTTCCCTCACTTTGTTACTGCTTTGTTACTCTGTTAAAATAATCCAAGTTACTTTTTGAAAAATGTAAAGGTAAAAGTAACTGTTACAAGTCAGGCATTACTCCAATCCCTGGTAATAATGGCTGTACTGATATTCAACTTTACTTTCATACACAATCTTGTTCCCAACCCCCCAGCTGTCCAAGTTCTAATGTATCTTTCTAGCTCATAAACATCCGATATCCTATTCCTCTAATTGATAAAAGGGTGTCATTGCATACCTTTGGTGGTATATGACTCCACTGCCCTAACGTTTTCTTTTATTTCGAAAATAAGTACACCAACATATGATACATTTAAAAAATATCTTCAACTTTGAGCATGATACACAAGAGGAATCATGAAGTAAACTACACAGATTATTGACGCAAATAGCTTATTGGTACAAATTTACATGTTTCAGTGAGAATCAAATAGCTCACCTAACTAACAGTTGACGACGTGAAGTGGTGAAACATGATATCCGGAACCAACATGCCATAGTTCTCCCCCCAATTTGGAAAAGCCTGATAGCAACATATTAATATTTTGTTTCTCCCACACACTATAAGGGTGGAGAGAAAAACCCTTAAGTGGAAACATGATAACCAAATAAGGGTGCTCCCTTTTTTGGTTATCATGTTTCACTTCGCATTGTCAAATGTTAGTTTGGGATGCGTGTCATTCTGATGAAGATGAGAGATTTGATTCTCACTGAAATATGTAAATTTGTATGAATAAACTACTGATGAAAATAATCTTTGCTGTTTACTTCATGAATCCTCACACAACACATTATGGCAACAGATGCCAAACTAACTATTGTATCTAAAAATAATTGTAGATCCCCCCTCCAAAAACAAAACAGTATAATTAAACTAAAAGTAAAAAGAAATTCAGCTTTTTTTCTTATCCAAGAGGTTCAAATGTCTTCAAACATGCAAAAAAAATTTTTACACAGTAGATGTGATAGTATGGTTGAAAAAACACGAATTTAAAAGTTTCGATAACTTGACATTTTTAAAATATGTGGATACCACTTACATTTAATTAAGTACCCTTAAAAAAGTCATTTTAATTCTTTAATAATTTAAAGTAAAACATCAATTTTAAAAAAAAGTCCAGCCATGTCTAAAACAATTCATATAAAATAATGTGTTTTGTAAATTATTTACCCCATTAGCAGGTAGAATACCTTCTAGGCAACAATTCTTTGCCATTCCAGGAAATTTCAAGAAACGGTGATGAATAGTTTTCATGCTAGAGAAGAAGAAAAAATTATGCAATCTGCATTGTATTTAGGTTTATACAATAAAGTATTAATAATAACAAAAATGCTTACTTTGCAAGAGAAGTCAGTTCTGTGTTTCCATAATCAATGTAAAACACTTCAACTACTTCATCTTTATCTTTCTTTAGCATTCTTTCGTTTCCGACGCCATTGCAATCTTCAGGTCTTTTAATTGACTTTACCCGGCCACGATACCATCTATTGTCTGCACTGTATCTCACTAGGTACAAATCTCCTATTTCATAAAAATTAATTTAGAAAAAGTCAGAATGGTATAATATACAGAAAAATGAAAAAGGAACACCCACTAAATCGCTTGTTCTATTTTCCTTTGAACTTTTACTTGTATAATATACTCAGTTTTCTAGTTTTTAAACAAATACTTAAAGCAGATATACTTTAATGCTTATGCATATTAATGAACCAAAATTTAAATAAGGTCTATGCCAATTGGTTCCACATATCTTAATGCTAATTATGCATTTCAAAATTACTTGCAAAACATAATTCTAAATATAGTAAACTCCCGATTATCTGCGGAATTGGGTGGCGCGGCTTCTGCAGATAATCCACAAAAATGAAGAAAATGTCTATAAACAAAATTTCTTCTAGGTTTTATTAAAGTAAATTACAGTAATCGTATAAATCATGTACAAAATTACTTACTTCAAAATGTCTATTAATGTTGTTTCTCCTATGCCATACTGCAAGCAAATTTGATTTTTAGAGGATCTGTAGTTCACCTTTTAATGAGTTGTAGTTCGTCTTGAATTGTCAAGACAATTTTTTTTTAGTTTCTCACGCATTTCGCTAGTATCAAAATCACAAAGCAATGCAATTAAAATAGAGAGCAATTTATTTTACAAGTGACACTTTTTGACAAAAACCTGTTCGTGATGTGCACCTGCCTGAACACCAGGTTTCCTACAGTCATTCTTATTTTAATGCATTAATTTTTCTTGTTAAATGTATTCGTTGTTCTTTGAATGTGTTCGTCGTTCTAGGAAGGAATTCATTGTTTTTGAACTGAAAAATGAGGGGGGGGGGGATAGTGGCCCGCGGATAATCAGAAGTTTACCGTACATAATTGTTTGAAAAATATAAAGTGCATTAGATTTTTTTTCAGACGTGAAGAGGTTAAATATGTTAAAAAGAGTCATAATAGTGCTAGTTTAACGTACCCTTTTCAGCTTCAAGGACTCTGTGCTTTTTTGACTCGGGACCTTTGCAAAATCTGTCAATATTTTCACCCATGATGGTTAACTCTCTTATATTATTGTATCGTTGAATGTAGAAATTTGATGGATCCTTGATGAAGGTCACTATCACTTTCTCTGGTTGCACTATAAACGATATTGATATAATAACATCTTAAATAAAATGCGGGTAACATAATTTTAGCCAATTAAATTTTTAAACAATTACAGATATCTTAAATATATATTTTCTATAATGAATTATTGATTAACAAAATTAAGGTTTTAAAAAAAGAAATATATTGGCTTCACAATTTTGAATTTCTCACCGGAAAATGTGTAGTTCATTCATTAACTATGCCATATACACAAGAATCGTTTGGACAAATATGAAAAGTTTAGAAACGACTTTGTATTCAATCAAGAATAAAATATATTGATAAACATAAATGCATTATTTGCTAAAATGAAAAAAAACTAAGTTATATATTATTAACCTAAAAGTATCGGTGGGGGAAAATGTAAGGATTTCTTTCTTTCTCAAAAATGGGGAATTCGTAACCAAAATCGCAAAAAAATACGGTGCATTAGATTAATATATAGTTTAAATAAACACCAAAAGCGCAAAAAAAAACCTGAAAAATAAATATTTTTGATTTGCTGCAGTTAACCTGCCCACGGCTGTATTGTGTAGTATAAGCAGATTATATTTTGGCATTTTCATTTTGTTAATTATTGCATAATTATTAAGAACAAAATCTAAACCCCATATTGTAACATAAAACAGTACATTTACTTGTTATTAACTTACTTTGATTAAAGTCCTTCAATTTTAGAGATTCTTTTAAGCCAGAATGTGCTGAATTTGAGGGACCAGTAGATAAACTATCCTCCGAAAATACCGAGAAAGTTTCCGAGCAAGATTCTGTATCCACTGAGGCTAAAATTAAAACAGATAACATTTGCATGCAATAATATAACTGGTTTTTCATGTGTATAACTTTTCATTTGAAAAATGAATACTTTTTTTATTCCATTAATTACAAAAATACGTTAAAGCAAGTATATTTTATTTGGAAACCAATTTTAATATGATAAATTAAACAAACAATTTAAGTTTTATTTAATGAGACTAGAGAGAATAAAAATGGAACAAATGCTATGTTATTAAGGTAACTTATTTTTTTAAAAATATTCTTAATTTAATACATTAAAACCAATTATATTTTTATAACATCCAAATTGTAAATACTTTTTCTACACAATATTATTCTCAAATAATAACATAGTAAATAATATAGTAAAATAAAAATAAAGTAAAATGTAGCTTTACATGGAATTTTGCAATTGAAGCTTTCAGGAATTTCTGTACAAAAATCTTCAGGAAGATCATTGTCCGGGAGCAAAGCATATCTACCAAAGTAAATATTCACATTTTATTATTCAGATTTTTTTAAATCTAGTCATATTATACGATTACAACAAAGATATGCATATAAACATATGCTCAACCAATAACAAAGCCCCTTCTACACCAAGTTAGGACACTCCATATATTCGACCAGAACCAAGGTTTTTCCCGAACAAGGTTGCACCGAACCAGTTGAGCCACTCTCTCCCATAGACATCCCGCGTTATGTCCCAACTTGGTGTAGAAGGAGCTTTGCCAGTAAATAACAAACCCAACTGAAAATACTACATCCTAGTTATTATGCAGAAAAAAAATGCAGTGAAGGGACAAGAGAAAGTATAATGTAAAAGGTACAATGTAACATCAAAAGCATCCTTACTTAGCCTTCCCATCAAAATGAATTTCTCCAAAATCTTTTATTAACTTTTCAAGATTCGAGTCCAAATTTATGCTGCAAAATAAAATATGAGGTTAGGAAAAATTGGGAACATTGAAATGCTCACAAGTAATAACACCCACAAAATATGAATTTGACATACTTAAGACTAAATTTCTTATCAGCTTGTCCAGGAAGGGGCACAAGATAGCAAGGAAAATGCTTGTTATCTTCCATTTTCTTCAAAATGGCAGGGGCACTTATTGCTAGACAAGGATTTTCAATGACGGACTCCACATCTTTACAGGGAAAGAAATACATGCAATGATCTTTATAAAAAGAAAAGACGGATTGTATATTTTCAAATAAAACTATAGTAAGAAGATAAAACAAACCTTTCTTAACTGATGCTAGCTCTCTTTCGAAATTGGTCACTTTCAGACGCTGGAAAAAATATGTTAATTATATTTAATACTACATAGATAAGACTTAAGCGCACATCACACAAGTTAAAATTCCTCCAACCCAACCCTCAATTCAAAAATATCTTCAATGAGTATCTTCATCAACTATATATTGCTTGGTTGATCCAATCTGACCAATTTATTATTTAAACTAATCATATGCATAGATTACAGGGTGTCTACCAGATTTGCCAAATCTAATTTCTGGACCTTTTCAGGACTTTTTTAGAACATTGAACAATTGACCTTTTTCAGAAACTTTTACAACCGTTTAAATAAATGATTAATCCGTTTTTTAAGAAAAAATAACAAAGAAAATCCATAAAATAGTACTTGATACAATACCGAGCAAATTCAAGCCACTATTGCATCGTACACTTATTAGGGGAAAAAATTCTAACACATTTCAAGGACTTTCCCAGAAAAATTAAACAATAGAAAATACTAACAAAATAAAATCTGGGAAAAATTCGTCTGTTTAGGCAATTTTTTGATTTCATGACTTTTTCTTGACCGGTAGACACAATAGATTACTGCTTTCATCTCAGTGAAGAGATTCAACATGATTTTAAAGCTGTGTAGAATCAGCCAACTTTGATGAACAAAGATAAATTTACCTCAAACACAAGGATAAAATTCTATTTATGACTGCCCGAAAACATAATATGCAAGGAAGACCTCATTCAACTCCGGCAACCGTATGTCCCACTAAGAGAAGTCAAAATTGAAATAAAAATTTTAGAGTTGTGTTGAGGGTTGAGTTGAAATGAGTGTCCATGTGATATAGCATTTAAGATCAAATCAACAAAAGCATAGAAAGGTGGGTTACCATATCTTCTAAGGGCTTGACATGTTGTTGGGAGAGAGAGGTCAGCTCTGATATGAGTTCAGCTTCTCTGTAGGAAAAACAAATATAATTTACCATTATATTTTAAATATAATTTTAAATATATAAAATTATGTATTTTGTAACAAATCATAAATAATTGTTCCCCATAATACCTCAAAACTACTTTAAAATGTAGAATTTATTACAAAAATTAAATATTATCTTTTAAATTAAATTACAATATGAAAATCATTGAAATAGAGTTTTGTATTGATAAGCAAAAACTTACCTTAGCTGCAAAGCTGCATGCAATGTATGAAAATGTTCATGTACAGATTTTATTGTATCAGTCATGTCTACTTTTTCACCTGGTATTTTTTCACAAAGAAGCTATAAACAAAACAAAGTTATTTATATAAAAAGAATAACTTGGGGTAAATAACTTTATATGGCATCATATTTAAATTGGCAGAAAACAATGGTAAATAAAATAAAAATAAGGTGATGTGCACAAAATTACACGGGGGGTATGAAGGTAAAGGGTCTCCTAAAATCTATTAAAATCTTAAGAAAATGAGTTAAAATCAAGAAAAAATGCTTCTTGACTTTAGCAAAGCTGTCCGAACCAAAGAACTGACGAAACCGTAGAACTTAAACCCTTGCAGGGAATGAGGCACAAAAATAAACCACATGGCGAAGAACGAAAAAGTATCACATAGATGATTTTACTAAAAATTCCAGGGATATGTTAGTTACAATCATCACATTTGAGTAAGTTAACGAGTACCCATTAATTGAATTAGAATAGTCTTGTGATTAATTTGAGTAATTTCTATTTCAGTATTTCAATGTTCATTTTAATTCCAATCTATCCAATCTCGACTAAGACCGATGCAACCTCTAAACTAAACTCTCATAACAATGATAAACCAAATTGCGGTTGTTGGTAATTAAATAATACAAAGTTATGGTGTCAGCGTGAGTTACCAAGATAAAGTTATTGAGAGTGTGTAAATAACTAATTGGATTAAGAATGTTGAAAGTTAAATTAGATTTCAGATTTTTAAGTAACTTCTAAATGACTTTTCTCCTAAAAACAATTTCTAGAATATTCTAGCAGAATTCAAAATATTTCTAAAAAAATTCGAAGAAAACTGAGTAATTATTTAGCATCCTATAACATATCAAACACTATTTAAACCATGTTTTATCCACTCCATATAAATGCATTAAAAATTAAAATAGGAAAAATATCTTTCAATAAATCACAATAAAATAAAGAATATGAAACTTACATGATCAGTATATTTCAACTGCTTCTGCATATTAGTGATGTCAACTAACACAGCTTTCAGATCTTCACTACAGGATTTGTTCTGAAACCAATGCAAAAATACCTCATGTAGGCTAAAGAAATATATTATAAAATTTCCCAATACATAAAAAAAGTTCTTGTAATATTATTGTTAAAATATTCCAAAATAAAAACATACCTTATCAACAAGGGTTTTAACTTGATGTCCAACATGATCGCCCATAAGCATGCAATAACTACAGGTAAGTTCGCTGTCTACTTCACAAAAGAATTCAATTGCTCTGTTTTCATGAACAGGACAGCCTTGTTGAACCAAGGAGTTATACCTAGTATGAAATAATAGAAATTTATGTTGATTTATTGTAACAAGCATAAAGAAACTGTAATTTTAATAGTTCATATTTTTATTTTGGTACATTATAGTAGTTTTTACTTACAGTTCGGCAAAAATTTTCTTGCTCTCGTGCCTTTTCTTTGATCTATCTTTATGATTCTAAATTAAAAACATAAGCAAACAATTTAAAATATATCAGTTACATTTCTTTTAACAAAAACAATAATTAAAGAGCTCAGTGGGAGAAAGTGATATTTCTGAAAATATTTAGATTTTTGTGCCACCAAACGTTATTCCCTTCTTTATACAGTGGTGGCCAAAAGTGTGGACACTTTTTGAAAGTTTCAAATTTTTCAACTTTGTGTGATTACAGAATATATTAATTGTATATCAAATTAAACAATTGTATATCAAATTAAAAGTAATTTAATCTTTTTGAGGACCACTGTGTGCAGATCGCTGAAGCAATCTATGAGACCTTTGGTCCCTTATAATCTATATCCATGGACACCACATCATCAAAATAATTTCCATATAGAATATAAAAATAAATACAGTATTACTATATCTGAATTACGAATAAGTTATGCAACTAATAGTATGATCTTTCTTAGTTTTGCAAGTCATTGAACCACCAACTTGTATTGCAATTTCAGCATAAGAGAATCCATTGATTGTGCTTGTTTGTTCAACTAAAATGAGCATAACTTTATTTGTAATACAGATACTTTAATTCTGTTTTTTTAATGAAATTCCACATTAAATTACCTTCAACTTGATATTTAAATGTTTGTATTTAAGCGAAATTTAAAAGATGCAAGAACACGGGTAACAATTGAAACTTTCAAAAGTGTCCACACTTTTGGCCACCACTGTAGATCAAGACAATAAGATTCCCACTTTTCATAAACTTTAAGTATATTTTTTATCTTTTGTAAGTGCCGTTTTTAGCATATCTTAACTAAATGCAAACAAAACGTTAAAAGAAAATAACAAAACATGGAATAAATTTAATTAACAATTCACATTAAACCATCAGGCAAAAAACACAATACTTACTTCTTTGAAACAAAGACTGCAAAAGTTTAATTGGCACTCATCACACCGCCATAAAGCTTGCTCTTGATTGCACTTCCCACACACTATGCCAGAACCTATGTGATAATAGGAAGTGTGTACTATATTTCACATAATAAGATAAAGGAATCAGGAATTAATAAAGCAGCCTTCGGTCGTATGAGCAAAACAATTGAAATTTTTTTTAAGAAAGACAAAAAGATTAACATTCATATTATTAGAAAATTATTGCCTAGTAGGTTGTTGAAAACGTAAAAAGTATCAATAAGCAATTAGTTTAGTTTGAATTAGGGTCCCACTAGAGCTGCACGAGGGCTACTGGCCTCGCATTTTAGAACCACAGTCAAGTGACGAGCCAACACCTGAGTAGACACCCAACGCAGCTGTTAAGGGGGATATCGTAGGCAAGCGTTAGGACTTTGAAGGATAATGATATTTAACGTGCACTAAATCCACACAGGGTATTATTCGTCGGAAATTTTTAGCTGCATGATCTGTTTATAGGTCGGCCGTTATTTTGGCGATGCCCGGTCCTGAACCCGGGACCTTTCGCATGCTAGGCGAATGCCTAACCAACTGGGATCCCCAGCCCCCTCCAATAAGCAATTAAAAATGAAAGCGACATTAAACATAAAGAGTAAAACATAAAATACCAAAAATGGAACTGATGTATGAATGTCAGTTCTACTTGTATAGCTTTTTTTTAAAGCAGCTGTCAGAAAGATGAAAAGGATGTTAAGTGAACTGAATGTCTTTTTAATCTAGAAGCAAATGTTAATCCATCTTTAAAAGTATTTTCCAAAATGATAAAATAAAAGTTTAACTTTTTAAAATAATAAGATATTGATAATTTAATATATATACTTATTAGAATAATAGTTATTAATCCTGAATTCTGTTTGGAAGTTAAAAAAGAAACAACTTTAGCATTTACTTTTGATAAAGAATAAAAATGCTTGAAAAACAATGTGTAAATTAAACTGCTAAAAGATTAAATGTTTACCTGGACTTTTCATAGAATCAGAATAGAGATTTCTTTTGGAATCAACCATTTTTACTTTCAAACTAAAAAAAAAGTATTAACAAATCTTATTTAATATATTAGACAAAGAATTATAACACATGAACAAAATAAGGCCCTAGAAAAAATTATAAGGTCAATGAAATAACCAGTAAAACTTTGATTTATGCAAATTTGTCTGCAGGGAAAGCAATTCAAATGTGAAGTATCCAAATGATTTATTATCATGATACACTAGAATATAAAATTTAAATTAATCAGACTTATTGGCCATATTATATATGAATCGTTTCTGCTGATGGAAAAAAATATAAGGTTGGCACGGTTTTTTGTCGGATATGCAAATTTTCTGTGGTCTAAGAAAGCAGGAAATAAAAAAGGCAACATAACATTGCCTTTAAGATTACTTTAATCTTCATTAGCACTATTGTGATTGATGGCGGGGCCGAATTAATGGTCCAACGTAAAACTTGGGTAAATCCGTGGAATGAGTGGTGCAGCTATTTACATTTTATAGGTCTATGGGTAGGTCTAAAACAGTAGTCAATAATTTCTTAAAAGAGCCTCCAAAATATGGTGAATGCAAGCACAGTTCGGGTTGTACATTCTAGGCTAAAATCACGAAATCAGATAGAAACTTTTTTTGGTGCCCGCCCATTGGAAAACGGTCGATTTTTGGCGCCTTGAAAGTGCACTTGGTGTTACTGTGAGGTTGCATTCACCATACTTTAAAGGCTCTTTTAAGAAAGTATTGACTATCGTTTAAGACCTACCAATAGACCTGGAAATAGCTACAACACTCATTCCACATGCTTTTATTCCAGAGATTTACTCGCGTTTTAAGTTGGATTGGACCATTGATTCGGCCTCGCAATTGATCACAATAGCACAGATGAAGATTAAAGTAACCTTAAATGCATTGTTATGTTGGCATTTTTATTTCCTGCTTTCTTGGACCACAGAAAATTTGCATATCTGACAAATGACCTTATACTTTTTTCCATCAGTAGAAACGATTCATGTTTAATATGGTCAATAAGATAGATTAATCTAAATTAGATTTTAATTATATAGTGTATTATAATAAATCATTTGCATACTTTGCATTTAAATTGCTCTCCCATCAGACAAATTTGCATAATAACAAGTTTCATTGGTTATTTCGTCGACCTTATAATATTTATCAGGGCCTAACAATAAAATATTATATAAACTAAATATTATTCAAAATAAAATATATTATAAGAAAATTGTTTCATTTCCTCAATTAAAAGTTAATTGCAAAAAAAAATTGCTGTAGTTTTATCCAATTTTCATTGTTTTTAAACACATACACTTTCTTTACATATAATTAAAGAATAAAGCAAATAAAAAAAATTTAACACGATCAAAATTATATTTTTAAATGTTTACCTTGGAAGAGAATTTTTCATATTAGCACTTATGATCCCTAAGGCATGAACATCTGGTAAGAATATCTCGTTGATATCTCCCTCAGATAAATTAACAGGTTCCTACAAAATTAAATAATTAAAATAACATGTACAATATCACATTTTTCTACATTGCCTGATTCCTCAAAGAAATTTTTGTGCAACAAGCATAGAATTACATATTTTTTTATTAAAAATATCTTAATTCATATAAATTACTTGTAGTTATTTTAGGATTTTCTCTTGGTAAATTATGAGTACCTTGCCTTGATCTGTAAGATTATATTTGGCACTAAGCACTTTACGATTGCTGAGGCATATGTAGTTAATTGAAAACTACTCCTCTAGTCTTCGAACAGAAAAACTTGATTATGAACTATAAATACATGTATTTTTGCAAGCCGTAATTTTCACGAAAATCAAGATATTGGTGAATTTTAGCCATGAAAATTTTGTAAAGTTAGTATAAACAGAACCATTTGTTGAAAAATGGTAATTCTGCAGAAAAAGCTTTGAACGTCTATTAACTACTGATGAAACCTCCTACTGAAATTTATTTTTTGAGCTAATACATTAAAATGTTTTAAGATTATGAGGTAAATCTATAAGAGATGTAGTTAGGTGACCAATTAACTTTTGAGGTTTTTACAATGACTTGAACCAATACGAACAGCTTCTAGAAGGTTGTGTGGGCTTGTTCTTCAATACTGAAGTCTTAAGAAATGGTTTAAAAAGACTCAAGATATTTTATACAGGAACTCGTTTTCGGAAAAAAAGAATAATTTCTGAACAAGCAGCACAATAGGTTACTCTAATGTCTTATTTGAGTTCTACCAACTACCTGCATTGTCAATTAGTCTACAATCAACAAGGGACAACTTAAAAATCAAACTCCTCTGAGAACACAACAAACTGGAACACTAGGAAATACTCCAGCTGCAGAAACTTCAGAACTGAATCCCAAACATCTTTTCTCTTGTCCAGATATCCTGGTAAATTTGCAGCAAATCACCAACTCGTCCTACGAAAACCTTTGTGGGAACCACCGCCTGCAGATTGCTGAAGCAGTCTATGAGACCTTATATAATCTTTATCCACAGAGACAACATCATGATCAACATCATCATAACATACTTCAGCATAATAACAGGTAATAACATACTTCTTTTATTCAATATGAAAAGTCAAAGCTAATAATAAATCATATTAAAAAGAATTGTAAGATTAACTGTGATAAAACTAGAATCAGAAAATATACTTACCTTACAAACAGGACACTCAAACTTTCTCTGATTTTTGTCAGCTAATTGCAAACAGTTTTCGCAGACTGAATGGCCGCACGTCAATATTCGAGGAAATTTCGCCAAATTGTGAGACCTTGGAATATCTGAAAAATAATTTTACATCTTAAATATATTTCAGTAAATCCAATTTATAGAACTATACTATGCAGAATTTTTTTTGTAAAAATCTGAGAATGTTATCATAAAATTACTATAATAGAAGCAATCACCTTCAATAATATATTTGTAGATGAGGAACTAATGAAAAAAATTACTGAACATTTTACCTGTTTTTAAATGCTATTTTAATTTTTCTACAAAGTGAGAACACCAAGTAATTATAGACATGCTGAATATAAAAGTCTTTAACCATTTTAGGATCTTTTCTAGAAAAGGTCACCAAAGCACATCGGAAATAGACCTTTTTGCTGCCATTTCAATAATATCATTCATTATATAATTTTTACAGATAACTTTCAGAAATGAGATAACTCGTGGCTTTGCTTATTTTAAGCCTCCCATACTGCCAACCACAAAATAATGATTTTTTTTAATTATTGCATATTTTGAGAAATAAATCCAACTTTGTAAGTACATATTTATTCTTGTGTAGTTCTTTATTTATGCATTTAAGCAGAAACATATATAGCCCTTCGGTTATAAACGGAGTTTCGGATAACTGGGACTCTACTGTAGTGTTAATCTGTTTAGTTCACCGGATATTGTGTGTTTTTTAAACTTATTGTAAAACAAAATACAATTGATCAATAAAATAAGAAATTAGGCCATTATCTACTTTAAATTAGCATAACCTCATACTTATGTCTAAACTTTTGCAACATACAAATTTTTATTTTATGAAAAATATTATTGGTATAGCATATCAAACAATAATGTTTCATTTAGCATTTCAAACAATTTTGAAATTTTTTAATATGTTTGGGACTTAGTAATTTTACTATCACAATTCTAAATTTTACAGCTAAAAAACGTCATTGTCTAAACTTTTGCACCGCAGTGTACATTTGGGAGAACAAAAAATTCACGCACTTTTCCAGGAAAATTTAATGACTAGAAATTTACTAGCAACATAAAATATAAATATATAAAGCACATACAAGACAATTTTTTTAATAAACTAAAAATAGTCTAAAATTAGAAACCCTGGTAGAGACTTAAAGAAAAAAGTTCAAATTCAAACAAAATGTATTTTAACATTCAAGCTGTTATTGTGAACACCACTCACGAACACTGTCAGGCAGACACTTAATAAGAAAAAATCTTGTCATCAGACTTGGCCTGAACTGGGACTACAAAAGCAACAAGATATTCTTACGATCAAGCAGAGCCAGTGAACTGTCAATCATCTTGAAATAATACGATGTCATCGGTAGGTTTCATGAAAATTACTAGGCAGCAAAACAAGTGGAAAGCATCATTGGAATCTTCTTAGCTAATGGGATGTTGCAGTGGCTGGCCAAGATTTGAAGACATCTTAGTGTAATCTAATCTTAATTAATCTTTCAATTTTGATTAAAATTTTAGTTTTTATTATTAGAATTGATTATTTGAACATGTAGTTTTTAAAAATTTCAGTTTAGTTGCACCGAATTACGGTCGCATTTTCGCAAAGGGCATAAATTTTTTCCCCACATTTTCTAACGACATCTTTCTGGCGACATCTAAAATCCGGTTTTGCAAACACTGTTTTAGCTTGTGATTTTTGGGTAACCCTAAAACAGATCTGCTCCTGTATGGGTGCAGAGAGTAGTTTAACATTCCTTTCTTTTGATTAGTATATATGGTTTGCCAGAAAGATATTAATTGCTCTTAAAATAACTCGCCAAATTTTGTAATTTGTCACCAACCATTGACTAGGATTTTATCCCAGTATGATTCATGGATAGAATGAGAACAGAATCTGCAAAATTATCCTGTGTTGAACCTGCAAATATTTAGACTGCGAGTTGACCTATATTATAGTTGCATGGGAAAACTACTTTGAAAGGAATTAGGTTAGGTTTGAATTATCGCCGCACTAGAGATACACGAGGGCTAATGGCGCCGTATTTTAGAACCTCAGTCAAGTAACGAGCCGACACCTGAATCGGCACCCAACGCAAACGTGAAGGGCGACATCATACACAGCATCAGGACTTTGAAGGATATTTAACATGCACTCCCTTACACGGGGTATTATTCATCGGACATTTTTGTCTGCATGTGCCGATTATAGGTCTGTAGTTATTTTGCCGATGCCCGGACACGAACCTGGGACCTTTCTCATGCTAGGCAAGTGTCTAACTGGCTGGGCTCCTCAGCCCTCTGAAAAGGAGTTACTTTGGCTCAAGTATTGATTTCAAACTTTGTTTTAAAACAATCTTTGCACTTGCAATGAATGAAATGATTTAAAAAAAAAACTAATAATATCTTAAATTGTGAGAGAAATAGTTCAGAATAATTTAGTAATTATCTATTTGGCCGCAACAAATATCAATGTAATGTAAGATTTTCAGACTTATAGCCTCGGCTTTTATTTAACAAAAAATCAATGTAGGAAATATAACTACACACAAGTTCATGACTTCTTCTTCGTTGACACTACAGCCTGTTAAAGGCCAAGGCCGTCTCTTCAAGTCTCCTCCCTCTGACTGTCCTCTACAATAGACCTTCATCGATTAATTCCTAACAACTTGAGGTCTCCACATCCAGCCATCTAGTTGGGGGTCTTCCTCTATTTTCCTTCCATCGAGAAAGTTACCTTTTTATTGGGGAAGCTGTCTTCATATCGAAACACATGGCCCAGCCACCTAATGCGGGTTGCCTTTACTACCTTTAGAATGTCAGGTTCACCATACTTTTTGCGTATTTTGTGTTTGTAGGCGATTCTCCAAACACTGTCTTGTTTAACTTGTCAAAAAACTTTCTCAGGAGTTTTCTTTCAAAGAGAGATAAAAGGTCTTTTTCTGCCCTGTTCAAAGTCCGGCATTCACTGCCATGCACACACCGGGCCACATGTCTTATCTGGGTTTTATATAGGTTTACTTTTGTTTTAGTGCTAATGTATTTTGATTCCAGTTGCTTTGAGTCCATAAAAACATCTATTAGCCATTGCTAGTCTGCTTTTTATTTCGAGCTTTGGATCACCTTTACTGTACGGTAACTATTGGCGCGATTTTTCAGATTTGGGGATAAATAGTTTTTGTGGCAACCTGTCTGACCTCGACTGATGATTCGACTTTGTAACGAATTATTCCAGCAACCCTATCTGACCGTTATTTTGCTCATTTCGGTTGGGTTTCTGTGATGGAAAGTCGCCAGAATACGGACTTTTGGTGCGATTTTGGAAAGTTCGCCAATGGTTACCGTACAGTAAATTTCTACCCGAGCTTTAAGTCTTTGCAGCTTGAGATTATTGTGCCAAGGTATTTGAACTGCTTAACATTTTCAAATGCGTCTCTATATATCTTTAGCAAATTCATGACCAATATTTTAAATTCTCAGCAAAATCAAATGTAAAATATTAAGCAAATAAGTTATTTTAACTAAATTAAACAAGTAATGTAGTAAAATAAAAGACAGCTTACGAAATTCAAACTTTTGTAAAACAAAAACTGAACATTAAGGTGAAATAATATTTTACTGTTCGTAAGTTTTCAAAACATGGGAATTGATAAATAATGCGAAATAAAATGTTACTAAAAAAAAACTTGCGAATTTTACCTTTTGCAGAATATGAGGACTTGCATTCCGGACATTGGAAAGGTTTCAGTGAATGAAGCATGTTTAAATTGCGAATAATCATTAGCAGAAGTTGGAACTCAATAAATGTGTATTAATTTTATTTCATTTAAATGTCATATTTCCTAACACCAAAAGCAGTGGCAAGAATGAATCTTTGACTATATATAAAAAATATCATAGGAAATTATAGAAATGGCGAAACTTTTGATAATTTTACGAATTTTATCAGAAACCAACCGGTCTTTATAATTCTTAGAATATAAACAAAAGATTTGTGGTTAGTTGACTGGATTGTAAAACAGGCTAGCTCATTCTCCGCCTCATGCTCAAGCTCCGCCTCAATCTCCCAACTCTTTGCCTCTGGCACTTGCTACTTGGAGAAATTCATGATGCGTTGCCAAGCAGCAGATCAAGTGGTTTTTTAGGTTTCGCGACATTTGGTTGACTGGCAACCCCCAATATCGTTGAGTTAGAGGTTTATTCTTAATATTTTTACTGGTTAAGATGACATTTGATGGTTTGACCAGGTTTTATTATTTGAATTTGCACGTTTAATTTTTAGAAATACCGAGAAGATATGGAAAATACGGGTACTGAAGTTAATTTGAAGAAAAATGTAAAACAGACCGAAATAAAAACATAAATTTCTTCTCAAAATTTTTAACATGATTAATTCGCGATTTTATTCAATTACTAGTTTTGTACTGTTATTCATAATCAGTATCCCTTTTAACATTGATATTACGAGACAAGTAAAGAGTGTTCAGTATTATTTAAAATAGTTGTGTGATTAATTGAATAACCAGAGCCATATGGTAGAAGGAATTAGGGGATTAGAATGAAAAAAATTAATACTAAATAATTGTTTAACAGTATGCTTAGACACTTCAATATTTACCCCTTTTTTCAATTGAATACATTTTAAAAGGTACATTTAAATTGTGAGTACTGAGAAGGGTAGGTATAAATACTTCGAAATTTTGGGTAACCGTAAAAAGGTAACCAGGTAAAGTACGAAAAAAAAAGCTACGGAAGAAAAATCATGTGGGGAAAAAAGCAATGGAAAGAAAAGCACGTGGAAAAAAAGCAAAGTAAAAAAACCAAAAACAAAATTGGAATAAACTCATAATTATCTAAGATGCATTGTTTATTTATCGTTAATGACGGTTTAGAAGGGTTGCGAATAGAAATTAGGGTTGTGGCATGGCTATACACAAGGTGAAGCAATAATCGAGATGTAATACTGCATTAATTTTTTCTGTTAAAAAGTTATGATTTCTGCCGCCCAACTTTCATACTTTTGGCCATCTGTCTATACGTTCGGACGGACATCTGTGTATCTGTCAGCGAATTCCCATCAGATTTCCAATTTTCATACTTTTGTCGGCCTGTCCGTACTTTCGGGTGGGCATCTGCACTGTCTTTTGGAAAATGCTCAAATTTAAATTTTATTTCGAGTCATTTAAATCGCTTTTTGGAAAAAAAAATGGCATTTATAAATTTAAATTATAGTTAGATGGCTATTTCTTTTCCAAAATTTCTTTTCCAATTCCACAATTCTTGTGTAGAAACAGTTATTGTTGACATTTACTTACAAACTTATTCGCTTTGTATAATAAAAACCCCTTCCACAAACCCTGCCTTTTCTGTGGTGTTTCAGTCCTATTGCAGGGAGGGAGGGAGGCTGCTTGACACTTATTGTGATTGATCGCCCTTTGCGATCGCAGAGACCTGGGGTCACCGGCTCACTCCTTTGACGGTGGCAGTGTGGCACTTGGTGCCCGACTGATACGCCTGCAGGTAAAAACCAATTAAGCTTTCAGTCTTTCCAACAGGGCTATAAGTGATTGCACATTTTGGTTTGTACAGCATTACTTGGCTGTATAGCATGTGTTTTTTTTACCAAATAATTAGAGAAGGAGACTATATATATATTTTTAAAAAGCAATGCATTTGCTTCCACAAGAGCACATTGTTTGAAGTCAGCCATTTTTAAAAATCGGGATTAATTAACCAGTAATAAAAGTTAAAATAAAACAATTTATCAAGGAACGAAATGTATGAATTTCAGGGGGAAAATTTAAGTGAATTACTGCTCAAATTAATAATTTAATAAAAAAAAATGTACAAACCCATGAATAAAATCATGGTTACCGAATTTTGTTTTCTTTTATAAAAACTTAGTGACCAATAAAAAATAACGAATAATCTTACTATAAACTGTTATTTGATAACAAATATGCAAATCTACACATGATGTATTTTTTCAAAGTTTCAATTAGTATGGGTTTTAGTTATGCAATTAAAAATAATCTTAATTGGTTAATATTTTAAATCTATCGAAAATTACTGGTGAGCTTGTTTTGCTTAATAATTCATACATTTTTAATTACATGTTTATCAGCTTGTTTTTGTGGCAAACAAAACAATCTTTTTATTCTGTGAACGCCAAAAAAATATATCGCTGTGTTATCAAATATTTTATAAAGCATTTTTTTACTTTGTTTTGTTATATTTTATTATTTTTTAAAAAACTAAAACATAATTTTGTAATGGAATATATAATTTTTATTGTTTAAACAAGCTTACAATTACGTTTCGATCGATATGCTGATTCCTCAATTATTTGTCTGAGTATAATCAAATGTCTTTTTGCTGCTTTATTTAACGTGCACTAACTCTAGCTGAGTATATTTCGTCGGGCATTTTTAGTTGAACGGGCCGTTTATATTTGTCCTGATCCGAACCTGGGACCATGCGAGGCGAATACCTTGGCCGACTGTTCCCTCCAGCTTCCCAATATATATTTTTTTTAAAAATTTCATTGACCTTTAAGATATAAAGTTAAGTATGCTTCTCAGAAATAGATTAAGGTATTTTTTTAACTAAGAAAATAAAAGCTTTTCGGCATTACCAATGGCATGCAGGTCCCCGAAAGCAATCCAAGTATTTTAGACTTCAATTGCTTTAAGTTATACATCCAAGATAGGGGTGTCACCTTTGCCTAAGGTTTTTTGTTGCCGGCTTTTGGTTTTTTCTTTCACTATATTTGCATAGCTATCATTTGACGTTTACTCTTTGCACAAAATGTTAAATAAATTTTAATGGAAAGTTTTATTACCTCTTTGATTTTCTATTACTTCATCCTGTCAGGAAATTTTCCCTACGGGGTTACATTTAGATTCATATTTTATTATCGTATTCAAGTTTTTGATTTGCTTATGAAGGACTTCAAAATTAATCCACTAAGGTAGCCACTAAAAAGATTAACCATCTAATGCGTGAATTTTTTTTCGTCCCGAAAAAAATATATTTGTATCTCTTATGCTCATACATTATGGGAAAAATACGGAAAAAATTGAATGCATCGGAATTTAAATAATTTCAATTTTTTAAATTGTTGCCAAACGGCAACACCATGCATTCAGCACTGGATAGATGCTTAAAAATCGGGGTACTAATATTTATTTTTATTCTAATTATTACCTTTTTTACTTAACCTAATGAACTTTTTTTTATATTTCTAATAAATTATGATTAAAAATAAAGCTTATTGATAATTTTATTATTATATAATAAGTTGCAGAGGCACACAGACACATAGTTTTAGGTATAAAATCTTTTTTTTTTTTTGTTATGTTTGAATTATCGTCGCACTCGAGCTACACGAGGGCTATTGGCGACGGGCGTCGTATTTTAGAACCACATTCAAGTGACGAGCCACACCTGAATAGGCACCCAACGCAACCGTTAAGGGCGACATCGTACGCAGCGTTAGGACTTTGAAGGATATTTAACGTGCACTCCCTTACACGGGGTATTATTTGTCGGACATTTTTGGCTGCACGGGCCGTTTATAGATCGGCATATATTTTGGCGATGCCCGGACCCGATAACCTGGGACCTTTCGCATGCTAGGCGAGTGCCTAACCGACTGGGCTCCCCAGCCCCGTATAAAATCTTTAATGAAAACATTTATGACAAACAAAAAGAGTATTAGCATTTAACACAATTAGATTTTGTCAAACAAGAAAAATTAGTTATAAAAATAATTATGAATAGTAGTTACTTTTTAAACAAAATTAATGTACAAATATTAGGCAATAGCAGGTTTAGTACAAATGGTAGGTATTTATGAATAAAATATACAAAAAAATCCTTTTTAAAAGAATTTTTTTAATGGCAGAATGCTACGACACAAATCAGTTATTTTTACTCTTAAAACAAAGTGGTACCAAACACTTTAAACATTGAAATCTTGTGAATCCTCTAAATTGCTGTTATAATACACTGCTCACAACAATTAGGGGAGCGCATGGTTTAAACTCTTTCAACCAAAATGTTTCCATTTGAAATCATGAGCTGGCGATTTTTCCTCACTAAGTTGAGCTTGCACTAATTTAACGTTAGATGGAAGAATCATGTCTTTTGAGGATGTAATTAATGTTTGTTCCAATCAAATGAAAATATGAAAAAAGGGTAAAATAAAATTCACCACCAGAAAATTTTATGAAATAAATTGACCCTAAATTCTACACGCTTGCATTCTCGGATGTTAAAAAATTGATTTTACCTCTTCTTTGCAAATAAAAATTTGGAAAAATTAGTGCTACAATTTATTCTTAATTTTTGATTCCAATTTCTCCCCCTTAAATTTTAGTTAAAAAAATTAATATTTTTCGGCCTGTTTTTTACCATTTCATTCTGGATGCATAATGAATCTATTTCATCACAAAATTTATATTTTTTGGGGAAAAAAACAAAACGCTGAAACTGAAAGGGTTAACAAAAGTACGCAAAGTGCTCCCCTATAATTGTTTTGAGCAGTGTAGAATATTTTAAAGACAAATTTCAAAGTAACACTATTAATTAAAGTTATACTATAGACACTATCTGAAATCGGGTAGCCCACACAAGTAAATTCATACTTTACCAAGGTTTGTACGTCAAAAAAATATTTTAGTTTTTGCTACACAGATACGTCCACGTAAAATTGAACTATATTCTACCCAGAAAAAGAATGTAAATGCAGGTAAGTTCATCCTTCTTGGCGTTAGATTATTAAATTAACCTGTGATAAAAATACCTAAAAATGAAAATATATAACAATTGGGGCCAATTCATTACATATGAACTATCATCAGGCACAAGTAGATATTTCTAACTTAACTGATGATATGAATGTTTTAAAATCGGTTATATAATAGGAAAGCTTGTGAAGGCTGGCGGTTTTTTACTATCAAAATTACTAAAATTAAAAAAAATAAAAAGATTTTTTCTTTATCTTGCACAAATAATAGATGAAGGTAAATGAAGAACTGATTTCGCTAACTAAAAACTGTTTATATTAAAAGGATGTTGCTGTAATTTACGAAAACAAAGATTGTGTTTAAATAAAATACCTGGTAAAACAATATCTACTGGTAGAATTTTAGAGCAACTATGTTAAATGTATGCAGCTCATTATGGGTATCACATATAAAAGTTTCAGGTCAAATATTATTGTGTTTCTGAATAGTATTTTTTAATACATGGTAATTCGTTAAAAGTTATATTCATATTAGCAAATAAACTACTTTGTGAACTAAATAATGTATTCATATTAACTTATTTGAGTGTCATCTTTTTCAGAATGATCCTTGGATTAACTTTGTAATTTTTTTTATCTGAAGCCATTTCAATATTTTAAGTTTCTACTTTTAACTGATTATTTACTATTTAAACTACAGATTTAATGGTTCTTGAGTAATCAGTAAGATGATGTCTTACTAAAATTTTGTAATTTTAATAAGCTCAGCAACAGTTTCTCTGTATGCATTCGAAATAAGTCTGGCACTTATGACACGTGTTGATGTAATTAATAGCTAATAAATAAAATAGATATTATGTATATGCTTTTCTACAATAATAGAAAAACGTCAAAAATTTTATTAAAAAAATAAACATGGGCATAAATGTAAAAAAAACCTCATTAAATGTTATGTTTTTATGAGGTAAAAATTGAACTTGTATCTGCGATATACGATTGGATAGAAATGGTTCCTTGTCTTTCATGTTCCTTCTTCAATAACCTTTTCTCTGAATAGTTAAGCAGCTAAATTTGTGACAGTGAAATATATTTGAAGTTGATGTGGAGTTTATATAATTACATACTATTTTTTTAAAAAAAGCATCCGTCAGAACAACGTGCTTTTAAAATTTTAAAAAGAACATTTCCTAAGCTTTTATGGCTTGTTTGTGTTGCAATTCAATATACAAATTTAGAAGCAGGAAGTGCGCCCTATGGTAAGGCTGTAATGACCATTCCAAAGCACTAGGCAGCGCCCTAGGCTCCAGGACATCCGGTGACCGATGACAGACAATTTATTTTACTGTTATCTATTGCACAATTAAAAACTATCGTGGAAAGATACAGTCCAGCAATTATGATATTTTTTTCAGGTTTTTTTTATTTTTAATTTGCGGTAGTTAGAACACAAATAAAAAATAAAAATCTGAATCTGATCTTTCCGAGTGCTCATTAGTTTAATGTATATTATGGTTTTTTAATCTTTACACGGCAATTTTAAATATGTCTAGTTTTTTAGTGTGTGGTTCGCCTTTTTTTATTCTAGTTTTTTCATTGAATATACGTATGACGTTTATAAATTTATTGGGTAAACGACGAATTCAAAGTTTTAAAAGCGTACATATTTCGGCGTCAAAAAGGCACTTTTATTCGATTAATGTGTTATTGATTAAACAGAAAGTCATGAGAATTACACAATATTACATATTATTTTAAGAACTGGATAAATAACAATAATATTTTTGTCTTATCCAAACTCTCTTATTCTTTTTGTTTGTTATCGCAAATATACGATTTTGTTAAATAAATACCAAAAACTCTTTCAAACAACGAAATTTAAAACGTTATTGAACACAACAAGTCTGTTTGTTTACCCAAGTATACAGAACCGTAAAAAAAAAATTAAACATGCGGCCACAAGGGCTTTCTCTCGCCAAAATCTCATAGCGCCAAAGTAGGAAGCCAAACCCCAGCTCTTTGCCGCTAGCAACTCCCAACTCTTTGCCAGAGGCGGAGCATAAGCATGAGGCGGAGAATGAGCCAGCCTGTTTTACCGTCCAGTGGTTAGTTGGTTGGTACATGTATAAACAGAATTTGATTCAGGCGGGGCCCATGGCAAAGCGGGAGTCGAGCCTTTACCCGGTGCAGTGCACAGAGTGTTAGCCAACAGTGAGCGATCTTAACTGCTAGGCCACCCGAACTCCCAAACAAAAGATTTTTTATTTCTCGAGGGGAAAAGAATGTTGGGCGGTTGCAGCTATGAGCGATTTGGTATGGGTTTTGGTTTGGTTGAAAATATATTTAGGTTAGGTTTGAAAATCGTCGCACTAGAGCTACACATTTGAAAATATATGAAAAGAATAGCACTAGAGAGATACAAGATTATTGGCAGGTTTCAGGTAATGTATATCCTTTCAGCTTTCATTCTTGGTCTTATTTCAGTGCTACAATTGGTGCAGTATCCCCACATGCATTAAATTAACAATCGAGGTTAATAAAAAATTCCTTTCATTCAGCATTTTTGTTGTCACCGAAAACCTGAAACATATGCCCATTGGTGACGAGTTAGGTAATTTTACGCAGCGTCAAATGATGAAAAAGACATCTATGAGTTTGGGTAATGTTTGCGTTTATTTTTGTCCAACAATATCATTTTATCATAATGTTTATGGAATAATTAAGACAGACAAAGACATAACCGGCGATAGTATTCTCTCAGCATATAATCCACCTAAACACTGGCCCTAAAAAAAAATTCAATTTAATTTTGTTACTTTTCAGTTCTTTGGAGATATCAGATATCAAAACAAATGAATCGATCACCGATGAAAAATAAGGCTTTTTTAAAAAAGGCTTTAGAATCAGTGATCGAAATCTCAAAGCATTGACTGTTAGCAATATATTCCCATAAGTCCCATTACGGAGCATAAAGATACAGAAATCATTATTATCTAAAACCTTTTTCAAAAACAAAATTAAAAATCGTTAATCAAAAACAGACCAAAAGCTCAGAAAGGTTAGTCCAATAGTTATTAGCGACTGATAAAAAAAAAGTAAGCTATCAAGATTTTTCTTGAATTAATACCGTCCTCTGGGGGTGCCAGATCAGGGGGTTATAGGCTTTTGATCTGGATCAAAATTCCGCTATGTGAGTGAGAATGGATGTGTGAAAGGGACCTTCCTGTAAAATGGATGTGTCATGCTGACGGGCTAAAGTCGGACTTCCTCGCTTGTGGCGCTCAAAAAACAGAAGCTGTCCTCTTCGCCTTAAAATAGGGTAGTCCTCTACTTCGGGCTCGGTTACCGAGTGGCATTAGAAACAACAACATAAAAACTCGATTACACAAATAATTGCTTCGTTCCTGGAAATTCGTTTCTTGAAGCAAAGAACAGCCATTGCAGAAAATATATCGTCGGCCAAATGACAAACCCACGAATGTGGAAATTTTTGGAATTAGCTGTTTTTGAAAACGGTGCGCTTTATCAATATAAAGCTTTCCATCCCTGTGTTTTTGCACATTCATGGTTTTGTCATTTGACCGACGATGTGTAATGAATGACAATTTCTAACACATAAATATGATATGTAATTGAATATGTAGAAATTTGGAAATACTAATAATTTAAATTATTGATCAGTAAATTATATACTTTATTGACAGCACGATTATAGAAATATACAAAGCATTTAAAATTTAAAACATGGTAAACCAGAAAAAAAGGAATGTTTAAAATTCATGGACAAGGATTCAAATGGATCATTCCCATGATATGTCTTCCTGTGATAAATGCCTTTTAAAGTCCTTCAGGGAACGAAGCATGGTACGGCGAGCTAATTGTGAATTGTTGTTGGTTTGTAGGTTGATGGTTGGGGCTGTAGGCTTGTGAGAACTTTCTACAGGAGCAGTGGGCTTGTGTTTTGAGTATTTTGGTCCCTGAATAAGAGAGCTGCAAGGCTTGTTACTTGTAGAGGCACAGGAATTTTGGGGCTGTAACAAAAAATTGAGAAAAAAATATGAAATCGGAAAGTTTAATGGTTGCACTAAAATAAAATCGAATTTTTCTTTTTTTTAAAAATGACAATGGCTTTGTTCAATATAAATTTATTATACAAATCAGTAATATATTAATTATCTTTTGGGCAGATTGCACATTTAGAAAATTCGTGCATTTTCAGCCACCCTTATACAAACAATTTTTTAATTTTAACTCAGTCAAGTAAAAATAAGGGTAACACTATGTAATATATCACGGTTATCCATGAGTGTGACATCATTCAAAGAAATCACAATACAACATTTGTGATTTTGTTACTACAGATTATGCCTCATGGCCTTGTTAAACTCTGTCTACATGTAGATATAAATTATTTAATGTTTCCACATAAAGCATTGAATTTTAAAATTGTAGTTATGTTTGAGCCCATAATGCATAAATTGAACCTTTATTTGTTGAAGACAGATTTAATACAGTTGTTACAGTGTTTTATAAACTGAAATTGAACAAAAGGCACTGGGCATTGAGCTCTTTCCTTTTATAATAGAGTTACCAAATAAGTGAAAAAGTTAATTAGTAAGTGTTGTCTATTTGAAGGGTGTCAATAAATTAAAATACAATATCAGCATTTATAGATGGACAATCAAATGAATCAACTTAACTGAGCTATTGACATATTGGTCATCAATTTTTGTGAATAGGTTTCAAAATCAAAAGAAATTTTAAATATAAGTCAGATAGCTACTTTTAGATAGATGTATTGAGCTGATAGAAATCAGTAAGCTTAAGCTTAAAAGAAAAGTAATTGGATAACATTTCTTAAACCCAAAACTGAACTACCTACTTTCCTTAATTATTAACTTTACAGAAATAAAAAAAATATAATGAAAACACTTAATATCATTAGTAAAATATATTTTGCAAGAAAAATAAATTTTTAAAAATGTCTAAAAGTAAAGGTTACAAGACAACCTATTTTTTTTTAATCAAGCAAGTTTTAGATTTTATTTTAAAAGCATATTATAAATCATCTTTGAAAATTAGATAGTTTAATATACGAGGCGTGTTTTTTAAGTAAGTACCGTTTTGCCACACAGAGGGCGCGGCGCTGCGATCGGCATTCTGCGCATGCGCACTGTGTACCTACATCTCTTGTCTACTCACTGACGATATTGCAATCCGATTTGTCATTGTTTTACGTTTTCTGCTGAGTGTTTAAAATGTCTCCGATAACCGTGAGTCCCGCCGACCGTGAAGTACGGTCTGTTATAAGATTTCTTAGTGCTAAAGGCCTAAAATCAATCGATATTCATCGTGAGATCCGTGCAGTTTACGGACAAGACATTATGAGTGATGGACTGGTAAAGCGTCTGTTTTCTCTCACCTTATTGTCCACTTGCTGCACCAAAATTTCATTAACGACAGAAGGACGCCCACTCCGTTGTTCATCATGAACATTCGTGCGGCCTTCTTTTTAAATGATCTCACTCACTTTCTTACCATTCCATCACTCATAATGTCTTGTCCGTAAACTGCACAGATCTCACGATGAATATCGCTTGATTTTAGGCCTTTAGCACTAAGAAATCTTATAACAGACCGTACTTCACAGTCGGCGGGACTCACGGTTATCGGAGACATTTTAAACACTCAGCAGAAAACATAAAACAATGACAAATCGGATTGCAATATTGTCAGTGAGTAGACAAGAGATGTAGGTACACAGTGCGCATGCGCAGAACGCCGATCGCAGCGCCGCGCCCTCTGTGTGGCAAAACGGTACTTACTTAAAAAACACGCCTCGTATTAATATTAAAAAAAAAAACTAAAATATTAATATAAACTCCTAGGAATTTTCAACATCAAACTATATATTAACAGAAAGAAATTTATATATTACCACCTTTACATTAGTTTTGCAAGAATTTTCATTCTTCTGTGACATCCCAGGCTTAGTCTTTTCATATTTACTGGTTGGAGGATTATCAAACATCTCAGCCAATTTCTTTTGTTTCCTTTATAACAAAATTTCAATAATGTAAATCATTGTAAAAGTTGAAATGGTAAAGATGCACAAATTGGTAATGGGTTACAGATTGGTTAAAACAATTCAAAATTCTTTTGCAAACTTTTTTTAAAGCCAACATAAACACAGTATTTTGTTAAAAAGAAAGTACTATAATTAGCTAGAATGAATTTAATTTTTTATGCATAAAATTTATAATATAATTAGAATCTTGATAAATCAAAACTACAATATAAGCATAAGGATCCTGTAAGTTAATGGTGCTAGCTGCTGGCAATTCCAAAAATTCTAATCATTATATCTAGATGTACTAAATTTAATTTTCAATAAAACTAGTGGTGATGGATTGGTTATTTGCTTTGAATGTCTATTATTTGGTGCCAAACAGGTTGCCATATTAATGGTCTACAATAAATAAACTATCTAAACATATCTTACCAAACTTAATTATATAATACCCAATATTTTTTAATTAAGCTATACAACAATGGAATCATCTTAAAGTAATCGCTCAACTACTAGCACACTTTCCCTTAACGATTCTCAGTTAGAAAACAATGTCGCACAATTTAAAAAATTATATTAATTTTTTAAGGGTAGTAAAATAATATGAGGGCTTTTACATAATTACACAAAAACTCAACAATGAAAATAAATAAATGATGAGTCTAGTTGCAAAACTCACATTCTCCAAAGTGTAACTGAGATATAGGGTCCAGTGTTGGCTTATCCTTTGATTACTTTTGGTAATGCTAAACTCAATAGGACAAAATTGCTAATAAGAGTTTCAGCCTCTATATCCTAGTTATCCATTGAAGAATGCAAGCTGTGCCACTATACTCTTTATATGTGAAGGGTAGAAGGGAAAACCCCCTTCATTGCATAGGAATCTGTCTGCATCAGGCTTCTTTGGTGACAATAGCGTGTTATTGCCCAATTTGGTGCAAGGAAACCGGCTTCTCACTTTGTCTTCTCTTGTGGCACCCTGAGTCAAGCAACACACCAGTCACACATTTGTACTTTTGAGAAGAACCAAGAGAGAAACTGTTTTCCTGTCGCCAATGTCCGCCAAACAGACAAGAATACAGGAGGATTCCTAATCAATTGTTCCTCCCCTAGACTCTTCATAAATAAAACACTCACTGTGTTAAAGTCACAAGATCTTCTGAAATTTCCCGAAACATCTCATTTGCATCTGTCTCTTGATGAGCATGAGAGCTACTGGCAGATCTGCTACGAGGTTGAACTTTTGGAGCGCAGAGTGCTCTATTGTGAGATTTCATCATGGCAATTATATTTTGCACATTTGCTACAACAGAATGGCTCGCAGTTGAGGACTGAAAATAAAATGATTTTGAAGTGTAATAACTTTACAAGAAGGTAAACAGAAACTTAAAGTGATTCACACAAAATAATAATTGTACCTCCTAATTTCAAATTAAAAATAATAGGTACTTTAAATAATAAGTGTAGTGATTTCGATTAGGGGACTTTGCTAGAGTAGTTTTGAAGTCAAGATGAATGCTAAATAAATCATACAGAAGAAAATTGAAAAGAAAACACGTACAACAAATGCAATCAAAATCCCCATGATATAGGGTAGACTAACCAGTGAATGAACGTTTAAGGCGTTCGCCAGTGAATGAACACTTGGATATAATGACCAGGACAACCAACCATTGTCAGATAGCTTCCTACTACATGGGAGGACGTCAGTGTTGCCAATCCATATAGTGGAATGATTTTCAATCCTTATTTTTTAAAATTATATTTACCAAATGTTCATTCACTGGGGCCTGTTCACTCACTGGTCAGTCTACCCTAATTAAAAAAAATAAGAAGATTTATTATGCACTAGCATTATAAATTATTTTACCAACTGAAAAATCAATTTTGCATTACATTATATAAATTTGTTCCCAAATTTAGATAAAAATGTGGTTTTAGACGTGGTATATTGTTGGAAGAATTAATGAATAAAAATTGTATTTTTTGCTTAAATGAAATATTAACTAGATATGCAAAAAAGAGAACACATGGAAATGATGGAAGGTTTGTTTGAGAGGGCATTGTTTTACTACACAAGAGCAAAATAAACCTTTACTTACTAAATAAACTTTTTATAAATTTATAACCTTTTTTTGCAATTCATGATAAAAGTAAATTGTAAAATTGTAGTTGCTAAATACTAAAATAAAACACAAAAAAATAGCAATATCTTGTTTGGCATTTTTATATTTTGATTTGATATCGAAATATGTACCAAATTCCTAATAATTTTTTATTGATACACAGGGCCTGAACATGGCAGGTTGGGTCCAAAGGCCCGGATATTTTTGGGAGCCCTTTTTGGACAGATAATTTTAAAAAAAATACAAATCACTAAACTCTTAGTTTCCTTGCACAGAAGCCACGACCATTGACATAGCTATAAAACGTACGGAGCAATCAGATGAAGAGGAAATTCCAACCATTTTATTTTGTCTTCATCTGATTGTTCTGCGTGTTTTATAGCTCCGCCCATGGTCAAGGCTTCTGTGCAAAGAAATGAGTTTAACTATAGTTGAAAGAAAAGACCTTTTAAAATAAGGCCAATCATCAAATTTAATATCAATCGATCATAATGCTTATTTTTTTTTGAAAAAAGCAAAAATACTTATAATTACTTGGGCCATAAAATGATATGCAATTGTTGGGAGTGAAGCAAAATTTATATAGATTTAAAGCCAATTTTAGGATCCCCTAAAATAATGTGCTTAAGGTCCGGGCATTGTAAACTTAGGCGATGTTCAGGACCTGTTGATACTGCATTGATATAAAATATCAAGGGGGGTACAACAGTGTTGAAAGTGGGGGTAGATGCGGGGTGACGCGTCACCCCACTTTTCAAGAAAATGGCTATCCATCCCCTCACTTCTTGTTTCTCTCAAATGCATATTCCATAGAGGTGGGGATGGGGCATGGCATTCTAATTGAAGGCATCCCCCCACTTATTTTTTCCCACTTTCACCACTGGGTACAGATGGTTTTACTCTGACTAGATAAAACACTTACTGCTCCCAAAATGAAAGGCACATCATTAAGTTTGAGGTGATAATGTGGATGGCTGCTTGATTTCGGCACTCTACTTGGTAATTTTCGCGGAGAATCAGTCATATTCTGCAGATTTTGATAAGTCATTAATTTTTGTTAACAAAAATTACACATGTAAAAATGAAAAGATCAATTATTTAAACAATGAGATCAGTAAAAATAGCAACAAAAAAAAAACCAAGCTGGTATTTAATGTATCAATAAAACAGAAAATTAATTATATGTTATTCGTGCAATTTAGTTTAAATAATAAAACAATGAACTACAAAAAAAAAATCTAGGTTTCAAAATTTTTTAGTTTAATTTTTAAAAAATTAAACCCTTCACTTATTTTCAAAAAAAAAAAAAAAAAAAAAAAAAAAAAAAAAAAAATTGACACGGTAAATAGAATATTAGGATAATCAGAACACTTTATGGAATTTTTAATGAGAAAAAAATAATTAGATTGATAAACTTACTTATCATAACGTTGATAAAGGCAGTGTGAAATAAAAGAAAGGGATATTTTAGGTTATCTGTTTTTTTTTAATACCCGAAATCATTATAGGCAAAGCATTTTTATATATAGGTAACAAGACCAATATAGAGAATTTTAACTTCAATATTCTTAATTTTAATTCATTATCATACAACAAACAATTAAAAATAACATACTTTCTCTTTTTGTTCCTGATTAGATTCTTGATTTGGTTCAAAAACACCTTGGTTTGTTTGTAGAGCTTTTTCATGATGATTAATATTATCTCCAATAATTGAAGGTTCATACTCAAAGTTGATATTTGAGGCTGCTACATTTTCTGTGGGCTGGTTAGAAGAATACCTACTCTCTTCAGTGGCTGTTACCTCGTTGCTCCCAAATTCTTTTAAGATTTTGGTGATGTAACGAATTTGAGTTAAGAGAAAATCACTTTGGAGATCTGATATAGTTATTTCTGAAACAAAACAGTTCATCTATCAAAATTTCTTTTTATAATTACAGGAGTCAAAAACCAGCACCGGTACTATTTACTCGCTTGTTTATTTTATTACTTTTAAAATTTCGTTTCTAACATTTAAAATTATCATAAAATATTTAAAAGTAACTTCCTAGATAGGAAAAGGCTCCATTAGTAAAGCCATAGAAGCAAAGTTGCAGAACAATCGCTTCTAAAAATTATGTCAACTTCGAGAGCCTTTCATTTTTTATTTTGCAGGATATGTTCATTATGTAAAACTATTATATCCTTATTACTGTGTTCAAATTTTGAGAAGAGAGTGTGTTCTAATTTGATGGTTGTACATTTATCAATAATGAAAAGCATAGCAGCTTAGATTCAACAATATTTTATTCAATGGGTAAACTGGGACATAGGAAATTATTTTGAGTTTAACTAGACTACACTGCATGCCGTGGTCAGGGGCAAGTAAACTGCAGTAACCACAACAATAAATTGGATCATTTTTGTTCTGAAATAATCAGTCATTTAGTTCACTTTCTTATTGGTTGAAGTTATTGAGGTTATCTCAACAATGGTCCGAGTCATTAGTCTAAATACTGCAGTTTACTTGACCACGGCAGTACATTCCCACAGTCAAGTGATAAATAGCAGAAGCCCAGTGCAAGCAAACTCATTATACCACAAGAAATGTGCAGCACAGCAGATATGAATTTCCTGCTATGGGACATAATGTAGTTGAAAATGAAATAAACTTTTAATTAGCAAATTGTATTCTTGCTGTAGAAAGTAACATCTTTTGCTCCACTTCAGCTTCGTAAAATAAAAATACCTAGCATTAATTGATCAATCCATTACATACTCGCTGCATTTTATGTACATGCATACAATATTTTGATAGACAGATAGGCCTTTTTAATTACTAACTTAAAAATAGCAAACGAAAGTACTTAACTCTGCTTTTCCCAAAATAAAACTTTTCAAAGCTCTCTCTATCTCTATACTAAATCTCCGAAATGTGACAGCTCAAGTGAATAAAACCACTTGATATTTGACGATATTGGTTTTTAAATCTAAACTAAAGTAGGCCAATTACACAAAAACTTTTTTTTCTAACATGTTCCTTTTACTTTTAGATGGGTTAATGTAGCATCAGACTAGAACTACTGTGAAACCCACTCTTAGCAGTTAAAAGTCAATGCAAATTTATAATTAATATTTTAACACATCCTGTTTAAATATTTATGTTTTGCTTTGTTCACATTTAAAATAATTTTTTGTCATTTTTTTTTAGGTGTTACAGATTGCTTCAAAGAAACTTGACAACAGTACCAAATTTAGATAGCTTGCTAATCTATCTTGCTCCAAAGAAAAAACAGTGTAAAAATAGTTTGTTTGGCAATAATGTAGCAACCCTTTTATCATGATGCAGATGCACTATCAATGCATCGCAAATGGACTATAGTGCATGATGATAGTTGTTATATAAAATGTGTAGTTAACCTCAATAGATCTTTAAGGTTTTTTCATTTTATTACATCGGAAGAGTTACTGCGAATTTTTCATTTAAAGGAACTGTCATAATTGTGATGCTGCATATAACACGAATGGTGTCAATGATTTGTTAGTTACTTTCTTATCTTTATTTATGTAAAAAGTAAGACTGGTCTCCAGAAAGTAAATTAATTTGCACTGTAATTACCTAACCTTCATAACCAGAGCCTGATCGAGGAAACTCAGACTATAGGCAAAACAAATTTTGGGGGCCTCTTTACAGAAACTTTTGTGTACGATTGCTTGTAATGATGATGCTAGTCGGCCTATTTATCTTATTACCACTTTATCGGTTTCCTTATAAAATAGATCAAATCAATCATGTGTCCGAGTTAAAAAGTCAAGCTAAAATCAAAGTTGGGCTCCAGAAAATTTAAATTTTACAGAAATTTTAGGGGTTTACAGCATTTAGCATATCAAACAAAAACCCAGAGGCCCTAGACCCCGGCTCTATGGTAGATCAGGCTCTGCTCATGACACAAAAATAAGTCAATATAAGTTTGATCATGGATGATGTCATAATTTATTACACGTGTGGGTATGTTGTTTATTTTACTAAATTTGGAACACCTATGGTACAAGCAGATATAATATACAAAAAGATTGAATTAAGTTTAGATAGTTATAGTGGTGTTAGTTTGTTTTTCATGTATAAGTATAAATAAATAAAAAAATATTGCCTCTCTATCTTTCTGATTATATTTTAAAGTTACCAAATTTACATTTTTATCAGATATGACAAAATACTGAAATTATCAGCTATTTTTTTAGCATAACTTAAAAACTTTTTAAAGAAAATATAAATCATTATTCTCTTATAAATGACTTTCTAATCATAATGAAAAAAGGTTTTTATTTTACTTGCAATACTTGCTCTTGCAAGTGTTTTTTTAAACAACTGATTTACTTTTTATACACTTAGAATTGTAATACATTCAGATAGATGGGATGTATTTTTTTTATATGGATTCAGGTTGAATATGCATGTGTTTTATTTTTAAACTGATTTACTTTTTATGCACTTTGAATTTTAATACATTTAGATAGATGGGGGGTATTTTTTTTATATGGATACATATTAAATACCAAGGTTGGTATGTTGTAGTTTATGTGGTTCATTGGATGTTACTCTGGGTTATGCATATGAAGAGTACAAGAGAAGAACCCCTCCATCGACTGGGAATCAGTTCTACTTCTTGGCAAAGATAGCGAGTCATCACATAAAATGGTATGAAGAAACCATTTTTGTCTTGGTTCTTATTACAGGTTTACTACCTCTATGATTGAGATTCACGCCAGACACTAGTCTGAAGCTTGAACCGTGGAAGGAACCGGTTACTGAATGCCACGACTCTCCAGGCATAGCTAAATACGGACAGATTCCCAAGTGATGAAGTGGTTTCTCCCCTGGTACTCTTCATATACCTTGAAAGATTCATTGGATTTCATTACTTCATTTCATCAATTTTGAAGGTGAAGAAATCTAACTGATGAAAATTGCTTTATTTTTTTAAAATTAGATTTTAGTAAGAAGTTTTTTTTGAAGAATACTAAGAAATTAAAACAAAAACCACAGGGGATTTTGGATTTGGGGCAATTGCCCCAACTCATAGATACCACCTTTTACATCAGTATGGTGTATTTGTATTAACTATTGAACAAAAACACTTAATATTTAAAAAGTTATTACAGTGGGCAAACATTAATTTTTAAAAAAAGCATTTATAACATATAAAATAATATATAAAATTTTAATTCAATCTTAAAAATTCGTACCTGGACCAGCATTTGCTTGTGTGTTCTGCGAAGTTATTTTTTCAGTGATTCTCACCTGTTCTAAATATTCAACCTTTTTTCTTAGCTTTTGAAATGCCTTTACAATTCCTGCTGAAAATTTAAATTATGAAAAAACTATATAATAGAACTAAATTTTCTCATTATTAAAAATGTTGATTATAACGTTTTTAATTTTTATAAATATTAAAAATATAGCATAATTACAATTTTTGATTTAAGCAGGAATTTTTAAATTTCAATTTAAAATAACTTAAATTTATGCTGATATTAGTTGTTGTATATTGCAAAAAGTTAAATAAGTGAATAGCTTATGGTCCGACAAGTATACCAAGAAAAAACTTTAAAAAAATTCAAAATTATTTACAAATGAATAAAACTTAAATCTTTGAAATGCAAACAATTAATTCAACAAAAAACCTCACATTTTTGGAATTTTTTTTATTAACCCATTATAATCACTTACAAAAGGGAACAAAACTTTGTAAATTATCTAATAGGAAAAAAATATGTTCATACTAAGATGCTACTACACAAGCTGTATTTGAAAGCTTTTGTTAGATATATTTACACAAAACATCATTGCTTTTTACACGTCTATCAAAGTAACATTAGAAAAATATGACACATAAATACAATATAATAAGGATACGAGGTAACTAAGCGTGTCGTCAGTGTTTTGTACAGGTTGTCTTGTAATATGCGATCAAATCTATGTACAAAAAGCCAAAACATTGAGCTTTTAATAAGTTTTACTTGAACCCTTTCAGTCCCAATTTTTCATTCTAAAAATCTAAAATTTGAGAATTAGACTCATTATACAACCAGAAAGAAATAGTAATGAGTTTGGGGGAAATATCTTATTTTTTTTTAAACGAAAATTTAAGCAGAGAAGAATTGGAATCTTAACTTTTAAATAACACTAATTTTTACAAAACTTTATTTGTTAAAAAATCTTAAATTCCTTTTTATATCTTTAAAAGTGAAGAACTTAGGCCAAAATATAACATTACTTAATTCTTCAATAGACATGATTCTTCTATCTAACGATACAAAAAGAAAATATGATTTTATAGAAAATTAAATAAAATTTATTTGAAATAAGTACGAGTTTAACCAAGTGAGAAAAAAAGTGCAAGTTTGACCATTCCAAATGGAACATTGGGAATTGGGAGTGCAAAGATTAAAAATAGAAACATGGCAAACAATAAAAGAAGTACAAGCTGACTAAATATGCACACTCCCTGAATCATTTATAACCTAAAATTTACATCACAATGCATAATTTACCACAAACTTATATAGTGCATAGTTTGCTGAAAACAGTTCGAATGCATTTAAGATGATAGCTCTGTGTATTGCATAAAATAACTGATAGTTATATAATGCATAATATTGCAATAGTTTGAACTTGAATTCCGAAATAAAAGTTATTTATTATTTTTCCTAAAAGTTTTATTATTATTTTTTTTGATACCAAACAAGTTGGTAAACAAAATAATTTAAAGTAAAAAGTGTTCAGACAAAAAAAAAAAAAAAAAAAACACTAGGTGTTACAATGTTTGTTAAGCTCTAGTTAGAAAAAAATATTTGGTTTTTAAAGAAGTCATTTTTTTTTTTGCTTTTTTGAAATACTATTTTATACTAAATACAAATGCAATTCTTGTTCTTACAAAAGAAAACCAATAATATATGGTAGCACAAATTGACAAGTTTTGTGATTTTCTAAAAAAATTGTATTTTCATTAATGGAAATATAATTTTAGTTTTTATATTAGTGATGCAACGGATACCATTTTGGCCGGATACCGAATATCCGGCCTAACTTTGGGCCGAATATCCGGCCCTTTTAGGCTTCAAAAGTATTTTACAATATGAGATTGCGTAAACACTTAATTGCAATCGTAGCAGTTTTACTTTGGATAGCATAATATAATCAGTAGCCTCTTCTACTTCTACTGTCTGAATCTTAAACCAAAACCACTTATAATTAAAGATTTATGGCCAGTGCCCTATTCATAACTTGTCCCATTCAAGCCACATCTCCCCTAATTACAATAAATCCACATATTTATATATATTTAGAAAATAGAAACAATCACAATCTTAAAATTGGTGTTCTTTTACCACCCAAGAAGTGGAAGGAATATCTTTCTAAACCTGCCGTTGACAGAAGTCTGTCCTTTCTCATGGTGGGAAAATCAATGCCACTAACTTCCCAATTTCAGAAGCTGGACTCGTTTACGAAAAAAAGCAAAACCGTATTTTATCAAAGAACGCAGAACTATCACTTTTTTTACACCATAATTTACGTATCTTGAAACAAATCTAATATGCTTTATTTATTATTAACATATGTGAAATATAAATCCAATAGAATGTATTAAAATTTTAAAATTACCTGTTGACTAAGGATAATAGTCAGTTTAACAATTACAACAATAAAAAATTTTATTGAGAAAATGTAAGTTTTTAACAGGCCGGATAGTACTGCCGGATAGTTGTATTATCCGGCTACTGCCAGCTATCCGGCCTAATGGCCGGATGCAGTATGTTGGCCGGATATCCGTTGCATCCCTATTTTATATAAAAAACTTATAATACATAGTAGCATTAATGGTTGTTTTTTCCGACTATCTAATTTCAGTATTAGAACAAAACATAACTAAATTCATTTTTGTCAAGATATCACATTGTCACAGGAAAAACTTAATTATATGTACACTCCATACAATCTACATAGGACAGCTGTTTTTTTATTACAAGTTATAAAATTGAAATATTAATACAGTTGTTGGTATTTTAAGTGGCATATAAATTATACTTAAAACCCAATTGTAAGGTCTAAAAACAACACTTACTAATATTGAACTGTGTAGAAATTAACTTCAGATAATGATTTGTCGCACATATCAGTATAAAAAAAATCATAATAAACCATTGTTATCAAATGAACTTTAGCACCAACTATGATAGAATTTTTTTAAAAATAATTATTGTTATTAAAATTAACTAGAAGAAGCAAAATGCAATTGTTCAAATTCATATAAAGAGAAAAAAGAATATAAAATAATTCTTGCCGTCATTTCAATTTAAGAAAAACAACTTGTCAGCTAATCAGATAGGGAAAATAGAATGTTAGTTTTATTATTTGAAGTCCAGAGATAGCAAACTTAACCATACACTTCAAATTTCGCCTTTGCGTGGGTCAGGATATGAGATTTCAAATTGGTAGACTGGGCAAACTTTTTGTTACACTCGTCGAAAGGGCACACATAGGGTCTATCGCCCGTATGAATACGGACATGCGTGCGCAGGTTAAAGTCTAAAGAGAACCGCTTCCCGCAGCCCTCAAATGTACACTGAAAGGGTTTTTCGCCAGTGTGGACCAACTGGTGTCTCTTTAGCTTAGAGCTCTCGACGAAAGCTTTGCCGCACTCGGCACAAACATGCACCCTCGGTCCGTGAGTGTGCAAGTGTTTTCTCATGGCAGAGTTATCACGGAACATCTTATTGCAGCCCTTGTGGGGACAGGCTATAGTTCTGGCGATGTCGTCGTTCTGTTTACGGGGCTTCATCTTTGCGAACTCGGCAAGTTGTTTGGGGTCGCTGAGATCCACCCCCGGGATCCCTCCGGGGAGGGCTTTCTTCCCCGTCATGTATTCGGTGTAGTCGGGGTCGGGCTCCGGCGTCATAGAATCGTCGACGCAGAGGCCCTTTTTGTCGTCATCGCTGCCAGACGCCCAGACGGTGACGGAAAACTCCCCTTCCAGCGTCTTAATCTGTACCTGCTTGCGGTCCCACTTGCGGGCGGCTCGCTTGTGCTCGGACTGCACCTGCTCATCGGTCAGCTTGCCCTTCCCGCCGGAGCGCTTGCCCTTGCGGCCCCGCTTGTTGCCACCGTGGGTGGACGAGTCATAAATGACGTCGCTGGTGGACACCGGGATCTGCTCGTAGGCGGACAGACCCTCCGATTCCGAGTCCGGCCCGACCACCTCCTCTTGCGGCTGGAGGATGATCCCCTGGTTGGAGCCGTCCAGCAAGGGCTGCAGGGAAATGAGCTGCTGGTCGTCACAGGACGTGCTCACGACAGTTTCCACGGGCATACCGACAAGGATATCCGCAATTTCGACTTCACGAGTGTCCGAAACTACGACCTCGGACGCAATATCGGTAGATCCCAAGTTATTCATATTTACATTACAATGGGGCACTAGTCCTAAGAGAATAAAGAAAGTTTTTTAGTTGTTAGAATTCTGGAAGAAAACCTTAATTGATACACTCTCTATACTTTGATCACACTAGTAGAAAATAAAATCACTGACGAATCAGTCAGAAATTCGAAGTTTCAATAAATCAGATACGTACGTTCACCTTTAGACGAATCATAGCCAGGTACTTCGCTGAAGATATACAGTTCGTTATTATAACTCATTACAGAAGCTACTTTAGAAACTGGGAGAAATTAAAAATAATAGTAAACATCTATCGACCAAATATCAACAAAAAAATTCTGATGTTAAACTACGAATAACACAAAAAACGACAGAAACATCTGTCCGCCATTTTATTTCCAGCCCAGTGACGTTGCCATCTTTCTGCACAATTTATTTGAAACGACCTTCTATATAAATTTCTCTACTCTTTGCTTTTTTGTTCATGGCTAGATAAGCTAAATATACACCAAGGAGAATAATCTGCAGAAATTGCCTATTTTCTCCCAAATGATTAGCGTTTGCATTTCAAGAAAGCATAGAGATAAAAAAAAAGTCGCCAATCAAACAGTAGAAAAAGGCAAGTCTTGCACACCTAGTCCCTTTGTGTATGCCCAGCTACAATGACTCGTTGACAACATTAAAAAAAAAACTTATGATTTATTTTTTAAAAAATAATAAAAGTTTTTTATATCTTATTATTTGAGGCTTTTGGAAACCTTAATTCGTTGGTAATAAGGGCAAAGCCTTGGAATGGATAATCAATGTACGTTTTAAAAGAGCACCAATCGGATCACCGAACAAAGGAAAATTCAGAATCGAAAGCTGAAAAAAACGTCACCAGATTCAAGCTAAATAGGAAGTGACAGTCAAACGTGTAATAACTGTAACCAGGAATTTAATTCTCAGTTTTTTTAACGTCTAGAAGCATGACCGGTTGGATTCTTCTATTGGGTTTATAAAGGGTTACTATCAGGTGAGACATTTTGGTAGCCAAAGGAGCCACGTGTATTGTTAAATACGCTTTTAGAACCAATTGGTGTTCATGATTTCATTCTGTAATCAATTTCTAAAAAGTAAGAATATAGTAAGAAAATTTTTGTTGCTGTACTGATCCGAAGACCTTTTCTTAAATTTTGAAATGTAATTTTTGTGTGTAATAAATTTTAAAGTTGTCGGGAATATTTTCTCTGCATTTTGAAGTTATCATGAATTTTTGAAATTGGTTAATTATTCAAATTTTCAACTTTTTCGCAAACCAGTTTTAGTCAATCGGTGGGTTCTTATAATAATTTGCTTGGTTGGATACTACTGAACTGTCTTAAAATGAAATAAAATTGCCTCCTCCCACTGAATTTTTTTTTTTAATGTAATCAATGGCCCTAAATAATTCTGCCTGTTAGACAGAAACAAAATTATTCTATTATAAAGTAAGTATATTTTGGTGTCTCTTGTGACTGTCTCTTTTGGCGAGCTGGGTAAATGGGCTATAAAGCCTACACTCTCCCTTCTAGAGGGCGCAATCACTGTAATTTGTCAAGTATATTTTGGTACGGAATAATCGCTATCACATGCCACCAAAATTGGAGGAAAGATTGTCGGATCAGATCCGGACAAAGAATACACGAATTTTCTTAGGGGCCCTAAAATTTTCTGTAGAAGCTCACACCCAAGTAGCAACACAGCAGTATTGGGCGATATCGGCAACAAGAGCTCAGGAACATTGGCCAACGTCAGCCTCACAACCATCGGCCGATGCATAATGATAATGGACTACATTTTACCGACGCTGGGCAATATCGGAATGCAATATTGGGCGATGACGGACGGATAACATTTTATTTTATCGATATTGGGCAAGGTTGAATTGCTGTTTTGACCATAGGTATAGAAAAACCGTACTCTATAGCCAACTATCTATAGAGAGGAAACGGGGGTCAAAATCTGTTTCTTTTGAATACCTCAACATGGCAGCGAACGTCTTTTTTTTTAAAAAATATATCTACGATTTTGACCAGTATTGACATGCTTTTTCTTTATCAATTACATGGCAATAAAACTGTTTTAAATTTTGCCCACTTTCTCTCGCAGCATTTTCCCAATAAAAAGAAACTTGCTATTGCGACTTGTAATTTTAGTGATTAAAAATAAAATAGTGCAAAATGTTTAAAGAAGACATTTCGCACTATTTTATTTTTAGTCACTACAATTACAAGTCCGCTAAAATTGAGTAATCCACTGCCCCAGCCAGAACCTTCCCAATTCTCTTGGTGTGTCGGCATCTACATGCTTCATTTTAATATATGTACTTGCTAAAAAAAAATAGAGTGAAATGTATGAATTCACAGGAAAAAATGGATTAAGGTAGATTCATCTATTAAATATGCTGCTTTCGAAAATTACAGGCAAATTTTTTTTTTTGTAAGTAATTATAGTTATGAGCTTTAATTCATGGAAAGTCTGTAGGTAAGAAAGGTAATATATATCAAAGAAAGGGGTATTGGTCTGATTTCCTCTGTGACATCTGTTTATACAACAATAACTCAGCACAAACAATAATACGGAATAGTTCAGTTTGAAATATCATCGCACTAGAGCTACACGAGGGCTAATGGCAACGGACGTCGTTTTAGAACCACAACCAAGTGATGAGCCGACACTTGAGTAGGCACCCAACGCAACCGTTAAGGGCGATATCGTACGCAGCGTTAGGACTTTGAAGTAGTATTTTTAAAGTGCACTCCCTCCACAGAGGTATTATTCGTCTGACATAATTGCATTAATTAATTGTACTTACTAATTCTATCGATACTCTTATCTTCCACAATGACAGATAAAACAGTAATTTTGTCATTATAAACACTCCAATATAGAAAACTTTAAAACTGGATTACATTAATTTATTCAAATTACACTACACTAACCAATTGTATGGATAATGAAAGAAAGTTAATTTGGGTTTCGGCCAGGGTCATAAATTCCCATTACCGGTAGTATGGTTTATATTTTTGTATTTTAAAACACACTTTAGGTTCAGGATTTAAAAAAATTACATTAACCAATTATATTAATGATATTATTATAATTAAGTCCATATAAATAAATTCATGGCATAATTTATTTTAATTACATTTCAATCGATATTAAAAAAAAAAATCCCCTCCTTTCAACCAGAAAAGTTATTATAATATAATTGAGAATTATTATAACTGTTGAAAACTGTACTGATTTCTTTCGAAATTAAAAAAAAAAAATAAAAAAAAAATAAATTTATTCACATCTAGAGTTGCCAAAATAGAGAGTTTTAGCTAAATGTGGTAGTAACGCTTAAGCTGAGTGATCACGTCTCAATTTTCACCAATCAGGAAACTCAACTGGTCTGTTCTCTAGACTTTTGTCAATTTTTTTTAGTTTTTCAGTTTACGCATTTTCAAGAGAACAGCAGGTTAACAACCTTTGTTTACATTTTAAATCTTTTATTTACAATTAGAATTACCATAATACAATCTCACTAGATCATAAACGCTTTATCTGTTCATCATCTGTTAGAAAATTTTAACTATTTTGAAAAACTTAAACGCTATGGCTGCTCTCTTCGCGTGCACTAAATGCAACAGTCGCCATCCATTTGAAGAATTGTCCCAAGGTCAACAACTTTGCAAAGTAAGTTATTATTTATATTAATAACAGATTTTATAAACTTAATCCATACGATACGATGACACGATGTAACAAACTTGGATCTTAAGAAATGTATTAGGGCCAAATCATACATGTAGGGTTGCAAAAATTTCTTAGATAAGACCCCTTTTTGTGACTCATTTCTTTCTTCCTAACCATTTATGAGTAACGCAATGACTTCAGTTTCATTTATAAAATGTCAATTAAATCAGTTGGTGTTAATTTACTCCTATGGCATCAGTGTCGCTTTAACTTAAATATTAAAAATGTAGTAATTTTGTTATTTGTTTTTTAATAAAAGGTTTTTTATTTCTTAATCTAAAGGAGAACTCCATGATTTTACGTGAAGTCGAGAAATGTTAACAAGTCAAAATGATAACAAAGCGGGCATTTGACAAGTCTGGTCATCTAAACATGACTGCAAATACTTGCTTAAAATACTGCTCAAAAACTGAAAATGTCTGCTGCAGAAAGCATGATAGCAATTTACTATACGGTCACCCTTGAAGAATTTTCCCAAATCTTGCCAAAAGTCGGTATTTTGGCGACTTTTTGAAAACCATGATTAAAAGAAAAGGACCGTTTAAGAAAATTGACTGGCGAGAAAATGGATAAAAAAAATCCTTGAAATCGTACGTAATGAAAAAAAAACCCAACCTTTACCCTAATTGCTGTAACTCTGAGAATGATTGCCAGAAAAAATTATTTAACACCAAATGTTAAAAAGAAACGCTAAGTACAGTAAATCTGTTCTGAGAACATTAGTGTTTTCTTTGCTAAAAATTACTGAAACGTTATAAAATATATGAGTGTAGTATTGCAGATATTAAAACTACCTGTTTCCACTGAAAGGTACCTCACTCGGTAGATCAAGTTGCATGGGCTCATGTACTATTATATTTGAATTTCATATAACCTTGATGGCTGTTGGTAATTCAGTAGTTAAATCTGTACCTTATGTGCTACTTGGCATGAAGAGGCTAAGTAATGGGGTAAAAGGGTTGTAAACTTTGGCAAAGTTTGCTGAAAACACAGTCTGGTTAAGTCACCCAATTTTCTTCGCCAACTGTTGCTATATTTGGTGAACAATCGGCATATGTTCTCCTTTAGGTTTTCCATTTTATATTTTTGTGTTTTTAACAACAGAAAAATACTATATTGCATATTTCTTAGAATTGTCGAGGATCTTTTCCAACTGTGAAGTGTACTTACTGTAGAACTGAATTTCAAGATGAGTAAGTTAATTTTGGATTTATTATCTATTTTTTAAGATAAAAAAAATGTACATTGTGACTTATGTAAAGAATATAGCAAAAGCCATTACCATACATTATAGAAATAAGAATCCTGTAATTAATGTTGTACAAAATTTACCATTGCTAAACACATCTTTATACTCCCTCCAAGACAGTGTAATGTTTCTTGCAGAAAAAGTTTAGGTTATAAGTATTAATTGTACTCCATAGGGATTGGAAAGTTGCTTTTAGAAAGTAACTCTGTTACAGTCACTAAAAAAAAGTAGCTTTGTTACAGTTACTTAATCAAAAAAGTAACTCTGTTAGTTACTTAATCAAAAAAAAAGTAACTGTTAGTTACTTAATCAAAAAAGTAACTCTGTTACAGATACTTAACATGCAGAGTAACGCATTACAGTTACTTAATACGAAAAGTAACAATTCACAGTTACTTTTTGAAATTTCAAGAGAGAAAAATTGTAATAAGAAATTGAAATTAGAAAAATTTAAATTTTTCCTTACTGCTAAAAGTAACTAAGTTACAGTTCGAGTTACTTTCTGAAAAATATAACAGTGTTACCCGACGTTACCTAAAAATCAGAATGGATGAAGTTATTTTGAATATTCCAGACTTCGCAGATAGTTATTGAAGTAGATATAATCTGAATTTTTGTCTGTAACTCGATTCTTTTGCCATGAAGTGTACCATCAATGTCTTTTATAATCAGATTTAAAATTGTATATAATGTATAATTGCATTAATGTATGTAATTGTATATAACTCCAATATCTTTTTTTCTAATGCTGCTTATAATTTGCCAGGTCTAAAGGTAGTCCTGCTCTGGTGTGCAAGAAATGCGAATACAATGTCAAGTTATATGGAAAGGTACGTAATGTTATTTTCCCCTTCAAATATTGTTTAAAACTGATATTTGGACTTTTTATAAGTTCTACTACTGGTTCGAAAGAACTTTAATAAAAAATATTTGTATCTGTTTAATACTTTTCTTTGATGTAAGTATTTTTCTTTTATGATTTCCAGCCCAGTGCTTGCGAGTATTGCAATATTATAGCTGCATTTATCGGTGCCAAGTGTCAAAGATGTACGAATTCAGAGAAGCGCTACGGACCTCCTATCTCTTGTGACCAGTGTAAGCAGAGGTGTGCATTTGATAGAAAAGATGATAGCAGGAAAAAGGTATATATGCTTTCAATATATTTAAACAATAGAAAATTTTAATGCAAATATTTCCAACTTATAAAGTAATATGATTGGATTTGTTATAGTTGCAGCAATAAAAGGATATCTAAATGTCAAATTAACTAGTGTAGTTTAGCATTAAAAACTCGAAAGTTCTGTTAGATCTATTTTTCCTAAACTCCAAATAACAATGATTTAGTGCTTATAAAGTGTTACTGTAATTATAAAACAGACTATCTTATTTAGTTTTTTTTAAAATACAGTGTTTGAAATCTTATATTTCATTTAAAATTCATCATACGAGGAGAATTAAAGGCATATGTGCACTTTGTCAAGCTTTATTTACGTAAGGATTAAAATTAGTTATCAATCTCTCTTCAATTTATATTTATTTTTTTCTTCGTGCACTAGGTTGATGGCAAACTTCTGTGCTGGTTGTGTACCCTATCCTATAAGCGTGCTCTGGCAAAAACAATCCAAGGCACGTCTCGTCATTCATCCTCAAGCAAATCTCACCACCATTCGTCTCAAAACCATAAGCGGTCATCAAGTCATTCGAGCAAGTCAAAGTAAGCTACCCACTTGAAAAATTTGACGCTGAGTTTCACTAAAAAAGTGGTTCCGATCGTCTGTATATTTACTATGCTAGCCTCGAAAATACATTCTTCCCCCATCCCTTCGCTTGGTTTTCTAAGTAACGAGGGGAGCATCGCTTTTCTAAACCTTACACATTTGAGGTTCTGTTGTGAGGTTAACAATCTGTTAAAACCCGAGTAGGATGGGGGGGAAAACACGCTTGCACGGTTTCGAAAACCACATGTGGAGATGGGGGATGAAAATGCTTTCAAGGCTCCCATTCCAGACAGACATAGCATAGTAGCTGTAAACGACTGTGAGGTGAAATATTTCGCCATCTTTTTGGCATTGGTTGATCCATTTTTGGGTTTTTGGAAGCATAAACCTGAGAAATGGTTCAACCGAATACCCACAGTATGGTGAAACATTTCCTCACACAGTAGTTGCAGCTACAAAAACCAATTTTTATTGAAACTTAACATCAAACTTTGTACAGTGTAAATTCATTGGAAAACAAAAAGATGATTTAATAATTACTCGGGTTTATAAAAATGTTCCAAATAATTTATTGGTTTTTACTGCATGAAACGCAAATTTAAAATTGAAAATCATTAAGTAAAAAAATAATTATGTTTGTGTTGCGAATAGTTTTAAAAGACTCTTCCATACTTAAAAATTAGTTAAAAAAGTAAAAATTAAAATTATTAAAAAAGTTACAAGTGTCATTGAGATATGTCCTATACAGGTGTATGCCTTTTCTCATGTGTTTAAAAATGTGTCCTTACATTTAAATCTGCCTAATTTGAATATTTTGATTTTCAGGAAAAGTGAACATTCTCCTAGTAAAAAACCTCGCATTGATATAACTAAGTCGTCTTCAAATGGCAGTTTGCCAACAAGGTATGAAACTGCAATAGAGTAATTTCATTGAATTAATATTGAGGGCCTTATGTTGTGGGACCCTCTGCCATTCTTCTTAAATGCTTTTTGTATTCTTATTAAATTAAATGTGTTATTGTGTGGCCTTTTTTACAGTGAGAAAAGCACCTTGTTAGATACCGGAACTAGTGACCATGTAGTTGCAATGCATCAATTAATCGATCAGATCGCATCTCTTGAAAAACAGCTTCAGGTTAAAGATCAGGAAATGCTTAGTAGAGAAAAACAGGTACTTGATGATATCTGTCAATTTGTAAAATTTCTTAATAGAATTTACTTATTATTTGATGCTCGTAAACTTGTAACCTTCTGATTGTTAGACCCAAATTTTTCAGTAATTTGTGTAACAGTCTTGTGGCAATTATCATTAATTTAATAAATTGGTATTAATAATATTCAACCCATTCCATTTTGAAAAGAGCTTAAGAACATTTCTTCAAAAATAAACAGAATTCTGATTTTCTAGATAAAATGTTATTAAAAAAAATTTTCGGGAAATGCCGTGATATATACATTTGTGCTCTTTTTGAGGCTGTTTGGAAGTTTTAAATTTTCAATTGTTTGCTTTTAAAACTTGAAGTTAAATTTTCAACTTGAATTAATTTTTTTATTGTGTTTAATTATTATATTGTGTATTTTGTAACGAGACTTAGATTTGTACATTTTGCTATTGTCTCATTTTTCATGTTCACGCACATGCGATATTCGTTAGTTTAAGTTTTTGAAATATCTTTAAAATTCACTTGAAGGGATACGTTTTTGGTGTAACAGTAGTTTTGTGACGGCTGTTTCATCTGTTTTAAAGAAATAAAGCTAATTATTTGAGTTTTTCTGTGAAAAGAACTGCTTTTTTGTACGTAGTGCTTCAACTTATGTACAGTGGTGGCCAAGAGTGTGGACACTTTTTGAAAGTTTCTTGTTTTTCAACATTATGTGCTTGTAGAATATATAATTTTTCACTTTTGGCAATTTTTATTACTAAATTCTACATTAAATTATCTTCAATTTAATGTATAAACAATTGTATTTAAGTGAAAATTAATATATTTTACAAGCACACAGTTACATGAAACTTAAAAAAAAGTGTCCACACTTTTGGCCACCACTGTATTTTTTAGAATTAGAAGTAGATTTATGATAGTCTTATAAATATTTGTAGTACATATATCTTCATAATAATTTTTTTTAAAGGCTGCTGAGCAAAAATCCCAGCATAGCCTGATTGAACGAGAATTGCGTTTGAAAATACAAACCATGCAGAAGTCTCACGGTGATATAGTAGAAGACTTGCAGGTAAAAATAAATCTTATCAAGGCATATTGATGTCCAATGTGGTACTGTGCATTAGAAAATTAAGATTTTGTTACTTGCATTTTCAGTCTAAGGTACGAGTACTTCAGAAGCAGGTCATTACACTGACTAAGGAGAATAAAGATAAGAAAAAGAATAAAGATACCGACAGCCCCCAACGTTTATGAAACTTCATATCATTTACTATTTACCTTCTAAAAAATAACAACTACAATTTCTACAATATAAAATTTTTCTTCTTGCGTCCTTATTTACTGTTAAAAAAATTATAACATATGGATTTTGTAGTAATGCTTTGTAAATCAATTAAGCAAAATATAATTTATTTTTTCTTATACCTTAAAATGTATTATTTAAAAGTGCCTTTATTTTATCGTATGATTTTTTCATTACTGTATACATTGATTTTAGCATTACTGGACTATACATAAAAACATGTTCTTTGGTACCTTTTTTTGTGCCAAAATTTTTAATGTTTTTTTTTTCTTATAAGAACACATTGTAGTTCCTTATAATTTTAGCTCATGTGTCTTAATGTTTGGTTTTTACATTTGATCAAGATGTAGTTATTCAATATATTTCAGATGTTAGTAAATAAATACCTGGGATGTTATTTTTTCCCTTTTAAGTTCATAGAGTAGTTTGTTATAACATTTTTTTTTTTTTTTTTGTATATTATGATAATTGTAAAATAAGTCTTATTAAAATCCTGTTTAAAAAAAAAGAGGATTGTTAAAAAATCTACATAAACTGATTCAGCTTTGAAATGTAAATTAGAAGCAAAATAATATGCTATTGATTTAATTGGAACCCTTGTTGATAGTGTTATTTGTTATGTACTTTTATTACAAGTCCCTGAATTTTAACATTAAACAATTTTGTTTCCTTTCACTTATAGCTCAATATATCTATTCCTCATGTATTTAGAGATCATGTATATGATTTACATTGTACATTGAATGTGACTGCACATAAATATAAAATATTTTATGGGGATTTTTCTTGGAATATCGTGAAATATTTCCTTCATTTTTACATTTGTAACTGCAAACCTATGATTGTAAAATTAACCCTTTCACTCCCAACATTTGGAATAATCAAACTTGTATTTAAGTAATGTGTTTTTTTTTTGCAACATCAGATGGAAGAATCATGTCTTTTGAACAATTAAATGATGTTTGTTGTAGTTAAAGAAAAACATGGTAAAAATGAAGTTCATTCTGAAACAATTTCATTAAATAAATTGGCCCTAAATTCTTCATGCTAGCACTTTTAAATGTTTAAAGATTGGATTTTAGCTATTTTCTTTAAAAAAGTTTCTAAATTAAAAAAAAAATGCATTCAAAAGCTACGTTTCCAAAATCTTCCTTAATTTTAGTTTAATTTTTTTTTTTTACTTTTCCTCTACTTTTTACCATTTATTACCACAAATTTAGACTTTAAGAATAATAAATAAAAAGCTAAGGCTGAAAGGGTTAACAGTTTTTCAAACTTCTCAAAAATGGACCTTTTGTTAGTTACTATTGTTGAACTTATTATAAATACCATAAAGGTTAAGTTATTGAACATATTTTTTTAGTAAATATAAAGTTAGTTATGAATAACAATCTTTTATAATTTGACAAATGTTAATTAATGAACTTTTAACCTTTTGTGAAGTTTAAACGAATTGAATTTTTATGTAAATACTAGTTTAAGTGTCAATTAAGAGTGTTTTAAAGACAATGCATATTTAATTTTTTTTGCATGGTATTAAATATCCAAATTAGGTAATGGATTGAAAAATAACTATATTTTGTATATATTTGAAAACACAGCAGTTTTGTTATGCATGAAAACTGAATGTTTTTAAAGGAAATGATAGGCAACATGGGTATCTTTTAAAATAAGTGTTATGGTTGATTGTGTGTAATTTATTTCATTTGTAGAAGAAGAAAAAAAAGTTTGAATATTTTGTATGAATTTTTATCTTCAGGTTCACTATTTGAGTTGCATTATATGTAATATATTACTGTATGAATTTTTGCATTTGAGAAAATCAGATGTGTATTTTCATTATATACTTAATTATTTATTTTTATCATTAGTGTAGACATTTCTCAATCAGTTTTTAGACGTGTTGCATTTGTAAGATGATCATTGTTTTTAGTGATTTTATTTTTGACCTCAATGTGCTTATGAAAATTTATCAATGAATGATAAACAAGTGTTTACTGTAGTACAACTGATTTTTTTAAGCTTATATTGGATCAGGGTGGTGATAAAGCTGGAGAATTCCTGAATTTCTCAAGAAAATAGTTTTCCCAGTTCTGTCTCCACCCTATTAATAAAAATGAATTTTGGATTTTGATTTATATTGATGTAAAATCCATAACTTATTCTAATATTGTATGATTGTTAATGTTTTAAAGTATGCTTATGTGTCTTATTTATTATATATGATTTTTTTGTGGTATTTACCAATTGTGTTTTCTGTTTTGCATTGTTTACAAAGCCGTAAAAAATAATTTGAAAGGCCCATATATTTTTTTATTCCCTGAAATTAAAATTATATTTGGTCAAGTAAGAATAAAGAAATTTCTTTTAACCCTGTAATGCATGAACTTTTTTCTTTCATCGTAAAAAAATTAATTGGTATCTTTAATATTATGTGAAAAATACTGAAAAAAAAAACCTGCCTTGGAATTTAAATAATTCAATTTTTTTTAATTTTGCCATATGGCAAAAAACAACTACAAAATTCCAATTTTGATAAGAATGGCTAGAAAACTAAATATATTCTAAAAGAACCCTCTTGAACTATATATTTTCAAAACAATTTATTTGTATTTAGTATTAATATTATTATACTTTGAATACTGCCAAAGACGTAATTTCACAACAGATAACTTCACTCTTTAATTTTGAATACACTTTTACTACTGTCATCTATGAGGGTTATTAGTAACTAAAACTTCAAAATGGAATGTAATAGATAAAAAAAAACACTTTGAAAGGGAGCTCTACTTTAATAAAGTGGATTATGTTACTTGTTGCCATATGGCAATAGTATGCATTAGAGTGTTAATCTATAACTTCATATAATAACCAAGTTAAAATTTAATACCTTTGTTTTTAATTGCAATTAATTTGTTAAACATTAAAAACTATTAAAGCAGTTTTTGAAAACTTTCCCTCAAATTTTGGTTGGAATTCTTGGTTTTGGTGTTTTACTATGTGATTAACCCTTTCAACCCCAATGACAATTTGGCATCACTTTAGAATTTTTTTTTTCTGACCTATAGCCATTTATGATATCAAAATGTGCATAATTCGATTCTTCAAACTTTTTTCCTATTGGAAAATATATTTTATTAATCCCAATGGATGTAGCCCTATTATTTTTTTTAAATAGGATCAGAAACATGATGCCAAATGGCATCACTGGGACTGAAAGCGTTAATAGTGTTTTGGCCCCATAGCTATATCTGCATATGAAACTGTGTTGCTAAATATATATGTCCTAGTACACTGATAAAATGTAGTCAACATGGATTTTATTTTTATTAAACTTTTACACATTCTTCCTTGTGTTTGTTTTCTACTTCTTCATTAGTATGGTCAACAACTGTCTTGCCCCGTGCATGTCCATTTGCAACTTTTTCATAGGCTTGTGGCATTTCTTCAAACTTGTAAACCTTTTCAACGACAGGGATGATCTGAAATTAAAATGGTATCCTTATAAACAAAATTGGCCACAAAAGCATTGAAACATTTTGCCTTTATGATAATTGAAGGGCTTAGTAGAAGAACCTGCTTAGAGTGACATTTTTGAATTTTTTTTAATTTTAATGTCAAGGACATATTACTTCATTCTGTAACAGTAACTTTCCCCTTTCTCATAAACAAGTCAAGTATATTTTTTACACAAGTACTGTCGTTTTATACAGACCTGAGTGCAAACGAAAAACTTTGAGCTCGTTTTCGCTTTTTTTTTGTCACCTAGCGCATTCTTTCATAAAGCTCTTCAATTATGCTATAACATCTTGTTAAACAGTAGAAAATGTTGCAGAAATGCACAATTTAATGTCAGTTTATTTAAATAAATTTTTTATTTTTTTAGTTTGGAAGTTTCAAAGCAATTCTTATTTTTTTTGTGCAAAAAATTTAAGTATATAATAAATTAGGGGAGAGTGTTGTACCTTGGGACAATTTTTACATTTTAATTTTTTTCATCGATAATTATTGTCAAAATAAAAATTTCAAAGCAGCATTTCAACACACCAATATATTCCTCCATAATATATTTTTTAAAATGCTGGCAGCTTGAAATTAAAAAATTGCCACTCATTTAAAGTAGAGAGGATAAACTGTCCCAAGGTACAACATGATGTTGTACCTTGGGACATGCTTTATAATTCAGTTAATAGTTATACACTTGAACTAATTTGTGTCAGGAAACAAACTTTATTTCAAAATACATCAGAAAATGTGCTCTTTAGAACATTTCATCACACGGAAGGAAAAAGATTTATCAGGTGTTGCCAGAATTATATTTTCAAACTTCAATCATTATAAAATATATCCACAACAAAGCTGAGTTGTATTTTACATGTTTTGTGGAATTGCTCTTAAAATAAATAATAAAGATATTTTTATTTATCCAAATTATTAAGAATTTAATCAAAATATTAATACTGTCCCAAGGTACAACACACTACATGTTTTAAATAAAAGCAAGATAGTGGCCAATCCAAATGCATTATCATTATTTTCTCATAACCAAAATATTTTAAAATCTTCTCTTTTATGAAGAAAATAAAATGCAGTTGACTTTTTGTAAGAGTACTAAGGTAAAAAATTATATTAGAATGAGAAAAATATTTACTTTGGGGTAATGAAATATTATTTTTTGTCACCATTTCATCAATTCAATGATGCTAGTGTTAAATTTTATTATGATGATGTCTGTTGGTTAAGGCTACTATTAGAAATAAACAATGTATGAATATTGCCAATAGATTCTTAGAAATTGTCAGTGTCCCAAGGTACAACACTCTCCCCTACATGTTCTGCATAATTTAATTTTTTTTTAAAAAGTTGCATACTATTTTGCTAAGTTGAATGCTGCAGTTAATAATCAATGTTTCTAAATATGAAACTTTTGCACTTCCAAAACTACATTATACACCTCTATATTTTTGCTTCATATGAAGAAATTAAAAAAGTTCAATAGCCAGCGAAACAGTAAATAATGCTCTATAGTTGGCTTTAAACCAGTGTTTATGTCTAAATATGTTTAACTTCACATAATACTTAAAAAGAATCTTATGACTACAGTTATAATATTGTTAGATCTATCACAACCTTATTTTTTTCAATGAGGCTGCATTGTTGGCGGATCAGCCTTTGCAGACTGCATATTCCCCAGAACTGAGAGCTACTTTCTTGTGGCACCATCTAGGTGACTCTCGCTACCAATTTTACGGCTCATATTTCAAGGAATCTGATCATCAAAATTGGTAGCGAGAAAAGTATGCTGAGAGAACCCAAGCCAATGGGGGATACTCAAGGGATCTTTTACATATCATATGACATGCGTGACCACAATTTTCCCATCCAGAAAATCTGGCGACTCAGCCTGGGCTTGAACCTGCAAACTTGGGCTTATGAAGCACATGCATAATACCTCTCAGTCACTGAGCGGCTACAACTTTAAAATGGAATTGAACAAAAGTTTTAATAGGAACAATACATGGTTTAAATTGTACCTGCTTGTTATCAACCATTCTTGCTATAGTCTTGAGTGTACATCCATTTGGTATAAAGTAAGCCCATCTTAGAGATTTTCCATCTTTAAGAGACTAAAAAATATAATTTTTTACTATCAGTAATTTAATACCTTTAAATATTATTTTGAAAACATTCCGTAAAGAATAGAGAATTTTGTTAAAAGGTGATTATATAATTTGAATGAGTGGCTCTAATCCTTAAATTTTTCGTGAAATTGAACTTTCAGGTTAATATCTATAATTATTATTCCGAGATTTATGCGACTTTATGCAATATGAAGCATAGTCTAGTTAATTAAATATAATGTTTTTTGTTGTTGCCATGAAAATTTGAAAGAATTGAAATAACAATCTACACTGCTCAAAAGAAGTAGGGGAATGCATGGTTCAAACCTTTTCATCCCCAATGATTCCATTTGAAATCATCAGCTCGATTTTTTTCTCACTAAGTTTCTCACTTATTTATCGTTAGATGGGAGAATCATGTCTTTTGAGGAATTAAATAATGTTTGTTTGAATTGAATGAAAATATGAAAAACATGGTAAAATAAAGTTCACCCCCAAAAACCTTTATGAAGTAAATTGACCCTAAATAATTCACGCTTGCATTCTTAGCTGTTTAAAAATTGATTCAAACTTTTTTTTAACAAATAAAGTTTTGAAAAAGTTGTTATAATTTATTCAAAAGTTATAATTCAAATTTTACCCCTTTAAATTTTAGTTTAATTAAGATCCCCCTCCCCCGTTTTTTACCAGTTCATTCTGAATGCATAATGAAACCATTTCGCAAATTTTAGATTTTTAGAATAAAATATAAAAAGTTGGAACTAAAAGGGTTAACAAAAGAGCTCAAAGTGCTCCTCGAATTGTTTTGTGCAGTGTATTTAAAAAACTAAAAATTCCCCAAGTATCTTTTTTTTTAATTTTTATATATAATGTGAATACTTTGATTATATAATCAATGGTTCCAAAAATAAATAATAATGAAAATTGAAGTGTAAACTGGACTATATATGAAGAGCTTAGTGGAAGAACGTGCTAAAAGGAGAAAACCTAAGCTTTAAAGTGAGCGCGGTGAGCTTTTTTATTTGTACTTGGATACGTTTAAAAAGGCACTTACAAAAGGTAAAAAGTAAATGAAAAGCAGAATATTTTTATCAGCCGTATCAGCCATAATGTTCATTGACACAAAAATCATTTTTTTTCGAAAAATTCCACTTAGCATGTTCTTCTACTAATCTCTTCATACCAGCTAAGAATTAAAAAAAAAACTTAGTTTAAATAGTAGTTGATACAAACAGCTGGAAATGACCATACCATTGCTGTATCTAAACCGGCTTGTACGACCGACAAAGCAGTTCCAAATAGCACTCCCTTATCATCTGCATTTTTAAGTAGAGGAGAGACCACAGTAATGTATTTGCAGTTTCTCCACGACTTGAGTAAGTTGATTGTTAGGTCATGATATTCTCCACCAACGTTATCAAATATTAGGTCAAACCTACAAAAGAAACACTCATATACTTAACATCTTTGCCTTCACTTTAATACTTCGTTTAAACTTTTTCTCAATACTAACTTTTCTTTTATTATAAACTAGAATTTTCAAAAGTGCAGATACCAAGATAGTCAAGTTGATCTTGGATGTCTTGGTAAAGTTTTTTCAGTGGTAATTTATTGGACATTTTGGATAAAAATTTGTTTTTTTTTGTTTTGTTCCCCTTTTATTTGGGTATAATCTGAAATGTTTCTGTTAATTTTCCTTGAGGACTTTTATTGTATAATTTTATGTGTTGTTTGGAAGAGCCCAGGGGCCCCTCGCAACCAATGTATCCTGTTTTTGAAAAAATAAAAGTTTCTTCTTCTTTAAAACAAAAGTTAAAATGGTCTAGTAATCACAAAAAAAAAAAAAAAAAAAAAAAAAATGACAGAGCTTGTTTGATTATTCATAGCACAAAATTATGCATTTTCTGACCCTCAAAACTACAAATTCCACTAAATCGACATAACCCTCTGCAATAGTCACGGGGGACGTGTACTTTTATTTAACTATTTAACAGGGGCAGAGAGGAAAATTGCACGCAGGGTTTCAGATTCGTAGTCTGTTAAGAAGTGTGCAAAAAGCGCCTCTGATTGCCTTGGTTACATTGATCCTGTGGTCACCTTCTCAAACTTTCTAGATAGATCATGACTCAACTATTCATGCACCTAGTGGTTTTATATCGAGGTTAGATTTTATTGGCGCGTGGCAAGGATAGGTTGACAAAGGTGTATAAGGTATAATTTCACAATATTTTAGCAGTGGGAATTTTGTCTCATGTTTTTATAAAGAATATGTATGCATAGGATTTTTTTTTCTGGAGTAAGGAGGCTATGTTTTGTTTTTTAAAATAAAAAATCTAGTCTACACAAATGAACATACGAGATAAATTTACCCTTTTAGCTCTTTCAAGTTGTACTTGAACTCTGGGCATTTATAATCTAAAACGTTTTCAGCGCCAAGGTTTTGAATCATTTCAACTGCATCAGTTGCACAGATTGCAGTAACTTCAGCTCCCCATGCTTTAAGTAACTAACGTAATAAAATAATTGCTTACTTCAAAATTACATAAAAACATATTTTAATACTAGTCTATACCTAATTTGATTAACATCATCTTCATGCTTAAATTATTAACTCAAAAATTACTGAAAAATGGAGTTAGAACAATAACCAATGCAGAAAATCCATGCTTTAACCCAAGAAATAATACATTAAAAAAACCTGGCAAAATGCTGAGAACCTATTATTAATTTATGTAATGAAAAATTACCACAGTAGTTAAATAAATTTCATATATTAGATATATTCAATACATTAGAGAACCGAGTTTGCATAGTTTTTTGTTAGTTTAAACAGCTAATCTAATTACAAATTTAGATTTGCCACATAATAAATCTCATAAAAGACACATTAAAATATCTAACTATTTGTATATAGATTCAAATTTAAAAAAAAAAAAACCCATCAAACTGTGACATAAAGGCATGCTGACCTGCCTATTGAATAATTAAAAATAAGAAAGACAAAAAGCAAAGCTTAAAGTTACATTATAGAAATAAATTCTGGGTGTCTAGTAAACAGGTAATTAACTTTCATTATACATTTAGCTTTCTACAGTTAAGATGTTTTCATTTTATTTTGGTAAGAGAAAAAGTCTGTTAGTCATGAGAATATTTTTCTTTCTGGTCTTCTAGAAAATTCTGTAACTTTGTACATTAACTCCTGAAATATGCCAAATTAGAGGTCATGCAAATACAGAAGTAGAAGTAATAATTTTGGTGCAATACCTGTATAGCAAATGTACCAACACCACCAGAAGCACCTATCACCAGAACTCTGAAACGAAGAGGATTGTTTTTTTTTTAAATGTGTTCAGTAGTAGATTACTATCATTTATTTAATAATATCAGATATATTTAAATGGTAAAGAAACATGTATCAAACTTTTTAAGCTTATAAAGTAATTAAACATTTAAAAAGTTATTTAAGCCTATTTGGTAAAAAGTATCTTTAAGTTTTTTTTAAAATATCAATGAAAATTGAAGAACTAAAACTTTCTTTTGGGTCATTATTTGAAGAAACTTAAAAAATATATATTTATTTGATTTGAAAATATTCTAAAGTAGAAGTCACTAAGATGAGTTTGAAAAATTAGTATTACAATGAATAGGGATTTCAATTAGAGCTCCTTTCCCACTTCCTTTTCTTTATAAGAAACAGGCGATGACTGAAGGGCAACATTTGGTAACAACAACTAGCTTTTATTGAAACATAACACCCCTTGAATTTTATTTGATTACAACATTTAAGACTACTTTTCAAACTATCAAGGGGGGAGGGGGTGAGTCAACATTTAAATTATTAGGGGTGCTGCTTCAACATTTAAATTATTAGGGGTGCTGCTTCAACATTTAAATTATTATTTAACATTTAAATTATAAAAGTGCACCAGAGAACCATACAAGTTTAGTCCTATGCACCCACAAGAATTCATAACGACATGAAACAAATATCATAGACGTACCTTTTACCATAGGCATTTTTTTCTGATAGTTCTCCAAATGTGCTTAACCCAGCCCAAGCAGTTAAACCAGCGTATGGGATGGATGCAGCCTCAGAATGACTTATTGAACTTGGCTTCTTTGAGGACTACATAAAGTAAATCAATAGACAATAAAGTTAGAAAATAAGGTAAGTAAATCAGAAAATTAATTTAAATATTTGTTGCTAACTGTATGCCTTTTGTAAATATTGTATAAAAATATTATAAACATTGTATGTACATAGTATAAAACTGACCACAAAATACTACAATATGGCAAGCACAATATGAAGGAGAATTCAAATAGACTTTCATACATTATATGCAGCATTTCGATAAACAAACAAATTATATATATTTTTTATTTTTCAAATCAACAAGTTATCAGGGCTGCCAGTGCCAGAAAGCTTTGAAAATAGTTGCTTTAGTAGCCTCAGATGTTAAAAAATAGTAGCCCAAATAGTATCCTCTTTTACGTAACTAAATAAAGAACTTTTAATTGTTAGATAACATAAATGTAATTTTTTTTTAATATTTGAAATGAATGTTATCTGAAATTAAATAAAATTTCCAAAAAGTGACCAATTAGTTTAATATGCTTAGATGCAAAAATTTAAAAACTAAAACTTAAGACTTATATCAGCGCAAATCTTAGAATTGTAGCACCAATACTCAGTTAAAAGGATTAATAAAACTGCCAATAGTTTTTCGGATGTATTGCAACAGAAAATTTCATGTTAAATTATTAAACCCATTTATATATAGCTGTTAGAGAACATAAATTAGGATAACATATTTTAAATCTAGGTACTTATTTGTATTGGAATTTAATTAGCAATTGCATAAAAAAAATTCCAAAAACAAAAACATTCCATTAATGATTGGATAAGAAACAGCCATAAAAGTGCCTTTTTTATATTTCAAAAATATATATGTATGGCATATATATTTATCTATTTTTAATTTTTGATTAGCTTTTAGCTTAAAAAACTAGGAAAAACTAACATTCATCTAGAAATAGCCTGTCATTTCACAGAAGCGAGTAGGAAGAGGTTAAAATGCTAAATTGTGCAAAAAAATTTAAGACCACAACCTAAATTTACAAATTGCAACACCAACTTTCAAATGAAAGGATTGATACTGCCGACGAAATTTACTAGAGGATAAATTTAATTTAAAAATATATTATAAAATAAAAACAAATTTATTTTAAATAGTTATCGGTTATTCAAGAAACATAAGGATCAATACTAATCCATGTAAATATGTTTCACTGAAATATCTCGCAGCTTTAAAATACAAGGATGGCTAAATTAAAACTATTAAATATAAGTATTCTTATGTAACACGATCCAGAATCATCGAAATTCACGAGTAAAATATTACTTTTTAAAAAAAATATTAAAAAAAAAAACGTTTGTGGCACAATTCTTTTAGATACCGCCAAATTACCTAATACAAAATAAAAACTTTAAAATAAAGCAAATTAATAACAAACAGACAGAAGTAAATCCTATCCCCAAATGCAGTTTAAAAAAAAATCTTTAACAAAGCATACAAAATCAAATTTTAGTTTCTATAAACTTTACAAAGGCTGCTAAAAAAAAAAAGTTGCTATTTTTAAGTCAAGTGCTATTTTTAAAACACATGGTTTTGCTTTTGTTTTGTGCAAAACAAAAGCAAAACTTGATGAGAACTTTTGATTTGAGAACCAAACGAAAACTAAAGGCATCATCTTCACGCGTTTTGCTCATCGGTAGCCCTGGTGGCGCCATCTATGTAAAAATTATATAACTAAAAATAGTCGCCCAAGACTGAAAATAGTTGAAGGCTTTGCTTAAAATAGTCGTTTTGGGCCCTTTTTGGTCTTAAATAGTTGCCATAGTCGCCTAGACGCTAAAATGGTCGCTTTAGTAGCCTTTTAAGTCGCCACTGGCAGCCCTGAGTTATTTGAAAATTAATTTAAAAGTTCAATGCTATGATTTCCATGAGCTATGACCAAATTAGAATTGCCATATTCAAGTCAAAAAACAAATTTAATAGAATTCAACTAATTTTCTTGCGATTAAAAATGAAAAATTACATTATATTTGAAGATACCCCCTCCCTCCCCACATGATATTCAATTTGAGCCAACATTTCATGTAATTTATGGACACCACCTATGTACTTACATAGCAAATAGATGCTATTACATATTCTGAATGTGAACCACTTTGCCATGGGCTAAGAGCTCCCCAAATCTGGAAAATAAAATAAATGTTAAATAAAATTATGTTTAAAACCTTTTAAAAAAATAATATGTTCCTACTCTCATAGATTTTATTTTGATGCTCCTCAGGCCTAATTAAACTTTTAAAAAATGGCTAATTAATATATTTTTTTAATTAAAAACAATAAGAGTTTTTAAGATAATTAAGAGAAGCGTTTGGTATATTTTAATTTAAAATAGTGATAAATTTTCATACGTATAATCTTTACCTTCATATATATAAAAAAAAATTATGTTAGGAGGATAATACTGAATTTTATTAGGCATCAAAATATTCCAATTAAAATTTGAAATACATTGGGAAAAATGAAATAATTTTCTATCTATTTTTTATTTCTATTTATTATAGTTTAAATTTATTAAAATATCAAACATTTAGAAATTTAAGTTAAAGATACCTCATCTCCACACTTATAATTTTTCACACCTTTTCCAACATATTCCACTGTTCCAGAGAAATCTCTCCCTAGTACTAATGGAAATTCATCAGCATTCAGAGAACATTTGTTTAATTGTCGCACGCAATTAAACGTTTTAGCCCCATATCCTTCTGTAAAGGTAAGCTTCTTTTAGAGCACATTTTAACAAATACCTGTAGGAGGTGATAAGGTACTTCACACTTAAGTGTTAATAATTACTAAATGTTTGATTTAATTATGCTTGATTTGGGTAAATAATTAAAAATCAGATTGAATGATGATTAGATTGAATCATGAATCAGCAAAAAAACTTTGAACAAGAAACACACTTCAAAAATAAAAAACAAATTTTATTTAAACTTAAACCTAAACCGACCTTAAGTTTGCAGTATACAAATGTTCTACGAGAAAAAGGGTAAATAGTTCTCATTTTTGAGTGTGAGAATCGAATACAAAAAGGTATTTCCCATTCAATAAACAAATTTATTTGTTATTTCAAGACATAAATTTATTATTTTTATTAGTTTAGCTTCAGTTAGAGTGTTGTTTTAATTATTTTTTTCCTTCGATTTTGACGTAACAGGGCGCACAAATGGTCGAAGGAGCAGCCAATAGGAGCACGCGAAATTTCGGCGCCAGCAGCGTTGTTTACGCAGATTCCTCCGCCTAGTATATTTCTCTGCTGCAAACTCAAGCTCGGTTTTGGTGTAGGCTGTATGTTCAAAATAAAGGTTTTGGGAATATTGTAAAGAAGAAAATGAATGCAAATTTATGCTATACTGTTTCATTAACGTTATTCATTATGCCATAAGACACTTTTTAATATGGAAAAAATTTATGTAGGTAATATTTTATTTATTTTGTCACAAAATTTATGGTTAAAGTTTAAAAAAAAGTTTGTTCCATAGGTTATGTATAAGAATGCAGATTTAAATATTAGTGGAATTAGAGATTAAAATAATTATAATTTAGTCAGTGATATTAGATGTATTTAAAACAACCATACCTAGCATTCGTGGAATTAGGGATTAAAATAATAATAATTTATTCAATGATATTAGATGTTTTTAAAACAACCATACCTAGCATTCGCACATCCAAAGGATTTACACTTGAAGCATGGACCTTAACCAACATATCAGTGCAGGTATTTTTCACTGTAGGTATCTCAGCCATTTCATTCAACTGTAATTTATCAGTACCTCCATACTCGAAGGTTTGCCAAGCCTGCATGGTTTTCAAAGCAGGTTTTGGCAGAGAATGCTGAAAACGACATTGCAACGAAAGGCATCTTTTCAATGTGCGGCAATACATGTCTGTAACGAAAAAGATTTTTTTATTTGATGCTTCTAAAAAGTATACATTCTGAAAATATGTTCTAAATAGTAAAATGAAAAAAAAAAACTTCACTCCATGATATTTTGATTCATACAAAATGAATATTGTTTTAACTGATTGAATGGCATTAAATGTACGATACAAATACAAATTAAATGAAAATATAATTTTTTTTTTTAAATCTGAAATAGGTATCTTCACATGTAAGATTTGAATTAACAACAACTTTCAACCATTATGAAATGTCAATGGTTGTCTTATATATTTTTGTTAAAGTCATAACTCTAATTTAGGTGATGGGCCCATCTTTCCATGTCTTTCAACCAAAATCCCCATCTCAGTGGGTTTTCTTACAAGTTACACTCCTACTTACAATATTTTTGTTTCCATGGTCAATTCCAAAAGTATTGTTTTGACAAGTGTTAAACCATTTAAACTAGTATGATATTTGGTATCATTGTTTCCTACTGACATCAATGAACGATCCTTATTTCCGGTTAATGACTGAATTTTTTCTATTTATTATGTTTACAAGAAACCATTAAAACCTTAATTTGAAGTTGCTTAATAAAAGAGGCTACAAGATTTAAGACTTCTGAAAATACAGTTGAAGGATTTTTTTCTGTGTACAAAACTTCGCCGTACTATTTTCTTAAAAATAAATAAACATGCAAAAAATAACAGAACTAATGGAAACATATTTCGTTTGTCGCAATTTGTTAAATCCAGCGTAATTTACAAAAACAAACACGTCCTATTCTTATTCAATGAAAGATTTGAAATGGTAAAAATATCTCACATCACCTCTATGCGGCCGTGGTCTATGGAGAAAATAATGTACACCTCAAGCAGCTGCCGACGCTAGTTTCGGAATTTATATAACGCAAGGTCAAGGTCAAACCATACTGGAAATTATCTATACATTTGAAGGGTTAGTCAAAAATTTAATATTTTCCGAAAAGACTATTCAAAGACAGACAATTTATTGAATTTACACTGCGCTCGAAAATCTAAACTTACCAGTTTTAGTATTTGTGAGATTCTTTGTTTATCGATTTTGTTTACTCGCCGCGGTGTGCTTAGGTTGGTTGGTTGGTTGGTTTGACATATATTTTCAGGCTTGTGTGCTTGGTCGCAAGGACCCGCTTATAAACCATCGTCAAGTAGGACAACACAAGACGCACACATACACATATGACAGATGTTGCCATCTGTCTCCACCTCCACAATTTAGACATGTTCCTGAAGGGGAGGGAAATTTTCTCCAGGAACCTGTACCCATGGTGAACTGCGCAATGACCGACCACAGGACTTTCGGACCCAACAGATTTTACGAGCACGTACTCCGCATATACTCGGTAGGTCTTCAGTGGCGACCGGGTCTCGAACTCTCAACCTTCCGATCTCCAGCTCGAGATCCTTTGACCACTAGGCTTCCTACAGCCCCCGCGGTGTGCTTATCTGCTGGATTCTTGCTTTACTGCCAACAGCCAAAAGTTTATTAGGGTTGTTTCATGTCGTCATTGGTGACTGCTCCAATTGTTTGCACTTGTTGTCTGGAATAACTTTTGTTTTGGTATTCAAAAATGAGGTTTGAAATAATATTTTACTCAATAATTGATTTTAATGCCAACTTCTCTGTTGGTTGTTCAAAATATTTGATAAAAAAGATAACATCGAATGAAAAGTTATATATCGGTTATTTTGAGAGTGAAACCGAAGCAACCAATGAAATCGCAGTCCACAGAAAAGTGAAAAGAAGAGTGCTTCATCATCTAAAACATTTCCATGGGTCAGTACATTATTTCGTTTGTTTAAAAAAACATAATTGGAACAACTATCTCTGAACGACCACTTAACAAATATCGATAATCATGGTATTAAAATAAATCTGAAGATAAGAAGAATAAAAACAACTTGGTGAATCTGTCACTTACACCGCTTCCATACAACATTTGCGCTCAACAGGAAACTCACTAACACCTCAAAAAGAAATTCGCCAAACAGGGCCTTTGGCTAGTTCTAATTCAAACTTATATATAAGCAAAAACTAATAATTTTCTTTAATCTTCTTTTGCAGATTTAATAATTAATATTTATCGTTTGCTAATTTTTTTGAACTTGGAAGAATAGTGATGAACATGATGAATTTTTTTAACGAATATCTTTTTGCAGTCACAAGTTTACATTTCGAAAAATAAATTAGTAAAATTGCTGCTTTAAAAATAAAAGCGAAAACTTGCATATTTTTTATGCAAATTTAGAATTTTTTATGCATCTTTCTTCATTCATAAATAATGAACCTTCAAAATAACTTTATTGTGCTATTACAACAATCCAAATTGAATTATTGCACAAAAATAAATATTTTTTTCAAGAATTTTATTTTTATTTAAAATAAAGTTTCTCGTACGTTTGATGTCATGGCAACAGTGAAAATATTGAATAAATATTAGAGTGGAGATCACGTGACCTATCTATGCTAACGACGGGACGAGCCTGGGGGCCGCCATCTTGAGTCCGAGACCAACTTTTTAAGTCGAAATTGCTTAGAAAAAAATAAATTTAATTCTAAAATATTAAAAAATACCATAAAAATACTAGTTGCATTTTGGAATATTTTTAGTGACTTTAAAAGAACTTTTAACGCTTTTTCTAGGATTTTTATAATATTTATTTTGTAATTTTAGAATTAAATTTTATTTTTCACGTATTCTTCTTCTTAATGTGACGGCGATGGCTGCAAGTTGCTAGTGTCGCCATCACATAAAGAAAAAGAATGCTAGGAAAAAAGTAAGTTTTAATTCTAAAATTACAAAATAAATTTTATAAAAATACTAGAAAAGCATTAAAAGTTCTTTTAAAGTCATTAAAAATATTCCAAAATGCAGCTAGTATTTTTATAATATTTTAGAATTAAATTATTTTTTTCTAAGCGTTTTCCACTTAAAAAAGTTGGTCTCGGACTCAAGATGGCGTCCCCCAGGCTCGTCCCGTCGTTAGCATAGATAGGTCACGTGATCTCCACTCTAATACTTTTATTAAGATCTCTATGATAAAAATGGAATTCGCATGTTATTTCAATGTAGAATTTTTTTTAGTTATTTGAATTTTAAATAAACTTCTAATTAAAAGCCTAAACTGATTTTTTGCTTTAAAATTACGTATCCCACTTGTTTGTGGGACTTGCGGTTCGTTCTGTGAAAGTGGGTGACAGACTGAATTGACAGACTTCTAATTAAAAGCCTAAACTGATTTTTTGCTTTAAAATTACGTATCCCACTTGTTTGTGGGACTTGCGGTTCATTCTGTGAAAGTGGGTGACAGACTGACAGACAGACGGACGGAATGAACGATTATAAAATCTTCCGCTTTTTACGTTATAAAAGTAGTGTGGAAGCTAAAAGCGCTTTTTTAAACAGTTCATCGTAAATTTTTACTTCATTTGCTTCTACTCTTACTGGCATGTCTTGGTTGGTTGGCAGACATATATTTTAAGGCTTGCGTGCTTGGTCAGAGACCCGCTGTAAACCTTCGTCAAGTATGACAGACACAACACACACTCACACACATACGCGACAAATGCTGCCATCTATCGCGCACCACCTCCACAATTTAGACATGTCCCTGAAAGGAGGGGAAATAGTCTCCAGGGACCTGTACTCGTGGGAAACTGCGCAATGACCGCCCACAGGACTTTCGGACCCAACAAATTTAACGAGCACGTACTCCGCATATACTCGACAGACACAAACATCCATGCCTGATCGGGATTCGTACCCGGACACAGCAGCTCCAAGTGTAATACTTTAACCACTGCGCCGCCGGGTCGGCTCGGCATGTCTTTGAACTGCAAGGGATGGAGGTATTTGTGAAAAAAAAAACGGTTTTCTATTTTCCATCGATTTTTCCCCCTAAAAATACCGGTTTCCGGTTGCGTACGACAACCGGAATTATAAAAATATAATTCGTTAATATTTTTTTTATCATTGCAATTGTGAAGGATAATTATGCGGATTTAAAGCTAATCTTATTTGCAAGCATTTATAACTTTTAATAGAAAAATTGTTTTTAAAATATAATTGCCAAAAATGTGCAGATATCCACATTCCACAAGGACGGTTTTCAAATTGACTTCGGAAGTATCTAGGGTTGAGAAGGTATTGTGTGTCGGCAAAACAACTTTGTATTTTCTCTTGTAATAAAAATTGATATATTTTCGTTTAAATCTTTTTTTATGTTTCTTTATTTTGTAAATATTAGTTTTTTCAGGGAAAAAAAACGAGTTCTTGTTAAGTTTCCTGGAACAAATGTATTATATTTTTATTTATAATTCACCAGTTTTGCTTCACATATCCCTACCTATTTCTACAATCCAATGGAGAACTATGGCAAATGGTAGAGAGAAGGTAATCAGATTCCCTTTTAGAAAACACCCTATTCAAAACGTTTGTAAATGGTTTAAGTTTAAAACCCGATTAATAAAAAAGTAGTATATAAATTAATAATTAATTAATAAAGAAGTAATATTATAAATGGTGTTAATCCCATTGATTGCATAATATGTAAGAGGGAAATTCCAAGCAAAAATATCTCTGAATAAATAAGAAAATATGTCTAATTGCTAATCAATTGCTACCTCACTGCTATAATTTTTAAAACGATTTTTTTTTTTGCATAACCGTTAGAATAGGTTCTCGTGCTCTTTAAAAACTTTTCACTTTGCACTTGCATGTTTGAAAAAAAAAGTAACACAATAAAGTTTATAAACATTCAGATGTATGTTTATTCTTAACATATATTTTGTCTCATATTTCACAAAAATAAGGAAGTTAGTAGGAAAATGCGCTTCGTTTAAACACAGTTTGTCAAGGAAGTCGTTTAACTTTACTGATTATAGATCTGATTGAATTTCCGTGTCATCTGGCAGAGATACTTCAGCACTAGCTACTAGTTCAGATGACTTTTCTTCGGATGTGCAGATGGATTCAGGTCTGCGGTCTCTACAGCTCTGATGAATCCGCTTCCCCTGAAGTTTCGCTTGAAGCTGCTGCTGACTCTGCACTAGTCGATTTTTCATCTGACGCAGAAGCTGATTCAGAACTTGGCACTTCCGCCTGTGAGGCTGCTGACTCTGCACTAGTCGACTTTTCATCTGACGCAGAAGCTGATTCAGAACTTGGCGCTTCCGCTTCCGAGGCTGCTGATTCAGAACTAACTGATTTTTCATCTGACGCAGAAGCTGATTCAGAACTTGGCGCTTCCGCTTCCGAGGCTGCTGATTCAGAACTAACTGATTTTTCATCTGACGCAGAAGCTGATTCAGAACTTGGCGCTTCCGCTTCCGAGGCTGCTGATTCAGAACTAACTGATTTTTCATCTGAAGCTGACGATTCCGAACTTGCTGATTTTTCGTCTGAAGCTACTGACTCGGAGCTCTTTACTTCAGCTTCAGAAGCGGACGAATCAGCACTTACAGATTCATCGCTTGAAGATGCATCTGATGCTGACGAATCGCTATCAGAGGTATCTACGCTTTTTGTTTCTTTAGAGGATGTACTTTTTGGATCTACTTGTTTTGGAGCTATGGGTACATCTTCACCAGAAGTTGGTTCTTTGGATGGTTCCTCTGGAGCAACGACGGAGCTTGCTGGTTCTTCGGGAGCAGCAGAACTTGCTGGTTCCTCTGGAGCTACGGGGCTTGCTGGTTCTTCAGGAGCAGCAGAGCTTGCTGGTTCTTCTGGTGCGGTAGAGCTTGCTGGAAGCTCCGGAGTGGGTGTAGGAGGTGGTAATGGTTGGCACTTCCCCTCGGTCTGAAAACAATTAAATATTTTTAAATTAAAGTGACACTTTTACAAATTTATTAAATGCAGTCTCTTGACCCGAATGAATAGTCATTCCACCCATTAGTACGCCCTGTACAGAAAGCCCCAAATACCATCCGTTTATTTATAAACTCTCTGTAATGTGCCATTTTTGAAATTGGCGTGCAGCGTGCATATAATAGGGTCCTACATAGACAGAGTGAATTCAGTTCTAACAAACACATGTAATACCTTAAATAAGTTATTACATGTTGGTTGCTGGTTAGCTTTTGTTTTAAGCTTACTTTTTAAATATATGTATATTTTATTACTTTTGCATCCTCAGTACAAATGCCTTAAGCCTCAAAATTTTGTTTAAATAATATTTTCTAGTACAGTTAAAAAATAAACTACCTAACTTAACCGAACTTAAGTAGCATGTTTATTTTTTTGTACTCTCATTCTGATTTTAGTTTGCCATTAAAGCATATGCGACTCAGCATTTTGTTTGGAAGGTTAAAACCCACACAAAAAGTGTCTGAAGGTATGAGTAAGGAACTTTGGCACTATTTTTCTCTCTTTTTATTGTTTTTGTTTGAATTCTTAACATAAAAATAAGAATGGCTGTTCAGTTATGTTTTCAACCTTTTTAATTTCTGTTTTAAAATTTTTAATATAAAAATTAGTTCCTTCCTTTTATAAAGACTTAAATGCATACAATGTTTAAATAATTTTACATCGGTAATTCGCCTGCACGACGTTAGAAGTAATTTGACTAAAGAAATTGTATATAATTATTCTTCAAACTGCAAATAAATTAAGCACACGATAAGTAATATTAATTTAATTTTAAAAGAAAAAATGACCATAGTTGATTTTTGCTTTTAAATGTTTAAATTACAACTGAATGCTGCGTTTGGCGATGTTTTTCTAATGTATATAAATCTTGTGTGGAAGTTATTCTAAGTCACAGATACTGTTACAAACTAATTGTTTTTTCCCATAAGAATTTCTTTTCCCATAAGAATTTCAGTAAGTATTTAAGTAACCTATTTTTCTAGAAATTAAAGAAGGTTTTTAGAACTTCTTCATTCGTCTATTAATTGTTTTGAACCCTCCTGTCAAACTTTTCTGGATCCGCAATTAAAACCCTGGTTCTCCTGTAAAACACTCCCCCCCCCCCCCATAAAAAAATACTACAATTTTAAAATCCTGTTTGAGATTCCATCAAATCTCAGTATGCATGGCCTTCATATTCAGGCCGATGAAGTAATAGGTAGTGGAAGGGTTGTGACTTATAAGGGAAAAAGGGTATCCCCAAAATGGCGACCTATTTAATTTTTTTTAACAATTAATGTTTTTAAACATTTTATTTACCAAAAATACGTAATTTTTTTTTGTTTGTTTCTCCTATTAATCTTTTGGAGCCGCCTGCTTTCTTTCGATACAGGCGGATTTCTTTGGAAGAAAATTTGTTAAAATTATTTAACTTAAAAAAAATAAAAAAGGAGAGCTTACAATACATTTGAGTACGTAACCCCTCGCTAATATCGCGCCTCGTTACATCGTGCATTTGGATGTATCGCGCCTTGTATCATGTCTCCCGATTTTTTTCAATATGTACTTTTCTTAAAATCGACATGAGACACATGGTAAACTTTCGTTCTTTGATAGTTTCCTAAAAACAAGTTTTACAAGAAAAATCAAAGCAGCTAACTTATTTAGATAGATTTTTTACTAGAAAATGAGTAAACATATATAGTGCAGTAATGTATAATGTTAAAACAAATAATAATATCATAAGTCCTTTCTATTTTTTTTATAGTAGTTATATTTTTTTTATATGATCTGGTTTTATATTTTAAGCACGTGTTATTTATTAAAAAAGTTTTATATATTTAAAAACTTTGTTGAGAGCATAAAAGTATAATATCGAAAGTATAATATTTATCAAGTCGCTCGTTATAACGCGTATTCGGTTATATCGCATTTTTTAGCTTGTCTCCCGGGAAGCGCGATATATCGAGGGGTTGCTGCAATATGAAAATATTTTAATTTAAAAAAAAATCAAAACGATGTTTTTCGAATAGACATAGGAAAGAGCAATAGTCGAGACAGCACTTTTTGGTGGGAAACTTTTTGGTTATTTTTTATTTCTTTTAAAAATTAAAATCTTTTCATATTTCTCAAATGATTTTCATATTACTCATATTTTCAGATTACTCAATGTAAGTTCTCCTTTTTTTAAATTTTTTTTTAATGATTTTCATATTACTCATATTTTCAGATTACTCAATGTAAGTTCTCCTTTTTTAATTTTTTTAAGTTAAATAATTATAAAGAATATCTTTGAAAACATTTTTTTAGCCTACTTTTCTTTTTTTTTAATTCAAAGAATTAAAAAATAAATAAAAAAGTAGGTATTGACATGCGGTCGATGTCCGCCCGTCCATCTGTCTGTCCGCCTGTCCGCTTCCAAAATCGGTTCTATCCATCCGATCTTAAAAATTCTTTTTTTTTGTTAGAAAGCTATGACCTCTGTAAGATTGGATGGACATAAATCTACTATTTGTCGACGAATTTTCCATTGAATTAGCATTGAAATTCAATTTCGAGTCATTTAAATCGCTGAATTTAACTACAAATGCTACAGACAAGTGAGATACGTCAAAAAAATTCAGCGTATCAAAATGAGAATTTTTTGAAAATTTCAGAAAAAAAATCGAATTCTAAGTACTTCAATTATTTAAAAAACCTCAAAATTTAATGCTCATTTAAAAAAGCATAGGAAGCAATTTTTTTTAGAATTAAATCACATTGCCATCGCAACAATCGCTCAAGAAACTTTAATTCTTTTAGACAATAAATTAAAATAAATTTATTTTTGCGACATCGATCAGTTTTAAATGACGTTAAGTATATTTCACTTCAAGATTCTGTATGTTGGTATGCAATGTTTTCATTCTATTTAAAAGCGAGAACTATTACATATTTATTATTTGAAATTTAAATTTTTGCAAACGATTTAAGTACTAGTCATTTAATTTTCGAATTAAAATAAATGAAAGTAGCCGAATTTAGTTGGTAAATGTTTAACATAGAATGAATGCTGTATTTGGCGCCTTTTTAGCTGTTAAGCACAACTGTTGTGGTGTCGAAGCGGGTTAAGTGACATACTCTGTTACAAACCTACTTGTTAATTTACATTTCCTATTTTAAGTCAAATTTATTGTATTGTATATAAATTTATTGTAGAAACGGTTGTTGGTGTCACTTGCTGTTACGAACCTAGTTTTTTCAAGATAAGAATTTTAGTACTATTTAAGTTACAGGAAAGTAGGATATTTTAGTTCTTTTAGAACTTCTTGCTTTAATTATTAATCATATAATATTTTTTTTTTAATTTTAGTATGAAATATTATATAATCATTACAAAAATATGATTCAAATGTCGATTTTAAAAGAAGAATTTATTAACTTTTGTATGAGTAAAAGAGCAAATAAATTTTGGACTTTTACCAGATTTTACGATTGAAACAAACACAAGATCTTTTTACTAAAAGCCACGAAAAAAGACAGAAACATCCACGGATGTAAATCACCCTGTAGTACGATATACTTTAAAGCTATTCTTTTCCCCTGCGCTTCCGTCAATCGAATGGATAAGCGAGCATCGACTGTATTTGCATATTTAAAAATAAGTAACAAAATAAAGATGATGAACATTCATATATGCATGTTTATTCTTAATATATCTCTTGTCTCATATTTTACAAAACTAAGGGAGTTCGTAGAAAAATGCACTTCTCTGCTTAATTTGTACACAGTTTGTCAATGAAGTCGTCAACTTTGCTGATTATAGATCGGATTGAGTTTCCGTGCCTTCTGGCTGAGATACTTCGGCACTAGCTACTGGCTCAGCTGCCTTTTCTTCGGATGTGCCGGTGGATTCAGGACTCTGGTCTGCGGTTTCTACAGCTGATGATTCGGCATCCCCAGCAGTTTCGCTTGAAGCTGCTGCTGATTCAGCACTAGCCGTTTTATCATCTGAAACTGCAGCGGTCTCAGAACTTTGTGCTTCCGCTTCTGGTGCATTTGATGCTGACGAACCATTATCAGAAGTTTCTACGCTTTTTGTTTCTTCCGAGGCGGTACTTTCTGATGGATCTACTTGTTTTGGAGCTATCGGTACATCTTCACCAGATGTTGGTTCTTTGGAAGGCTCAGGCTCTACAGATGCCTCCTCAGCAACCTCTTCGCTTGCAGAAGCAACTGAACTTGCTGGTTCCTGTGGAGCAACGGGGCTTGCTGGTTCTTCGGGAGCAGCAGAACTTGCTGGTTCCTCTGGAGCAACGGGGCTTGCCGGTTCTTCGGGAGCAGCAGAACTTGCTGGTTCCTCTGGAGCAACGGGGCTTGCTGGTTCTTCGGGAGCAGCCGAGCTAGCTGGTTCTTCTGGAGCAACGGGGCTTGCTGGTTCTTCGGGAGCAGCAGAACTTGCTGGTTCCTCTGGAGCAACGGGGCTTGCTGGTTCTTCGGGAGCAACAGAGCTAGCTGGTTCTTCTGGAGCAACAGGACTTGCCGGTTCTTCGGGAGCAGCAGAACTTGCTGGTTCCTCTGGAGCAACGGGGCTAGCTGGTTCTTCAGGGGCAGCAGAACTAGCTGGTTCTTCAGGAGCAGCGGAACTTGCTGGTTCTTCAGGAGCAGCGGAACTTGCTGGTTCTTCAGGAGCAGCGGAACTTGCTGGTTCTTCAGGAGCAGCGGAACTTGCTGGTTCTTCAGGAGCAGCGGAACTTGCTGGTTCTTCTGGAGCAGCGGAACTTGCTGGTTCTTCAGGAGCAGTGGAACTTGCTGGAAGCTCCGGAGTGGGTTTTGGAGTTGGCGGAGGAGGAGGAGGAGGAGGTAGTGGTTGGCATCTCCCTTCGTTCTGGAAATAATTATTGACCGCTTAAAATAAACTGAAAAATTGGCACCTAACTTACTGATGTTTATAAAAATTAAATTTAGCTTCTTTTTTTAATAAAATTGCCAAATTTAAAATTTAACTAATTGCACTTGACAGAGTGATTAATATTGCTTTAGAATAAAATGTTGAAGTTACATTCAAAACATCATCAACCAATTTAAAAGCCCATGATGTTTATTTTTGAAATTGTTGATCTAGTTTCAATCATAGTCTTCTCTTTGTTTCTAAGCAAAAACATAAAATACTTGTAAAGGAGACAGATTAGCTGCTACTTCTGTATGAAAGATGGCCTCCCCACAAGACTGCTTGTACTGGAAGAGTGCATATTAATTGAAGAAGTGTTTATATGCTTGCAAATCTTCAGCATATATATCATTGCTTCCGCCTAAGGTTTGGGTAATTTCTCCTTCTGTCCATCCCACATATGCTTTTATATTTCTAATTTACCTTTCAGTGCTTGGGAACAGGAGGAATCGGACTTCTTACAGTTTTTACTTTCTGCAGCAGAAGTTTGGAAATCTTCATCGAAATGTGAATTAACTGGTAAAAACTTTAACAAGTTCCCGACATTAATCATTTGTGATTTTTGGGAATCTTGTCGATAGCTTATATATGAGGAAGTCCGTGAATGGAATATAAATGCCAATTCTTAGGTAATCTCCCACAGATTTGCAGTGCACAATGCACATTTTTTATTGCCCTTTAGTCTAGGCTTCTTTATTTCACTCGCCATTTGATCAGCCAATTTTTCAGCTTTTACATATATACATATTTTAAAAAGTTCACTGCTACTTTCTCTGCGACATTGTAGGCTTTTCAGTGTGGCATCAACTAAATTCATTTCTTTGAGCATGAACCCGTCCATGAACTCTGCTTGAAGTCTTGTGGCTAAGGGGAAAATCAGTGCAAACGCATCGTCTAAAACTACCATGCTAATGATAAATTCAGGGGATATAATGATGTACGTAAATGAAAGGCATTATTTCCTTTTCCGTCTTCTGAGTTGGCAATTAATTCTAACACTTGGGGTCAGAAGGGTAGGGTCTAAAATAGTTAGTACCAAATCATTAATGGGATCCAGTATCACCGCAGTATGATAGACCTAACCGTGACTCCCGGAAAGACTAATACACATTCGGGATTATGAAGTCATTCAGAATGTGAGATGTACTGTACTTTTCTCAACAAAAATTATTAAACATATATACTTAATTGATTATTAGAGGTGGAATTTCAACAATATCGAGTTTAACTTTACATTTTCTGGGAGGGGCACATGCCCCCTTAGCCCCACCCCGGATACCCCAATGGCAGAGATCAAACTCTCTACCGCATATTATTACAAATTTAAAACGTTCATATGGTTTTTCTAACGACTTTGTCTCACCGCTGTTATATTAAGAGAGAGATGATCAGTTTTATGGAACAAATGCATATTTTTGAAATCTTGAGATCTTGTAAAGTATTGCTTTGCTATGTGTAAGCATGTTCTTTACATGGCATGAAAATTATAGTAACAGGAAATTAAAACGAATTTGAAGAAGAATATCTTCTGGATACTAAATTAGTTATTTTTGAAATTATTTAATGACAAATAATTATTAAGAGATTGCAGCACTATTTTTATACTTTATGACAAATAATAAAAGATAACCCTAATATAGTTCCTCTTCAAATGTGTTATTACTATTTATACACCTAGTGAAAATATGCTCAAATATAGCAAAGCCATACTTTCAAAACTAATGCATTATTACTATTGGATCAGCAATGGTTCAATAGACGGTTACTGTTTACGTCTTAACCAGCAATTGTTTCACAGTTTTCCACAATTATGAGAACTAACCTTTTTCTTTCCTACTTGGACACATTCAAATCCTTCATCACAAGGGCATTCTCCCATGTAGAAGTCACCAAAAAATGGAACAATTTTTGGCTCTATCTTACACTTGGCACCTGAAATGAAAAAATAATTGAAAATTAATTTTACATTTTATTACACTTACGCATATGAAAGATATTAATAAGTGGTTGATACTCAAGCAAATTTAAAGAATAAATTTTTAAGTTCTGTTAAAATATTTACTCAAGATATTCATTTGTGCATAGCTTTCTCTTCTATAACTTAATCACAAAAAGTCTTTAAAATAATGTTTAAATTTTAAATAATTCTTAGAGTAAAAAAGCTTCAGAAAACTCATAAATGACAAAGTATGCACTCTCAGAAATGACACTTTCTTTTTTTGACGTTTCATTAATCATCAAGCCTCATTTCGTTAATTTTGGGGATTATTTCGTCAAACTATCACGTGACTTTTGAGTAAACGCGAATCCTCACTTTAACGATCTTGATTTGACGATTCTGTATATTGATTTTGAGGAAACTGAATCTCATTACTGCACTCAAATGCTCAAAAATGACGAAATATTTCTTTAGATTAGACGAAATTCGAATCCTAATAAAAATGACGAATCAAATTTCCTCACTTTGAGGAAAGAAAAACTCGGAGCATTTGCCAGTAAACGGCATCGTCAAAATTAAGGAAAATTTCGTCGTTTTTGAGTATTGAGAGTGTAGGGGAGCGATGACCTTACATGCTTACATAACAAGGTCCTATACTATTTGAAGTATAAACTAAACTAATAATTTTATTGCTGTGATTTAAAAGTGGTTAGTTTAATTTTTGTTTTGCACATTTGAAAATGAATGATGATGATGAATGGTTATAAGAGATTCGGATAGTTAAAGTTCGGATGATTGGAGTTCTACTCTACTTACCCTTTTTTCCCATAGCTTGGCAATATCCACCCCAGAAAGGATTTCCGGCACAGCACGTTCCTGCCACTTTGCAATCGGCTTGTTCGGCACATTTTCCAGCCAATGCCACCTATGGAAAAATTATTGTATGATTGTATTACAAGTTTCAGTCACAATGTATAACACAAATAAAAGTTTCAGTCACTATGCATAATACAAGTTTCAGTCAAATTTTGACTGAAACTTTTTTTTAAAATTCCAACTTCTGGCGAAAGTATTGCTTTGCCATGTACGGATATTTCCAACCGGTATGAGAATCGCCATAAAGCAATATTTCGATGGCGATCTCCAAACCAAGCGCCTTAACTTTGGTCCCGTTACTGCCCATATGCAATCGAGATGAAATATTAATATTAAACGAAATATAGTGTTGTGATAAGGATTACAAGTCATCAAAGGCGAATTACATGGTACAAAGTAGTTTTTAAAAAATTGCCAAATTAGTCATGCAAAGACAAGTTTAGACATGAGTACAACAATTAATTTTTGGCGTATGCAATTATCAAAAGATATTTTATTTAAATAAATTTAAATGATGTAAAGAATTTTTAAAATCAAATAAACCTCTAAAATATAGAATTGAATGATTAAATTATAAAATTATAGAATTTATCTGAATTAATAAATTTTACATTTGTTGCTAGAAATAAACTATGTATTTCCTGTATGTATATGTAGAATTGACTGCAGAAGTGTAATTCAGACATGAAACATATTCATATATGATTAGCATTTTTTATGTTTTACTAGTTAAAAAATTTTAAAAATTGCAAAGTGATGCAAAAATTTAAAAAGTAAATAAATGTTTCACAAACAGAGAATATAGCATACAATGTTTAAATGTCCCAGATTCTGAAAATATTTTACAGAAAAGTTTATCCATGCAGAAAAAAGAAACATACTTTTTTTAACTATAAAAATATTCAACTAAATATTTTTTTTATAATATTATAAAAATAAAGTTACTGTGTATGGTTGCTTAAAGAGTGCGTTAAAAACTAGCGTAATATGTAACAATAAATAGCAAGTAATATACAACAACCAATTTTCCAAAAACGCATTTATTTTATTTTATAATTAAATACACGAAAAAATATTTTAAAAATAGATAGCTAAATTACTCTAACGTTATAATAAAATATATATGAGAAATGAGTTAAAAACTTACTGCCAAAGTGCATGAAAACAAAGAGATCAATACGAGAGAATTCATTTTCAATATTTTTTCAACATTTGATTTTAGTTGGTATGCTTCCAACTTGTATAGTGAAATTATATTTCGAGGTCCTATGCTTAAATAATGGGTAACATCCTGTATTTCCACAATTATCTTTAAAGTTTCTAATCTCCAAATACGAAGTTGAGGTAAAGATGTTGAAAGATATGAAATTCATGGTTTTGTGAAATAATAGGTTAAGGGAGGACTTCTAGCTGTCGGGTTTTTTTACTGCAACACTTTTAATGTGACGCCAATTCGTAGATTATATCGCCAAGGATGAAATGAGTATTTTCAGGTATTGAGTGGCAACAAAAATGCTGAATGAAAATACTTTTTTCAAACTTCGATTGGTGAATCAATGTTTTAAAACGCATTCACCCTAGAACGGATCGAAGGAAGTAGAGGGATGAAGGCTACACTCTTAAAACAAATTAGTGAAATCCACTCCTGTAGGAGAAGTGCATTTTCGCCACTGGAAAGGAGTGAAAATTAACTCAGACTGAGTTAAAATCACTCGTTTGGAGTGATCTTGTCGCAGATTCAACATACAAAGGATCCACTCCTGTAGGAGAAGTGCACATTCGACACTGGAGAAGTGAAAATTAACTCAGGCTGAGTTAAAATCACTCGTTTGTTTTAAGAGTGTAGAAGGAAATACGTCACTGAAACAAGCAAATTCTTTTGCATTTAAAACTCTACTTTAAATAAATGTCTCTCTGGTTGTGTTGAGTGCCCTCCCAGGTATTGACCTCGTCACTTTATTGTGAGTTTCAAAATTACAAGGCGAAATTGGCTGTGTTCGCATGAAGGTTAGAAATAGACAGCTGGAAAACACAAAACATACCAACCAAAATTAATTTTGTATAATATATGTTGCAACTAATATAAATAATTTTCTCATAAATTCATTTGAAATAACTTGTAACTTTAAAAATATTAGATACCAAGTAGCAGTAACGAAATGCAATTGGCGACGAATTGGAAGCTTGGCAGAAAACCCCCCGATAACTAGAAATTCCCTTAGGTAAGATCCATTTCCATTACGGGATGATAATTCTAAAAAAGGTGTTTGTCGCCACTGTAACGCATGTTGATAAAAATGAACTTGAAGCTGTTTTATGGCCCTCTGAAGCGGACTTGAGCGCAAGAAAATATCACTTCTTGCGTGGGCTTTACTTAAAGATTTATGGTGCTTAATTGTTCGCAGTTTTCATTTTATCTTTGAGACACACGGATTCACAGAAAATCTTGAAACAGGGAAAAGGGTAACTTGGTCATAGTTTGTAAATAATAATAAAAATGGTGTTGATAATTGAATAATTTTGTGGAAAATTCTTTTAAGAGCTATATTTTCGATTTTTTTTAAAAAAAATTCGAATTGATTTATCCAAACTAATCTCTGGATCTAAATTCAAGAATGTAAATGCCTTTTTTTTAAAAGCTACTCCATCAACCCTCCATTAGAAAGAGGCCTTTCAGGAGTTAGTGGGCTTTCCCATACACCAGTTAAAACTGCCAGAATAGCTATGATATTATGGTCAGTATCGATTTGCCCTTCTACACACGAAAATGTCCAAAATGAGGTGAACATTCTACACTGGTGGACAATTGCTAAAGACGATATGGTTTACAATTGCTAAAGACGATATGGTTTTTCAAATATAACTTAGTACAAAAGCCTTCCAAATCAACACATTTAATACCATAAGATCCCGAATACGTAAGGACATGAGCAATGTAAGCAACACTTACTAAAAGAGAAATCAGAGGGAGAAAAAGAAGCTTTATTGAAAGAGAGAAATGGAATTCCATTTCCATGCATCTCCGAGGTAGAGATGAATTTTGGATTTTCACCTACGACAATTTTACGAGTGCGCCATGAACATCGATAATCCAGTAAAACATCAAATCTACGACATAGTTTTAACCTTAAAAACATCGTGCAAAGCCGGGTCCATTGACAACTGATCATTAAATGTGAGAAACGTCTATGTCGTTTCTATGTCGCACAAGTGTCGTCTTGTTAACCATTCAATGAATATTCACCGATATGGGCTTCTGGAGACGTATGTATCACGTATCCGCAATATATCATGTTTAATGACTTTCCTCCATGGTCGCTGATCCATTTTTGAATGGTCTTTTTTAGGCCGCAGCTGTGTCGCAGTTTTAGTGTTTTACTGGATTATAGATATTCATGGCACACTCGTGAAATTATAGTAAGTGAAATTCCAAAATTCATCTCCACTACGGAGATGCATGGATATGGAATTCCATTTCTCTTTCAATAAAGCTTCTTTTTATCCCTCTCATTTCTCTTTTAGTAAGTGTTGCTTACATAACTCATGTCCTTTCGTATTGGGGATCTTACGGTATTAAATGTGTTGATTTGGATTGCTTTTGTACAAAGTTATATTGGAAAAACCATCTCGTCCTTAGTAATTGTCCGCTAAACCAAAACCGACCTTAAGTTTGCAGCAGAGAAATGTACTACGCGGATGAATTTGCGTAAACAACGCGGCTGGCGCCGAAGCTTCGCCTGCTCCGATTGGTTGATAATTTGACCCTGATATTCGTGCGCCCTGTTACGTCAAAATCGAAGGAAAAAAATAATTAAAATAACACTCTAACTGAAGCTAAACTAATAAAAATAATAAATTTATGTCTTGAAATAACAAATAAATTTGTTTATTGAATGTTAAATACCTTTTTGTATTCGATTCTCGCCCTCAAATATGAGAACTATTTACCCTACTTCTCGTAGAACATTTGTATACTGCAAACTTAAGGTCGGGAGAGGTATAGTTTACTTGATAGGGCTGGGGAGCCCAGTCCGTCGAACGGAATGGGAAGTGTTAATGTTATTCTCAAGTATTCATTAAGTCGTCGTTAATAGGTTAATGAACGATTCGAACGAGGGAGGTTTGTTTGTGCGATAGACGACACTATTTGTCGCATAGCTGTGACATCACCGTAGATGTAGTTTTTAAACGAAATAGATTTATGGGGATTTCTTTTTGGGATCACATATGACGTAGTTCGACGTAACAGTAGGCGTTACCGTTCCAGTCGTCTATTTCTATGAATTATTATTTTGAGATAGATCTAAATTCGAGAATTTAAATGTCTCTTTTTAAGATACTTAATAAAAACTATAACTTCATTGTTATTGATTGTTTAAAATTACTTGCACAATTTCAATAAAGGAAAGTACAAACATGAAATAAATATTTGACAAACGAAGTGCATATCGCACTGGTTACTGAAAAAGTGTTATATCGGTAAAAAAATAATTTTAAAGAATTGTCTGAAGGTTAGCGTTTTTTATTGTATTTCTTTACCGAAAAGTAAAGGTTTCGTTAAGGGGTCATAGGAGTCTTAAAAATGTGCAAAGAAGGTACTGCAAAGCATAGTTTGATCTTTCATGTAATTTTTTAACTACTCAATATATAAGTATAATTTTTTTATATGTAATTCTACAAGATTTATTTATTATAAAACAAATTTTAAAATTTATGAAACTTTAACCAAAACTCAAATAAATGATATTAAACGTAAAGCTATTCGAACACATTGGGATTAGGCTTGCGCGGCAAATTTTGAGCTCAAAATTGAAATAATGACCAAGAAAATGACTTTATATTGTACAAATATGTACAAACAAAGACTTATACCTAAATTCTCAGCTCAATTATAATTAGAAATTATTTTTAAAAAATTTTTAAATCAAAATTTAAAAATTTTTATTAATTTTTTTAGAAAAAAGTTCTTAAAATAATTTCTAATTAAAATTGAGCTGAGAATTTAGGTATAAGTCTTTGTTTGTACATATTTGTACAATATAAAGTCATTTTCTTGGTCATTATTTCAATTTTGAGCTCAAAATTTGCCGCGCAAGCCTAATCCCAATGTGTTCGAATAGCTTTACGTTTAATATCATTTATTTGAGTTTTGGTTAAAGTTTCATAAATTTTAAAATTTGTTTTATAATAAATAAATCTTGTAGAATTACATATAAAAAAATTATACTTATATATTGAGTAGTTAAAAAATTACATGAAAGATCAAACTATGCTTTGTAGTACCTTCTTTGCACAATTTTAAGACTCCTATGACCTCTTAACTAGTATCCTAATCGTTTTACCAACTATTTTGTCTAATTGCTTCACGAAAAAAAAAGATATTTTCAAATTTGAGTAAATCTGTGTTTCCTTTTGAAATTAAACATTTTGTTTCAAATATGATGAACCAATGCTTTCAATTCTGAAATACCAGACATACCCAGTTGCAAACAAATTTTTTTTCATCCGTCTTTCTCCTACTAGGGTAATTTTTTCACTAGGGGTAGATGAAACTATTCCTACACTCTTAAAACAAACGAGCGATTTTGACTCAGTCTGAGTTAATTTTGACTCTTTTCGGTGTCGAAAATGCACTTCTCCTATAGGAGTGGATTTCACTCATTTGTTTTAAGAATGTATATTTTAATTGCTACGATTTCGAACTTAACGCTGCTTTCATTAACATTTCATTACACAAAATGTGGCAGACTACATTTAATATTTAATGATTCGCGACGGAGTCACGGTCAAGTGACGAGGCTGACACCAAAACTGGTATCCAACGCAACTTGTAGAGACATCAAACTTGGCGCTGTGATTTTAAACTTAACAAATTCAAAGGGCACGTGTGACCCACCGTACTAGGAATACTTTTGTTGGAATTTTGAGTACCCACCGTTTGTGGAAATTAATGTATTACCCTTAATGTGTTCGCGGAAGCATTAATACTTTTTAGAATCGGGGCTAATGCCATGGACAGCACTGCCGTGGGCAGGTAAACTGCAGCAGCTTCCATAATGACTCGGACCATTGTTGCAAGCACTCAATTAGTCTAACAATTAAGAAAACATACTGGATTTTTTTTTAAATTTCAGATCAAAAATGGTACAACTCATTGTTGCTATTACTGCAGTTTACCTGCCTACGGCAGAACAGGACTCAACATGGACTCATAGAATCGAATTTCAAGGAATTAATTGTCAATTTTAGAAGAAAGTTTATTACTTTTGTTTTTTTAGAAATAATTATCTATGTTTCTATCGTATGTGCACTTAACCCATTAAAGACGATTCGAAAAAAAATTGCCACATTAAAATGATTTGTTTTGCTTAAGTCTATCCAAGAAAGAAGGCTCAGTGGCTAGTGGTAATGCATTGCATTGCCTCACTACAGGTCCGGGAATCGAGTCCCGGATTGGGCGGGGTTGACTCATCCTTTCATCCCTTAAGTGGGGCAATAAAATGAGGACTAAGCATGCTGGGAACTAAACACTGGTGAGGCTGACTACCTTACCGGGACATATGCCTAGCTCCCCCCCCCCCCACACACACATCCATTGATAAAGTAAGCTGGATTGGGCGCGGCAGGCCTTGGTCCACTAACGGGCTGCTGCACCGAGGAGTTTAGTAGTATATAAAAAAAACTTCATAAGACAATTAAAGAGCATCGCTCTGAACAATTTGTGCAGGAAAAGTTAAGTTATACGAAAAAATCGAATTTATTAAAGTCAAAGTTTTTGTTTTTATTCGGAAATGAAGGTGTTAGTGGTAATCACGAGTCGTTTGTTAAGCCATCGTTAATGGGTTAATGGACGATTTAAACGGGGTGGGGGAGGTTTGGTTTTGGGATATAGGACACTACTTGACATTGCTGTGACTTTACTATGTATGTAGTCGTTAAACAGAATAGCTTCTTGGGGAATTGTTTTTGGGGTTTAAGATCAAGTATGACGTAGGTCCGACGTCACCGTAGGCGTCGCACCACATTTGCACCACATTTGAAGCCGTGCACCACATTTGAAGTCTGTGGCTTTTTTCAACAATACCTGTAGAACCCAAAAACTTCTATGGTATCTACCACTTGTACATGCGCAATTTTTGTAAAAACCTAATTATGACGTCCGACGGGTACTAAGAACCCGTGTACCAAATGTGAAGTCTGTTAGCTCTTTTAGTTCTCTTCGTTCTTGAAGACGTACAGATGCTCAAAAACAAAAATTTTTCAAAATCATTACCCTTCAAATTGTCTAGAAAATTGGTAGAAAACAAGAAATCTTCATTTCATATTTTCGATCCGAGTCCCCATCGCCAATACTTCTAATTCCTTGTTACCTCATTTTCCTCATTACTATCATTTTCTTATCCTCATTACCTTATTTTTCAGGTAGTTGAAAGTAAGATAAAGGATTTTTTTAAAAAAAAATTCTGATAATTGCTATGTTATTGTATTTAATAAAATTTAACTTTAAAAATATTTTTAGTTTAAGCAATCTTTTTAAAGTCATATTTCCTTTTTTAATTGAAACTTAATTGCACAAAAATAGATTCAACTAATTTTTTCTTCGTATAACGACTATTTTAACAAAATCCTTTATTGTTGTTATTATTTGCCTTTAAACATATTAAATGCTTTTATAATTATTTTTTTTATTTTTATGAACTCAAATTAATATGTAACAAATGGGAATTTATTAAATTTTTATAATTCTTATAGTTTTTTTTCTTTTTGAAACTTAAGAAAGTATCGAAAAATATTTATTATTAGGAAAGTTTTTAACTATGCATATTATTAACGTTATACATATTATGAATAATTTATAAAGTAATTATTAAGAATCGATAAAAAAGTTTTGCATACTTAAAATTCCAGATGTATTTTTAATCATTCATTGCTTCGATCACTGTTGATCCTTTTGATAATGAATTCACCAATTCTAACAACGCAAAAGTAATGAATGGCAATGTTTCGGATGATGTAACTGGTTGCTTCGTTTTCACTCTCAAAATTACCGGTACAGATGAGGAAAAGAAACTTTTCTTTCTAAGCAAGCTTTCTTTAACAAATGTTTTGAACAACCAGCAGCATCACAGAAAGAAGTTGACAAAAAAATTAATAAGTAAAATATTTTCAAACATTTATTTTCGAATACCAAAAGAAAAGTAATCCTAGACAACAAATGAAAACAAACCATTGGAGGTGTTGCCATCCACGACTTGGAACAGCGTCATTGTAATAGTTTGTGTTATAATGCACAACATATTAAAAAAAATAGTTGTATTCTTTTTATGCAGCGGTGAGTATTATACGTAGCATTCTTGTTAAGATTAAAGAAACGTTTCTCTACACTCTTAAAAATGAATGCTCAAAAACGACGAAATTTTCTTTAATTTTGAGGATTCAGTTTCCTGCCAAATGCTCCGAGTTTTCCTTTCCTCAAAGTGAGGACATTTGAATCGTCATTTTTTTGAGGATTTGAATGTCGTCTAATCTAAAGAAATATTTCGTCATTTTTGAGCATGCGAATTTAGTTGTTTTGAGAGCTAGTTTCCTTAAATTGAGGATTGTTATTCTTAATTTGAGAGTTTGGCATCGTCATTTTTGAGCATGTGATTTTGTTTTTATAGTTCTGGTTACGTTAAATTGAGGATTGTTATACTTGATTTGAGAGTTTGGTATCGTTATTTTTGAGTATGTGATGCTGTCTTGATAGTTCCGGTTTCGTTAAATTGAGGATTATTATTGTTCATTTGAGAGTTTTGCATCGTCATTTTTGAGCATATATATTTATTGTTCGGGCAGCTCTATAGTTAAACTCATAGTTTCCTTGCACAGAAGCCACGACCATGGGCAGAGCTATAAAACGCGCGGGGCAATCGGATGAAGAGAAAATTTCAGTCGTGTTATTTTGTCTTCATCTAATTGTTCCGTGCGTTTTATAGCTCCTCCCATGGTCGTGGCTTCTGTGCAAGGAAACTATGAGTTTAACTAGAGTTACGTCGTATTCGGTCTAGTTTCATCATATTTGAGGCGATGCATTTTTCTAAAAAGTTTTTTGGATGTTTTATAGAATTTTACTACATCATTTTGTTATTGGTATTTTTCACCCAAATACAAAAAAGCTATAATTATATTCCACATTTGTCTTTTTTACGGACACGAATCCATCTATGTACAGCTTCTGAAATATTGAAGGCATTTTGATACAAAATTGACTATTTGCATGTAAAACTATAATATAAAATGTTTATAAAATATTAAAAAGATTCTCAATGCATTTCGGAACCAAAATTTGCTTTGAATATAAGTTATACAATCAGTTTATTGCCATCAAATCTAGAAAATCCACTTTTAAATTGTTCATTTATTTTTACAACAAAATAACATTTCACTTTATTTAAATCTGTATATTTATTTTATCAAAATAAACACAAGTTTCGAATTTTTTTATATTCATATTGATTATATGATGACGGGCCGGTGGTCTGGGAACTGCTGGGCAGGCAGGCATTTTGTGTTGTACTTCACAAACTGCTGCTTCAATCATCAGTACTTCAATCGTATCATTACAGCAGTTTTGTCTTCTAAAAAAATAGGAAGCATTTAATATACTTTTCATAACTTAATTGGGCCAACCCTTATAAAGGCGAGTCTAAAAAAACAACAGCTAAAACAACAAATATAGCATTTGTTTAACTTACAAGTTTAAGTGGAATACTAACACATCAAATTTACTGAAATTAAAATTTTAGTATTTGGGGGGGGGGGGGGGAGGGAGGAATGAGACAGTTTTTTAGAAGTTATGCATTTAAACAATAAAATAGTACATAAAATTCCAGGTGGATAATTTTCTCAAACATAAATTACAGAAAGAACCTTTTTTAAAAAATAATTCTTTTTAAAAAGTTCGGCTTATTTTGAATATTATAGCTTTACATTTAATCTTGTTTTTAATTATTTCTATTAGAGATTCAAATCAATATTCCTGAAGCTTGGAAATCCATAATCCATGGCACAAAACTAATATACTATATTAAATCAATTTTAGCTGTATCTTCGAGTCGAACCCAAAAGCATCTACCTAAAAAACAAGGCCGTTAAATATTATATTTAGAAAAAAAGCCCTTATTATTAAGGTATTTTATTAAATACTTTTTGCATTAAAAGTACCTTTATAGAAAAAAATTATGGAAATATAATGCATTCAGTGCACATAAAATTTTATCTTTCTGTGTAAAATATTTTTTAATTATAAAAAATATAATTTAAGGACACAAATTATGCATCGTCAAAATAATACTTTTCACTTTTAATAAATATGCAGAATATAAATAAACTATTTTTTATTAATAGTTAACTAATAATTACTTTATACTATATTAGTTGAATTAAGAAAATAAACCATTTTTATAATACATTTTTATTTTGACACAAAATGACATGATTTAAACTTACCCTTAATAAATATTAATAATAATCCAAATACTTTCCAACAACGTAAATCGAAGTTCGAATAGGCAACTGGCGATGATCACATCTGCTGTCCGAATAAAAAGCAGTTTATTTTCATAGAACGGCGAACTTCGAATTTCATGTCTGATATCAAGCTATCACCTGTCGTTTTTAAACACATAACAAAGTGTAATGTTATGAAATTGTCTTCTTTTTTCAGTTGGACTTCAGTACTACTTTTTACTAATTCGTATATTCTATCGAGCTTCTAATTTCATCGAAAGAAAACGAAAAAAAAGAATTAGTCTTTTTCAAAAAAGAAGAGTTGAGCAGTGCCATGCAATCTTCAAAAGTTTTTCAAACGATTTACGAATACCGTCAAAGCGGGTAACTTTGGCCACGGAGGGTAACTTCGGCCACTCGTCGGAAAAAGATTTGTTTCTTAATTTCTCTTCATAAAATGATCTCATCTTAAATTGTTTTACATTTTTGGAAAGGTAAAAACATCGCCTTTTATTTCATATAAAAAACATTTCTTATTCTAAATCTGGCAACACTTCAAATGCTGTTTTCATTCTTACGAGCATAAAATGACAAAATCTATATCTCCCAACTTTTGTCTGGAACACTTAAAAATATATTGAAAATATTTAAATAAAACACTCTATTCGATTCTTTTATTTATGGGGAAGAATATTACACCGTTTGTTTTATTCTAAGTTGAATACTTTTTATGCTGTAATAAAATATTTGTAATTGGGAAGCTTTTGCCGATGAATGAGGGTAACTTTGGCCATAGATGTAAATATTTCTTTTTGGAACTTTGCAGTTTAAAAAAAGTCATGTAAAAGTGTATTCTGTAAGTTTAACTACTTTTAAAAAATTCTTACTTTAATGATTATTCATTTTTTAGATATTTAAAAAAAAATCTCACAATTTTAAACATTAAAAAGATAAAGATAGAATGCAAAAATCGTATAACACTCAAAATTGCAAATGTCGAAAGGTAAACATTTTCAGATTCCATAATATGCATATATTATTTTCCCCCCTTTTATAATAAAATCGTTTGCTTTTTATAAAAATATTTGTTATTAAATCTTGCTTCAAAAAAGTTCTTTTTCCTTAATAAAATAGAAATTTATTTTTCTTTTAAGCGACAAAGAATACTAGTATTCATCGTGTAATGCCATTCCACGATACACTGCAATGTAAATGTTAAGTTATATAAATTTTTTTAATAACTATATGTCTTATTACTTTGTTATTTTTTGGTTTAAACGTTTTAATATTGCTATTTAATTCAGTAACACAGGCTTTAATGATGTTAAAAAGTATGTTTCTTATGTATTTCATGGGTGGCCAAAGTTACCCTCCCGGCTATTAACAGTGTCCTAATTTTTTAAATCAATACCAATTTTTTATTAATTTATAAAATTTAACAAAAATGCTTGAAAATTATTCCTAAAAGTACAATACTTAAAATGCATAATGATTTTTAAGTGTTTAAATCGTTTTTGTAGTTAAATTTTTCTTCTTTTGTAAAAAAACCTATGATTTTGGCCAAAGTTACCCGCACTGACGGTATTTAAAGTAGCTTTAAAATATTTAACGTTACTTTAAAATATTATGTTTTATTATTTAATGTGTTCCGTTTATGCACTCATTATCAAATTATTTTTCTAAAATTATGTTAATTTTAATATGCAAATTTTATTAAGTCGTTTGATGAAACCTTTCAACTGCAAAGCGTTCTTTAACTGCGTTAAACTTGATTCAAGAGTAGTGTACACTGTTAAAAAAAACCTGAATTTTACGTGCATATTTCTGTGATTATTTTCGGGAATTTACGGAAAGATTGCGTTTCTTCAACAAGCAGACGGTTTGTCCGAAATAAACAGCTTATTTCCGTTTTCCTTAAACGCTTGACAAGCGAAAACGGAAAAACACCGTTTTTCAGCGTGCAGAATCTCACTCAAGACCCGTATTAACGTAGATTCTCCATATAACCTCGCACCCAACAGCTTTTAGCCTCGACACATCCGCCGACCGACTCAGCCACCATATTTTTTGTTTGTTTGTTTTGACCACATCTGAAGCAAGAAAGATAAATATACAGGTATGTTTATTAATTTTAATAAAATAAGATTTTATTTAAAGATTATATTTTATATCTTTCTTTTATATATATAGAATCCAGTTCTTGTCTCTTTCGTATTTGTTTCTGTAATCTCTAAAGTCCTATAATTGACAGTGGGAAGATTCCTGAAATTAATAATTCCGTTTGTTTACCAACACGCTTAACTGAGTAAATTTAATTTAAAGGTTTGAAAAAGCTGTCAAATGTATGAAATAAACAATGTTCACCTACAAACAAGTGCACATTATTAAAAAAAATAATGAAATGATTTGAAATTATTACATTTAAATTCGATTGAAAAGCAATTGCCCTCGTGTAGCTCTAGTGCGACGATAATTCAAAACCTAACCCAACCTCGATTGAAAAGCACGGTTACGCTATCGCTATTAGCATAGCATGGTTTATTTTAAAAACTATGCAAGTATACATAAAGTAAACTTTCTCTTTAATAAATAATACTCTTTTGTTGATTTTAATGAATCAATTAGTGATTACACGGATGTATGCAGATCACATGCTTTGATTCGATTCAGATGTTACATACACTATTATCAGTACTCTTTGTTTTGAAAAATCTGCACTAAGAAAAACACAATTTCCAATTAAATGCAAATTTTCTAACGAATTCAAAATTTAAGAATTGGAAGTGTCCGCAGAAAGCTATTTTAGTGTTCATTTAGATATAGCTGCTAAGTGATATCTCATGTTCGGCTCACCGTCTACAACAACAGCAATAGTTATTAGCTTTTACTAGAATACTAATTATAAGATTGTATTTTATTACTAAATACTATTAAATTACATTTAAATTATTATTTTATACTAAATACTATTATAAAATAATGTATTTTTAATTTTGATATACATTATTCAAGAACACTTCTGTTTCTACCCCCCTCCAATTAAAAAATATTTTCAGTGCTCCAATTATCAAAACTGTATTGTAAGATATGGATAAATCAATTAATTAAAGGTACTCTAACATTCATGACTTGTCAGCCTCATCCCCCCTTTTCACAAAAAAGAGAAAAAGCGTCTTTAACTCTGATATTAAATTATTACGGTGCAGATACTATGGAAGACTTGCTCGAAAAAAAGCCTAAAATTGAAAAATTATTTAATTTTAGAAGTCTTAAGAGGATTTTGTCTGGTTAATGCCTGATTAGCACTTGCTTCTTTACATTAGATCTATTTATTCAAAATTGGATTTGTATACATAAATATATTATTTTTTTAGGTGCTTGTTTATCATAAATCTCCAAAGAGGATCGAAAGTTCAGAAAAGGAAGAAAACTAAATCTGTAGTTCCTGCACAATTTTTTCAATTAGTTGAGGATTTTAAATACCATAAGAGTCTTTTTCAATTATAAAAGAAAAATAAAACATGATTATATTCTGTATTTCTTTTGTTATTCACATATTATTAAATTGTATCAGTGGTGTATCCAGGATGCGGGGATAATAGCTCTCGTCCCCATATACTAAAAAAAAAATTGTTTTTTTACTATCAGCGACTATACAAATTCATGTATGTATTGCACAAATGCAGACACTTAAAAATTTATTGTTTTTGACTACAAAGGTTACTGTCTTTAAGAGTCCCTCTGTTAAGGGGTGTTCAACCCCTAAGACCCCCGACTCATAATCCCCTACCCATGATTTTGCCCTGGATATGCTAACTGTAAAGTACAATACCATTTAGCCACTGAACAATACTAAATATATACACTGTAAAAAAAATATCACAGAAAAATGATCAAAATTAGAAAAATTCTTAAAAATTTTTCTGCCATATTAAAATTGTTTTAAATATATGAAGAGTGGTTATTTTTAAATTTCAAAAATGTGAACAATGTCCTTTTTATTCAGATAATATACCAAATATGGTTAAAATTTTTCAAAGGATTATAATGTATTAGTTTTGAATATATTTAGGGTTAAAGGATTAGATTGTATTAGTTTTGAATAGATTTAAGGTTAAAGTATGAAGACATTATTTGCTTTACGTTTTATATAACAAACAGGATGCATGTTTAATTTCCCTGTTTCTCCTGTTAAATTTTCCTATGCTAATATTCATACCACCATATATAAATGGATGTATTTAGAATGATTGAGGGTTAAATAGTATATAGAAACAAAATTGCCTAGAAAAAAGCAAAAATGTCTTGGAATTAACTAGAAAATATACTATGTAAGTTTTCTGAATTTAGAGAGAAATGCAAATTAGAAATTCATGAAATTAACAAGAAACAGCTAAATAAAAATTCCTGAAATTAACAGAAAATTTCTAAAACGGTAAATCCTGAAATTAACGGAGAAATTCCGAAATGGAAGATCCTGAAATTAACGGAGAAATTCCGAAATGGAAGATCCTGAAATTAACGGAAAAACTCCGAAATGGAAGTTCCTGAAAATAACGAAAAAATTACAAAACGGAAGATCCTGAAATTAACGGAAAAATCCCGGCAACTTGCTGCCAGTAGTTTTTCCGTTAATTCAAGGAATTTTTTTTAACAGTGTAAATTAGCAGTTGAAAATCAGCATCAATAGTAAACAAAAGCTATAATTCCGTTCTATTTTTATAATACTTACATATTATAATGAAGGCAAATGGTTTTATGTTTAGAAACGTGCAACTTGTTGTTCTTTACTGTAAAATTTAATGTTCAAGCTGTTTGTATATATTACGAATTTTTATGTTAGGCCTAACCAAACTTCAAGAAGCCGCCATTGTTTGAACCGCTAAGTTCCAATCCCAGAATGCAACGGTGCGAGTGCAACAATGAGATTCAGTTTCCTCAAAATCAAGATACAGAATCGTCAAATCAAGATCGTAAAAGTGAGGATTCGCGTTTACTCAAAAGTCACGTAATAGTTTGACGAAACAATCCTCAAAATTAACGAAATGAGGCTTGAGGATTCATGAATCGTCAAAAATGAAAGTGTTATTTTTAAGAGTGTATAATAATAAGGCAATCCTTATCTGTGAATTATTTTTGCTTTAGCCGCTTTTACTCTCATATAGTAAGTTCTACTGGTATTTTAAGTCTAACAAATTAAAAAAATTAAGTTAGTCATCATCCATTGTATATTAGGAAATCATATTATCTAAATAATAAATCAATTTGTTACACTGCGGAACAAGCCATAGTTCACAAATAATACAATAGTTCCTGCTACTCATTGAAAAAACAACAACTTCTGAATAAATAAAATTTCTGAAACAAATGCGCGTTTTCAATTTCGTTCTGTACTCGACCTGGAATGGGTTAGTCAAACTTGATAGTATACCACATACTTTAAAATTTATTTTCATTGTATAATGATTTTTCTAGTTCGTTTCATGCTTCTCTCAAGGATGATTAATGTTTCATACAAAACGATGGTTCGGTACTTGCGTTTTTCTTAAATGTGCCTAATTTAAATTTACCTTTATAGTAACTTTTTTTATACTGTTTTAAACTAAATAAGAATGCTTTATAACTTCCAATATTTTTTTATGAAAAATATCACGATTAAAAAATGTACAGTTGTCTATCTGTATAAAGTTTAGTTTAATTAATTAGGTTTTTTTTATTTGATCACGTTTACTTATATTATTTTATTTGTATATTTTTAAAGATGAAGCTTAAAAGATTTTGTAAAACAATAACTTAGAATAACATGCATGCAAAAATAAATAGTTTATTTTTTTACAACTCGTATATTCGGCATAATAGGAGATGATATCATATAAAAATGACAAATATTTAACAGGAATACAAAAGACGATTCGCTTATCTTCAAATACATTTCAGTTAAAGAAATGTCAGCCCCATTCCGCTCAAAATAGACAAATCCGTCTATTGAACTTGGTCGCTTGATCTTCTTTGTAAATAATATCTACTAAGGGGGAAAGTTTTTTTTATGCTTCAGCTACAGAATCCGCAGCTGAGCTATCAGCTGCAGGTTCTTCCGCTGCGGAACTATCAGCTGCCGGTTCTTTTGCTGGAGTATCATCAGCTGCGGAACTATCAGCCGCTGGTTCTTCGGCTGGGGTATCATCAGCTGCGGAACTATCAGCTGCTGGCTCTTCCGCTGGGGTATCATCATCTGCGGAACTATCAGCTGCTGGTTCCTCTACTGGAGTATCATCAGCTGCTGGTTCTTCTACTGGAGTATCATCAGTGGCTTCAGGTACAACAGGAGCAGGAGTTGGAGCTTTTACGCAGACTCCGTCATTCTGTAAATAATATTAAAAGTACAGTAAGTATTACTTTCAGTATACCTAATATAAAATGTAAGGTAATGCGAATATTGTGATGGGGATGAAAATCCTAAATAGAGATTTTACGATTTCTACACGTTTTTGAGTGTGCTGAATCTAAAAAAGTTTATTTTTGAATATTGGTTGGTCTGAAACTACTCTACAGCTAGAACTGAAAAAGCTACGAATTCAAATTTGGTACACGAGTTCGCAGTTCCAGTCAAGGTTTTAGAGAAAACTCTGTATGCTCAAATTGTAGCTACCATCTTTGGGCACAGCAATCCATGGCCTTTTTCGGGCTGCAGTGCTAAAAAATTTAGTTTCGAATATATTTGATATAAAGTATTTTCTTCATTATATATTGATTAAATACATTTTTTAATCCAAGTATAGATGTTTCAAAGAAAGCAATAGAAAATGCAGTACAAGTCCACATTTAGTTTATTTAATTGAATTCATTATATGGCTTTGAAATATTAGTTTGAAATTAAAATTAGCTATTTAAATGCAATTGTTAAAATAAATATTAAGTAGAAGAATTTGAATGCGTTATCGTTTCGTTATAGACACTGTTTAAATTTGTAAAGGAAAATTCTCAAAGCACTTGACATTTCGTGTATTTTCTGTATTAATAAATCACCACCATAATGCGCATTTTATATATGATATCAAAGTAATGATGATATCCAAGATCCAGGTATAAGGATACTTGCATTCATTGACTTTATCATTAAATGATAAGGATGACGCAATTTCAGAAAAATAATTAGTCGAATCTATAAATATATTTCCAAGAAGCAAGAAAAATTATTCCAAGAAAAAAATTTAAGACACTAGTAAAATAATCCTAAAAAAGTTACTTTTACTGAAAAATGTTGCTAAATAAGTATCAAAATCCCAACACAGTAAAACATAAAAAAATGAAATACCTCAATAAATAAAGTTGCAGATTGAAAAAAGTAGTACATACATAAACCAAAACTTTTCCTAAAAAATTACTAAAAACACAGTTATATGAAGTTATATTTTTTCTTTCATATAATACTGAGAGTCTAAAATATTGTAAACTGTCATCCCAAACTACTTGTTAAATATTGAATAAAAACTATTCGAAATTTCAAACGTTAAAATCTTGTTTTGGGTGTTTAAAATATTATATTAAAGTTTTAGGCGAGTCGTATAATAACGGTCAACAATAAACAAAAAAAAACTAAATTAGCCTTTGTATCTAAAAAAACATCAATAAATTGAAAATTATTCTTTCCGAACGTGTAGTAAATAAGTCAAATTAAACTTGTGGATGTTTTAATAGAAAAATAAACTTATAAATAGTTTCTGCAAGGTAAGTTGGACTTCCTCACTAAACAGTTCATGAAAAAATAACCTATTGTCAAAAAATTTCTAAAATAATCAATATTAGATTTAATTTTGCCGTATCCAAACCAAATGGACACTCAAGGGATCTTTTACATGCCATATACATATACATGCGTGCCCTGACTCGAACCTGTGATCTTGCGAGGCGAGCACGTAATACATTGCAGTCACTGAGTCGACATATATCATACCTATCATACTGTGAAACTGTAGTAAAAAAAAGTTATCACAAATGTATTTTTCTTTTAGTTTAGAATTAATAATCCTAATAAGGAAACCGAATCCGAAAACCAAACGTGTGCTGCAAGCCCAATGAATCGACTGAATTATAAATTCTGAATAAAAAAATAACGGCACGAATATGATTCAAATATTCAACAGAATTTTATGAAGATAAATTTACCTTTTTCTTGCCACCCGTTGATTCACAAATTAAACCTTCAGCGCAAGGACAGGGGCCAATAATATATTCTCCGAAAAACACTGGTGCAATTTTATCCTCCAAATGACACTTTCCGCCTGAAATTTATAATCTTAATTAGCAGAGGCATAATATATTTTTGTTTAACCTCCTGCGACTTGGCGTCCCCATTTGAGGACATTTTTAAAACCTCCCCACAGACAATTAACACGTTAATTAGTTATGAAATTGACCTGATCCGATAGAAGAAGATTCAAATATTAGTTTTCATCCTTTGATTACAGGTATCAGTTATTTATTTCTATAAGAAAAATAAAGTTGAAAGATGGTCAATACGATATTAGAGCTCTTAAAAGTAATTAATTTTAAAAGCATTTTTTTATTAAAAACAATGTTAAAATAATCTGTTAACTACAAATAAGTGATACGGCTTTTTTTGTTTCATTTACAGCACAAAAAATGTGTATTTTAAGAGTTTACGGCGTGTCCTTAAGTACTATTAAACGTATTAAAAAAAATTTTGAAAAACGTATTTTTAGCATATATTTGAATGAACAGTAAGTTTAGATTAAAAAAATATCCGTGTAGGATTTTGCTTGGGTCTTAAGAGGCTAAATTAAAATTTGCAATTTATTATTAGTTAGAAAGTCCAATGATCTTCAAAATGCAAAATTGGGACTATTGGCTAATTGACAAAGCATTTATTGACGCATCAAAACCACATACACATTTGCAAAATCTGGAAACAACAAAGGAAACTCACTGAATAACTGAAATGCACTAGAAAATCCTTGTATTTCGAATATAAAATTATCTTAAGTCAGAAAACAGCCAAATTTTTTGTAAACCTAAAGAGTGTGTGAATATTATCATAATTGCGGAAATTAAACGAATAAGTAATCTATAAATTATAATGATTGGTAATACTCAAAACCACTACTACAAATAAAAGATAAAATAGAGCACATCGTATTGAGCATGTAAGGGGAAATAATAAACTCCAGCACTGTAATAAAAATTGGCCTTTTTATTCCAAATTTTTCCAATTTTCACAAATAAATTTTTGATCAAATACATTAAATTTCCGGTAGTTGAAGAATCATTTGAGGTTTTAAACGAACTGCGCATGTACATTCGTCGAAAACGAAAATGGTGATATTCCTGCATGGAAATATTCCGGCAGTGATATCACTGCATGGAAATATACCGGTAGTGATATTCCTGCATGGAAATATTCCAACAGTGATATTTCTGCATGGAAATATTCCGACAGTGATATTCCAGCATGGACATATTCCGGCAGTGATATCCCTGCATGGAACCTTTTTGGCAGTCATATTCCTGCATGGAACTATTAAGGCAGTGATATTCCTGCAGCAAAACTGCCAGTAATATTTCCGCTTATTAAAGGGGGAATTTTTGAGAGTTCGATAAGCATCATTAAACATTAGGATATATCATTAAATATTAGGATATATCATTAAATATTAGGATATATCATTAAATATTAGGAAACAGTGATAAATAATCCGTAACCATTTCTGTTTATTCCTGAGTAAGGTTAAGTAATAGAATTTGTAGCTCATTAATGACATAAATGTACAATTTAAGAGGGGAATGAGCCTGTTGAATAGCGGATCTCCAAACCCAATTGACTCAGTGTTAATCCAATGGGGAAAATTATCTTCAAATCCAGATTTTTACGGCTGTATATTGAATATTTTTACATTTTTTTGAATGATAAATGTAGATAATTTACAGGGTCTCGATAATCCCACTTTTTGAAATTCGAATATTTTGAGGAAAATTATTTATTGAATATTTAAACAATATTCGAATCAATTTTAAAAAGTGGGATTGTCGGGACCCTTAGGTCATTTACTTTTATCACATCAAAAACCCACTTGTAAAAATATTATATCAATACATCCGGAGAAATGTGGCTTAGAAAATACTTATTTCTTGATTGGATTAACACTGAGGCACTTTGGTTTGGAGACCCGTGGTCCAGTGGGCTCATTCTCCTTAAAGGCCTACCTTCAGGTGTATGATTCAAGCAATTTCCACCGAAAGGTGGAATTCCGGCGCAACATTTATTTGCATCTGGGCATTCAGCTTGAGTTGAGCACTTTTCTGCTGACACCATCTGCAAAAAAGTAATTTATTATATGCATATTACAATACTGAATTATTACTTACTATTATACGTATTACAATGTTTTGTAATATGCTGGAAGGAAGGAAAGTATAAGAAATAAAATGGAGAATCCATAACCCATTCGTAATTTACCAAACACTGAACTACTTTGTATTATAGTAACAGGAAACACAAAATAATGGTTCAATATGGTATCGAATTTTTATTTTGACTATTAATCACAAAACTGAGAGTTTACGAAAAAAAATTGAGTACATTTGAATACATGTGGCTTGATAGTTGGAAAAGATAGTTATTTTCAATATAAATTTGTTTGCAACTTAAATTGTTATTATTCTAAAACAGAAGTGCATAAAAAATGCTTAAAAATTGCAAAATTGCATAAGAAAGAAATGATTTTGTTTCTACTATTATTTACACTTTTAATAATGAAAAATAAAAGTATCAAGCCTTGATTTAGTCATAATTAGGACACTTATATTAATACACTAAAAGTGCTGTAATACCCTGTTCCTAAAGAGATTCTACAATTTTACGGACAAATGAGATTGTTAAAATGTAATAAAATTTCTTTCAAAAGAGATAAACAAAACTATATTGAAGCTAAAACATTGTAGTTTATTTCGGTGTTGAATTTTCGAAAAAAATCGGGATCTTCAGATACTGTAACAGCAGGTAAACTATCGGGTAGTGGTACAATAATTTCTTGATTATCTCAAATTTTGATGATTATTGACGAATCCTATACCAGAGCAAATGTTGTAATTTTGCTTTTGAAAAATTAATTTCGAAATACCGATGTATTTTTGACTAACATTCTAAAACGTAAAAAAAAGTGCATGTTTATTTAACAATTATTTGTAGCAAATGTAGACTGCATCAAAAAACATCATTGCATTGATTTTGTTGCATATTTGATATTTAAGAACCCTCAAATGAATACATTTAACTTTGAACAATGATCATGTGACAAGATTGATTATTTTACGCCCGATATATAAAATAAATTTTTTACAAGAATAAAAAGATATATTTTTATATATTTAAAAATGTGTTATTAAAAATAGAAATGGTTTACTTAACAGTCTAATGAAATAGTCATATTTTAGCAAAGTGTGGGTAAATGACTTGCATTATAATTTTAATAAAAAATTTGAACTTTTTACATGATTGAAAAAATTATAATTTAATGTTCGATAAAGAAATACAGGATAAATACCTGGGTGGCAACGAAAGCCAAAACGCACGCCGTCATAAAACTTTTCATTTTGAATTCCTTGATGAGCTTCGTATGCCTGTAAATCTGTAAATTACTTCGATATTTCTAAATGTACTCTAACAGTTGAAAGCAGTTGCTTAAATTTAAAATAGTTTCCGGATGTTATCCCTTATCATTTGCAATCTTATCAAGATAAAAAAAATGCTACATAACCTTAAGCAGGAGGTACAAGAGCTTTGCAAAATGTTTGGTAAGAAGTTGAGGCCTCGATGTACTTAGAAGGGGAATTTGTTATCAGTTCTCTTATCTTGAGGCATGATTACATTACTCCAGCATGGTAAGGGACACAAAATGTTTTCCATTTGTGTGACGGTTATGGAAGTCCGCATTTTTTCCAAGAAATCTCCTTTTATTTACAATGGGTGCTGATTTATAGATATGGTTTTAAGGCTCTTGAAAGTTGTTCTTTAAACCGGACTAATCCGTTGAAGAAGAATGAAAAATAACTTGCACATGCTTAGAAATGTTTTTCAAATATATTGCATATTTGGATAGATGGGGAAAATAGAATCATAAAAAATTGCTTGAAAACTTTACTTTATAAGGTTCTACTTATTATTGAAATTGAAGAAACTCATAAAAAATCAAATATAAAATGACATTTTTGCAATTTCATTAAAAAAATGCGTTGTTTTCGCACGCGGAATAATTTAAAAAACGGGACTTTATTGCACTAGTGTGAAAAGTAGGTCATGTGACATGTTTTTCACACTAGTGCTTTTCGCTTTTTCGATGATTTCATTAAACTGCTATTGCTCTTTCAAAAACGTATATTTATTAAGGCTTACATCTACAAGCATATTTCAAAGCGTGTTATGGCTATCAGCAGTGGCATTAAAGCTCAAATTCTACTTTGAATTGATATTTATCTTAATTTCACAGTTGTTGCAGTTTTGTATAGTAATAGCTGAAGGCACTGATGACTGTCCTACGACAAACTCGGATTTCTTGGCTTGAATGTCTGGTGCCGATTCGCCAAACAGCAAATTAGCAACGTTTATTTTTCTCGAAATGGACTCTTCAACGTATCCTTCTGCTACTGAATTGGACTTCCATCCGCCATGTCGTTTCAGAGTTGTTATATCTGCTCCTTTATTCGATAGGAGAGATGCAGACGATCTGCGAAAGGCATGTCCAGTATACAGTTCCGGGTTTTCCAAATTTAAAATATTGGCGATATTACTTGGCACTTTACCAATGGTATTTATGCCTATCGGCTGTGTCGAACATTTCCCATTAGAATAAAAAACAAACAGACGACGATGTGGGGTTTCTGGCTTTCGCAGAGAGATATACTTTCTATATAGATTTAAAACATTAACACCGCCCATTTCTCCACTGACAACAAAAGATCTTGGATGGTCTGTTTTGTTGACTTCTATATTTACAATTAAAAGCGTACCTTTATCTTCGATGTCCTCAATTGTAAGTTTGTGTATTTCATCCCTTCGGCAAGTGCCATATAAACCGAAAAGCATAACAATCTTCATTGCAAGATACTTATCATCTGGGGCTTCTTTGTAGAACCGTTGCATTTCTTCTTCCAAAAACACTTTTGCCTTTTTTGGACGGTATCCGACGGAATTTCGTTTTAGAAATGCTTGCAATCTTGCATAAGTTTTTATATTCATATTTTCCTTTGCCATTAATTGTGCTCGAACCATGGAGTATTCTGACCATAATGAGGACGATTTCACTTGCTTTGATCTTTCTGAAAAATAAGCCAATAACACAGTTTCGTTTATTCCGTTGACGTTTTTCGAATTGCACCAATCTTCAAATTTTCTGTAAGCATTATCGTAAGTTTTTTTCGACTTCTCGGGAAGTAAACTAAGTGTTGCAGCTTCAGCTGCTTCTACTATTTCCGTTGGTAAATTAAGAACGTTAAAATCCATTTTACAAAATGTGCAAAATGTCTTCCAAATAAAGATAGTATGGCCGTTGTAATATTTTTAATGGAATTGCAAAAAGTTTTGTAGCTATCGCGTGCGAATTAAGGTTTTGTTACTCGTTTCATTTTATTTCACTCGACCTCCGGTCTCGTGAAATAAATATCAAACTCGTAACAAAACCTTACTTTTCGCACTTGTTAGCTAAATAACTATTGCTTCATGAAATACTTCAATTGTACTGCAACTTTAATATAAATCTTGCTTAATTAAAAAAAACCCAACTGATTTTAACTTTTTTCAATTTAGGCTTGCACTGTTAAAAAAAACCTGAATTTTACGTACATATTTCTGTGATTACTTTCGGGAATTTACGGAAAGATTGCGTTTCTTTCACAAACAGACGGTTTGTCTGAAATACACAGCTTGTTTCCGTTTTCCTTAAACGCTTGACAAGTGAAAACGGAAAAACACCGTATTTCTGATTGCAGAATTTCACTTAAGACCCGTATGAACGTAAATTCTCCATATAACCTCGCACCCAACAGCTTTTAGCCTCGACACATCCGCCGACCGATTCATCCACCTTGTTTTTTGTTTGATGTTTTGTTTTGACCACATCTGAAGCAAGCAAGAAAGATAAATATACAGGTATGTTCATTTCGTTTAATAAAATAAGATTTTTTTAATGTTTATATTTTCTATCTTCCTTTTCTATCTATAGAATCCAGTTATTGTCTTTTTCTTATTTGTTTCTGTAATATCTATAGTCCTATAATTGACCGTGAGGTGACTCCAGAAATTAATAATTCCGTTTGCTTACCAACACGCGCAACTAAGTCAATTTGATTTAAATGTTTAAAAAAGCTGTCAAATATATGAAATAAACAAAGTTCACAGACAAACAAGTGCACAATTATTAAAAAAAATAATGAAATGACTTGAAATTATTACATTTAAATTCGATTGAAAAGCTATAGCCCTCGTGTAGCTTTAGTGCGACGATAATTCAAAACCTAACCTCGATTGAAAAGCACGGTTACGCTATCGCTATAAGCGTGGTTTATTTTAAAAACTATGCAAGTATACATAACGCAAACTTTTTCTTTATAAAATAATAAACTTTTGTTGATTTTAATGAATCAATTAGTGATTACGGATGTATGCAAATCACATATTTTGATTCGATTCAGAAGTTACATACACTATTGCCAATGCTCTTTGTTTTGAAAAGTCTGCACACACAATTTCCGATTAAATGCAAACTTTCCAACACATTCAAAATTTAGGAATTGCAAGTGTCTGCAAAACGCTATTTTAGTGTTTATTTAGATATAGCTGCTAAGTGATATCTCATTTTCGGATCACCGTCTATAATTTCATGTCGATGATATTCAAAAGCACTAGTTATTAGCTTTTACTAGAATACTAATTATAAAATTGTATTTATTACTAAAATACTATTAAATTGCATTAAAGTTATTATTTTATACTAAATACTATTATAAAATTGTATTTTTAGTAATGATATACATTATTCAATCAAGAGCACTTCTGTTTTGTTTCTACTATTAAAAAAATATTTTCAGTGTATTCTCAAAACTGTATTGAGATATATGGATAAATCAATTAATTAAAGGTACTGTAAGATTCATGCTTTGTCTGCCCCCTCCACCTCTTCACAAAAAGAGAAAAAGCGTTTTTAACTCTGATATTAAATTATTACGGTCATACTATGGAAAACTTGCTCGAAAAAAAAAGCCTAAAATTGACAAATTGTTTAATTTTAGAAGGACTTAAGAAGAATTTGCCTGGTTTACGCCTGATTAACAGTTGCTTTTATACATTAGATCTATTCATTTAAAATTGGATTCATTAATATATTAATACATTATTTTTTTAGGTGCTTGTTTATCATAAATCTCCAAAGAGGGTCAAAAGTTCGGAAAAAGAAGAAAACTAAATCTGTAGTTCCTGCATAAATTTTTAAATTAGTTGAGAAATTGAGAACCATATCAGTCTTTTTCAATTGTGAAAGAAAAATAAAACCTGATTATATTCTGTAATTCTTTTGTTATTCATATCTTGTTAAATTGTATTAGTGGTGTATCCAGTGGGTGGAGGGATAATTCTCGTCCCCATGTACTAAAACATGTTGTTGTTGTTGTTGTTTTACTATCAGAGACTATACAAATTTATGTATGTATAGTACAAATGCAGACACTTAATGATTTATTGTTTTTGACTAAAAATTTTACTGTCTTAAAGAGTCTCTCTATTAAGGGGTGTTCAACCCCCTAAGACACCTGACTCATTATCCCCTACCCATGATTTTGCCCTGGATATGCTACTGAAAAGTACAATAGCATTTGTGTAGCCACAGAACAACACCAAATATATACATTATAAAAAACATGTCAGAAAAATTATCAAAATTGGAAAAATTATTAACATTTTTCTGGAATATTAAAATTGTTTTAAATATATGAAGAGTGGTAATTTTTTAATTTCAAAAATGTGAACAATTTATTTTTTATTCAGATTATATACCAAATATGGTTTTAAAAATATTAAAGGATTAGATTGTATTAGTTTTGAATAGATTTAAGGTTTAAATATGAAGACATTATTTGCTTACGTTTTAAATAACAAACAGGATGCATGTTTAATTTCCCTGTTTCTCCTGTTAAATTTCCCTATGGTAATATTTATAACAATATATATAAATTAATAATATATTTAGAATGATTGATGGTTAAATAGTATATAGAAACAAAATTGACAAGAAAAAAGCAAAAATGTCTTGGAATTAACTAGAAAATATACCATGTAAGTTTTCTGAATTTAGAGAGAAATGCAAATTAGAAATTCATGAAATTAACAAAGAAACAGCTAAATAAAAATTCCTGAAATTAACAGAATATTTCTAAAACGGTAAATCCTGAAATTAACGGAGAAATTCCAAAATGGAAGATCCTGAAATTAACGGAGAAATTCCGAAATTTAAGATCCTGAAATTAACGGAGAAATTCCAAAATGGAAGACCCTGAAATTAACGGAAGAATTCCTAAATGGAAGTTCCTGAAAATAACGGAAAAATTCCAAAACGGAAGATCCTGATATTAACGGAAAAATCCCGGCAACTTGCTGCCAGTAGTTTTTCCGTTAATTCAAGGAATTTTTTTTAACAGTGTGCGTTGAAATAAATTCAAAAGCAGATAATTATGCTGAAGATTCATTGTATAATCGTATAAAAATAAGCGCATCTGACAAAAGAACTCTTATGAATTGTTCATAAAATAAGGTAAAAATGTGTGGGAAATATCCCATATGGCATTGATTTGGGATATATGGGATTTATCCCAACCAGTCAGTACAAAACACATTTCTATTCCACAAAAAGTGTTTGTTTCAAACTTCACAAAATTCTGAAAACTAATTATAATTTTACCCACATTTTAATTAGGAGCTATTACTATAACCACCCGCACTACAATGAACGTTTTTAAAGATTAATTTTACAAATTCATTGAAACTCGGGTGTATATATAGGGAATATATGGGATTTATCAAAACCAGTCAGAACATAAAAAATTTTATTCCACAAAAAGTGCTTGTTTCGAACTTTCGAGTGGTTTAGAATAAGAATGGCAAATATTGTTAAGAAAAGGTCGCAAAACTTTAGATCAATGCGACTTATCCCTTTTAGTGATTTTAAAATGAATTTATTTTGAATAACAATGGCGCCAACTTAGCTTGTGAATAACGCTTTTCAGTCCTCTCGTAGGTTAAGCTCTCGTCTGATGGAATAAAGATGTGAAATAATAGGAACGAAACTACAACTATATTTCTTGACAACGTTTAAATCTCAATTTTAATAAGAACTTTATAGTGTTAAGATATGTCGAAATATTGAGTCACTTCATCTAGGCTTATCTGCACTAACTTTTAAATTTGGTTAGTATGGAATAGTATAAAGTGAAACAATTAACGAAAATTTGTTTTATCTATTTAAAACTACTTTAATATTTCATCAAGGCAACCTTAACTTCATAAGATAAGACGTTAATATGTTAATATTTGCTATCTTAATATATTAAACTATCTCAAAAAATTACCGATGATAATTCGAATTACCTATTTTGTTTCTTAACTTTAATCAGAATTAACATTTCTACAACAACAAAAACATTTATATTTTGAGTAATCATTATTGGCTAATTTATTCCCTGACGAAAAATTTAATCTAAGGACACAAATATTCAAAATTTCTTTGCATTAAAGTTATACCAATATGTAATTATATTTTAGTGACTACCTGGACCTACCTAATTAACATTACTTAATTAAGGTTGAATGAAGGTGGTAACAAATTAATGATTGTATGAATCAATAAAATTAGCCAACTCTAGATAAAAGTTATTTACTAATTCTGTCTTATCATTAAAATTATTATTGTCAATTATAGCATGCGATTTCAAGAATGCATTATCATTAATAATGAAATACACTCTACACCGCCAGAAAGCAAAGATAAAAATAGTTTTCTCCAGAACATATAATATTTTTCTAATTCTTCAAACATTTCGATTAAACTTTTAGTTGAAGTAGCGGTACGTCTTTGAAATGATATCTGTATAGAAGATAAGTGTTTTCAATAGAAGCTTTCAAAAACGTGTTTGTTTAATAACGAATCCACTTAAGAGAAATTTGTACATATAATGTATCGATTTGCTTCATAGGAACATCTTGTTATTTTTCCACTTATGAGAATATTTACTATAAAAATATTTTTTGCAGTGATTAATCTTTTTAAATTGCAAATTTATCTTAGAACAATGCATTTCGATAAGTAAAAAAGAATTCAGCAAAAAACAAATAAAAAAATCTGTGTAATTTTTTTCCCCAAAATTTATTGAATTATTTATTACGTAATAACCTCGTTCATTTTTCAAGGTCTAACGCTTTTTAAATATCATCAGTGCAAATATTCAATACTGATAAATAAATTATTAAATTAATACTTTACTAAAATAAATAATTCAAACCCAAAGCAATTGAACAACGCAATAACCACCATAAAATCCCACACATGGTCCACTTTTTTAAAAAAATCTTATGACTCATTCCAACTTATCTAAAACTGTTTATAACTGAACCTAGTGTATCGGTAAATTTATGACACTTTATAAAATCAAATATTAAATTTATTGCAGTAAAATTTACGTTAAGGATTTATAATTAAAAAAAATGATTTTAACCAATTAGCGAAGATTTTGGCTCAGAAAATTTGCTTTTGCGAAAATAAGCTTTTTGCTTAAGATAAATAATGACCATAGTTCTGAACGATTTATGTATGACAAAGTAAGTTTCACGAAAAACTAATTTGAACAAATCTAAAGTTAATGTTTTATTCGGAAATAAAGGTGTCATTGGCATTTACAAAGTACTCATTCATGGATAAATATTCACATCGGTGCAAAACTACCCTAGTTAACTCTTTCATATTTTTCTCTTTAAACGTTCGTTGAAGTTTTCTAAATATGGCCAATATATAAGATTAATAAAGACCATAATCCGAATTAATTTATGTAGAACAAATTTAGCTTTACAAAAAACGAATTTAAAAGTTATTATTTTTTTAAATTCGGAAATGAAGTGGTTAATGGCATTCATTAAAGTAGTCATTAATGGGTTGATACTCATGTTAGTGAGAGACTACCCCATTTAACTCTTACATATTTTCCTCTTTAATAGTTCTCCTTATCATAAAAACGTTTGTGTTTTAAAGGTTAAACATACAAAACAATGCATACATAAAGACAAGCATGTTCGTTGCATAAGAACACTGAAACGATTCTTGTATCCTAGGATAAATATATGATACATTTTAAAATCTAACTTTAAAATTATTGTAGTAAAATGATCCGTGTCAATGAAATCAATTGTAAGTTTTAAAAACACTTTGAATTTAATCATTAACGATGGTAGTGCCAAAAATGTGATATTGTAGCTTAATTTTATATATATAAACAAAATATAATATAAATAAAGATAATTGGGTTTCACGAAATGCGAATTAAAATTTGAAATTAAAGTTTTTTTATTCGGAAAGGAAGGTGTTAATGGCATGGTATGATATGATACATATATATTAAAGCGTGTGTGCTTGTTCAGAGAACCGCTAATAAGCTTTCGTCAAGTGGGACAGACACAGAAAGAAAATTTACATTCACAAAGAAATGAGTAACACATAGACAAATAACAACATTTATTGACTGTCACGAACATCCATGCCTGACCGGGATTCGAGCCCGACCTCAGCAGCTCCAAAGGCTAGTACACTAACCATTCAGCCACCGAGGCGGCGTGTTAATGGTATTCATATAGTAGTTACTCATTACGGTTACGGTTATGGTTGCAAAAACATCTTATTTTTTATTTTAGCATTCTTTAAAGTTTTTTTTGGGGGGGGAAACCAACTTTTAAGATTAAAAAAAACTGTAGTCCGGATAAATTTATGTAAGATAAATTAAGTCTCACGAAAAACGAATTTAGAAAACTCAAGTTTTTTTTTTCAAATTCAGAAATAAAGGTGTTATTGATATTCACAAAATATTCTTTAATGGGTTTATACTCGTATTAGTACAAAGCCCTCACATTTAACTCTTACATATTTTTCTCTTTAAGAGTTCTCATTATCATAAAAACGCCTGTGTTTTAAAAGGTTAAACGTACAAAACAATGCATACATAAAGACAAGCATATCCGTTGCATATGAACACTGACGCAAAACAATCCTCGTATCCCAGGAAAAAACTAAAAGTAATGAGTAAAAAAAAATGAAACCCGCGTTTTTTATCGTCGCAATTTGGGAGAAAAAGCCCTTGTTAATCATAAACAGGTTGTCAATAATAAGCCTGAGTGAGGGGATCGTGTCAGGCAAGCGATGTCTTTTAAACTATTTATCATCACATGAAATGTCAAAGTGCATCTAGTCTAGAAACAAAAACAGTTGAAAGAATCTGTATGATAATATCTTAACTTGAAAAAAAAATAGGTAGCAAAAATGATATTTGATACATTTTAACTTATGTAAAAGAGGTAGTTGTTCATAAATAGGCATATAGCTAATTGAAATGAATAATAATATAAAATCATTAAAATATTATTGTTTATTTTATTAATATAAAATAATTATACATGTTTGCATGAATAATGAACAGTCATGTAATAATATAAGTCAAGTAATAAATTGTGCTTTTTTAAAGCGAGAAATATGCAATACACGTAATTCTAAAATAAATTATAACCAAGCTTATTTCTGAAAAAAATTGCAAATCTATTTTCATATGAAATGTAATTAGTTATATTTTTTATATGAAAAATAATATTTTGTATTTTTATATGATGAAAAAAATCAGAATATAGTTATGAATTTTAAATGTCTTTAACTGTTGAAATATAGGTGGGAAAGTCAATGCAAAATATACTAATGTATTTTCATTAATAAATGTAGGACGTAACACTATGTTTTTTAATAACTAACTCATATATACTTATTATGCAACGTAAAAAATGATGCACTATATTCATTAGTTCACAATTATAATAAACGGCTTTTATATATTCTTTTACAAAATATATATAAAAAAACTGCAAACAAAAAACTGGTTTATGTCTTGCTTTAGATTTTTTTATATAAAGATTAACAATTCTGTGCCTTAATGCTAAAGGGGCACAACTTTACAATGTAAAATGAGTTATCTACACTGCTCAGAAGAATTAAGGGAATGCATGATTTAAACTCTTTCAACCCCCAATGATTCCACTTGGAATCATGAGCTAGTTTTTTATTTTCTTAAAAGCCAAAATTTTAAGTTGTTTTAAACGCTACTCCTCTTTCAATTTTTGAGAATAACTCCGCTAACTTTTATAGTTTGTTTTTAGAACTATTTGCTCAAGAACTATGCACGCATTTTTAAATGTGAACAACAATAAAAAAGGTTACATCCATTTATATTGAAAATCTCAAAAAATCATTAAAAAAATACAAATTATTGAATTCTACATTTTTTTGAAAAAACAACTATAGATCGTAGGCCTTATTCCATGCACGATTTTGTGCACAATTTATATAAGAACGCAGGTTAAAAATTTCAAAACTCTAAAACTGTTTATAATTAAACAGTTTTAGAGTAGTTTTTTTTAACTTTTTTAGTTTTTTTTAACTTAATTAGCAAAAAAGCCTTAGGGATTTATTAATCACATGGATTGAAAAAACGCGAAACAGTGAAAACAGGTTGAAAGCAGACGAAATACTGTTCAAACTTCAAGGGATGACTCCAGAAAATATTTAATTACTTTTTTTTCTACAGAAGAAATCATTATGAAACTTTCAGCAAATGTTCAGAAAGATATTGTGAATAATAAGAAGTAAAAACTGAAGAAAAGGGGGAAATCTTGTTATCTTTAAAGTAGGGAATAACATGTTCATTGGCACAAAATTCTAAATTTTCCTTTTCAAAAATGTCACTTAGTACGTTCTTCCACTAAGCTTGGAATTGCTCTTTGCTATAGAAAAGTTATCAAGCGGACGAACACCTAAATATAAAAAAAGGTTTGTTTCCATACGGATAATGCTCTGCAAGTTTCTTTATTTTTTTTTCACTGAAATGAAGAAAATGAATAGAAGAAAAGGGTGGGGAGGAAATCTCTTTTTTGAGCAGCTACCTTGGTACATTCAAAAGAGATAGGCGGATTCATATGTTAAAAAAAACTAAAAATGGACGATCTATCAATGAATTTTAGCTAGATATCTTACATTACTTTTCATGTGTGTCAAAGAAAACATTTCAATTCTTTGGATTTATTTCAGTTAATTAAATAATAATTAAAAGTATAAATATAATATAAATAATATATGAAATTTATTTAAAATTAAATAAATTTTAATAAATTAAATTTATATAATATATATATATATAAAATTAATAATTATAAAGTATAATTTAGTTTTTGAGTTTTTTAAAAGAATTATTGAATGACTTAAATTTATTATAATCACAATTTTCTTTCATTATAAGCCCATATCTGTCATAAAAGTATGTATACTTTGTGGATTTACCATGAATGTTCCATTTAAAATTCATGTAATTTCTAATAAAAATAAACTCAAAACTTCTCTATTCATGCATTATTAAAAGCATTTGAGAATTAATGTCTTTAATTGAAGAATAAACAGCTTAAACAGAAAAAACTTCTTAAAAATATGTTTTACCGATTTCCCATCTACTGGGAATTGTAAAAAAATAGAAGAAGACCCAGAATAAGCTATTTCTAATTGAACTGAAAAGAAAATGTGATGATTCCACTTCAGATAATGGTAAATTACTTTTTGTCCCTTTAAAACAAACGATATGAGAATTTTTTTAAGAACTGCACACAAAATGAATGCCGTTTCTTGGTGTTTCATTAAGAACAATTGTTCTGCAATTATTTTTTTTCCTACTATGACTCCAGATTTAGACAGTTTCCTTCTATGTTTATTTCACATTAATGTATCTAATAAAAGTTGCATACCTAAATAAGTACCTTGTAGTTATTTGGAAATTTCTTAGTTATACTGAAAAAAAAACATCAATTGTTCTTTTTTTCTTCTAAAATTTCTTAGTTGCGCAGAAAAATTTGACGTTAATCACAATGTTATCAACTTCTTTGTAGTAAACAGTAACCCACGAAGCAAATGCTCCTGTGTTTACTAAATATTTGCTAAGATATTTCTTATTTGAAGATCAAATTGTCTTTTAATTTTAATTCGATAGAACCCTTAATAAGACAACCACTTCTTACTTCAAAGCAATTTGGTGAAAGACAAAGGCATAAATTGCAGAGTTGAAGTTAAAATCGAATTTAATAGATACTTCAAATGGCAGTTTTTCAGCAAGCACTGCTCAACACTAGACAAACAAGAGATTGCACAGGTCGGGAACCAATTAATATTTGCATTGAATTTACTAAAAAAAAATAAAAAGCTTAGTTTTTACCGCATTTTGTCTTAAAAAAAATCACAGCACACCAATATGCACACGATTAAGAAAATTGCTTTTAACCCCTTGTACATGTCAAAGGACTTAAAACCTGTGACCACAATCCCTTGAATGTTGACTATCATTATTTAAATTCGTGACCTTGTAATTATTATGGTTTAATTTAAATTTTAAAAACAAAAGAAAATCAACAAACACTACGCAAACAATTGATGGATCACGGCAAGAATCAATTACCATTGGAAGTAAATTTACTGAAATATAAAGCACTTGTCGTTTTTCAGCGCAAAAAAACTGGAAATATTAATTGGTCGAGAATCAATTAATATTTGCAGCGAGTTTACTGAAAAATAAAAAAATAAACTTATTTTTTACCGCATTTTGTCGTTAAAAAAAATCACAGCACACCAATATGCACATCCTAAGTAAAATTATTTTTTTATCCCCTTGTACATGTCAAAGGACTAAAAACCTACGACCACAATCCCTTGAATGTTGACTATCATTATTTAAATAACCCCAGTAGCATCGAATATTGGCCCAATATTGGTATGACGTTGGCCAATATTGGTTATCGTGGGCGAATATAGCAAGTTTTACAACATTCAGCCAATATTGGCCCAATATACGAAACCAATATTTCGAAAGTTAAAATTTGCCAAGATAGGACCAATATTGGGGATATATTGGTTAGCATATACCTAGGGGGCGCTCGCGTTTGTCATATTTTTCCTTGATGTGATTAAGAAGAAGAAGAACAGTCATACGGCCCCTGCTTGGTGGCCGAGAGGTGTAAACGACGAGCCTCACATCGAGAAGGTTCTTGGTTCTGTCCTTGTCCTAGCCATACTATAGACGGATTCGTGCTGGTAGAAAAAATTCTCTAATAAAATTCACCGGGGTACCCGAGTACACTGCGATATACGTGCTCGTTAAGTCTGTGGAGTCGAAAGTCCCGACGGCGTTAGCGTACGATGTCGCTCGAAGCATAGAATTCGAATTTGTAAAGTAGAAGGTTCTTTTTTAAAATTGACTCCTAACTCCAGGGGTCACGCACCAAAATAATGGGATACGTGTTCGCCGATTTTTCCATCTACCCAATCGTTTCGAAAAAAGTCGTCAGATGATATTGGTCCTATAATGGCAGTCAATATTGGTTATATGTTGTTGGATAATATTGGTCCTATAATGGCAGCCAATAATGGCCAATATTGGCAAAATGTTTCCTCCCAATGCTGGACCAATAAGGGTTAGCATATTGGCTCTACATTGTAACCAATATTGGGCCCATATTCGATGCTACTGGGGAAGTGACCTTGTAATTATTATGGTTTAATTTAAATTTTAAAAACAAAAGAAAATCAACAAACACTACGCAAACAATTGATGGATCACGGCAACAATCAATTAACATTGGAAGTGAAATCACTGAAAAATAAAGAATTTGTAGTTTTCATCGCATTTTTACAAAATAGTTATTTATGCAATGAGTGCTAAAAGTAATACTTTTTAAAACGAGTGGATTTTATTTCACGAGCGAGTGAAATAGTGACACGTGTTTTAAAAAGTGTACTTTTCACAAGCGATGCATACAATATTTTTTATAATTGTGTGAAAAAAATATCATTGGTCCAAAAGTATTTCACTCGCATTGATATCCTTTAAATTCTAACTGAAAGTTTTTCACTCGCAGTTATCTTTATTCTCTGTAAATAAAAAACATATCAATAAATATCTGGATGTTTGAATATTATGAAATAGAAATTTTACATAAAATGTTGGCATCTTATGAAAAGAGTGGAAAAAAGTACAATTTTTCACTGCTTATGGGTGAGAAAAGGTACTTTTTTCACTGTTTCAAATGGTCTAACTTTTTGCACGCTTCTGATATTGAAATTATAATGTAAAAGTCGGAATTTTTTAATGCAATTACAAAATCATATTTATCATCACAATAAATTGGCCGCCCCGGTGGCTCAATCGTTACGATGCTGGCCTTTGGAGCTGCTGGGGTCGGGTTCGAATCCTGGTCAGGCATGGATGTTTGTGACCGTCAATAAATGTTGTTATTTGTCTATGTGTTTGTGTCGTCCTTCTTTGTGTGTCTCTTGTGACTGTCTCTTCTGGCGAGCTGGGTAATGGGCTACAAAGCCTACACTCTTCCTTCTAGAGGGCGCAATCACTGTTATTTGTCATTTTGTCAGATACAATAAATTGAAGTAAACTCAAATACTTGAAAAAAGTAAGTGCACATTTTTGAAGAGTTTTTGTTTTACGCAGCATTTAAAAAACACATAAACAAAACGCAACCGTTCCCTGAAATAATTCCAATGTTCGAATTTCTTTTTCAGAAATACGAACAATTCTCATCTCTAGTTTATTCGAAAAAGATTTGTGGGGGTGTTCCAAGGATTATAATGAAAAACAAAAACGACAACAATAAAACAAAAAGGAGAAGTACCTGGGAATGGCGTAGGTGTATGCAGTATATGTTTAGAGGCTGAAGTCATACACGTGTGGAAAAATTTGAATATTCAATATTTTTTATGTTTGGAAAACTGGAAAAAGGAAAGAAACGATTTATGAATAACATATGTGCTGAAATATAAATTACAGTGAATGCTAATTTTTTTTTTTATCTTTAAGTCAAAAAAGACTTCTTCTAAAGCTTTGAGGTTTTTTTTGTACTTTTAGTATTAAGAATTAAATTTAGCATTAAACATTTTCTTCGAGAAGCACATTTTTTAAAAGTTAAATATGAAAAAAGCTACATTTAAATTTAAATATTGGAATCATATAAAATATATTTAAGATAGTAATACGTTTTCTCTCTTTTTTTTTTAAAGTAAAAAAAACTGGCTCTAGCGTTGGGATTAAATACTAACAAAAGAGGTACAAATAATAGTTTCTCAGTATGAATGGAATTGTTAGATAATCTATGCATTATTCAATGAAAGTGACTTAACTAAATATCTGAAAAAAAAACTAAGTCATCCGGGAAAGAATAGGCTTATGCATGCCCTTCAGGGTAAAATACGTAGAAAGATATATTTCTTTGAAGATACCAACATTTCAAAGTATAAGGGGTCTCTTAATAAATGGAGAACAATTCTCAGGGAAAATGTGGGACTTCCAAGAAGGGCTTTGCAAGTTGATCCTCGAAACTGCCTCTTCGGATGAACAACTTAATGCTCGGCCTTTCTACCCAGAATCGCTTTTTATCCAGAAATAAATATGTGCTCCAAAGGCTGGAGGGCTGAACCGTTTCAACTGAAATGTGATACATAAAAGCAAAATGAAGTAAGATATAACAAGAATTAAACCACTTTGAACCTAAATTTTCTATTTGTACCATATTTTGAAAAGATGGCTTTACTTTGAAGAAAAATGCTATGGTCTTTCGTTTTGTGTTCCTTAGTTTTCTCCGAGGTGACTCAAATCTCCATTGATAAAAAAAATCAGCCCTGGAAAAAATAAATAACCTTTTCCAAAAAATAAAACTAGACTAGTGGTCTGGAGTGTCATTTATTAGTTTTTCGAAACACTTTCTTCGATGTATTATTAGAATTTCCGGGAAACGAGAGGTAGGATTTCATAATTGATTTTATCTGATTCCACTCGTGTCGAAGAAAGAGTAAGGAGATGTTTTCGTTCCATCTCTGAAACATATTTTTCGATTTTCTGCAATTTAAATTTATTAAAATGTTCACAAAATCTGTTGTTGGCTGCTCTTGTGTAAGTTAGCTCGTCTGACTACCATGCTGTCGACCTGGGTTCGAAACCGAGTAGGATAGCTGGTTATATAGTCCTCCATGCTCCCATGGTTGATAAATAAAATTCAAACTTGCTTTAAAGTTTCTTGGGAATTCATTGTCAAACTAGCCTCTTGGCATGGACAATCACTTGTATTGGCATATTAGGCCCAATAGTTATAAAAATGAAAATAGACACCGCTCAGGCAAACTTAAAAAAAAACTATTCAAACCAAAGGGGCCGCCCCAGCGGCGCAATCGTTAGGACGCTAGCCTTTGGAGCTGCTGGGGTCGTGCTCGAATCCCAGTCAGGCATGGATGTTTGTGACCGTCAATAAATGTTATTATTTGTCTATGTGTTATTCCTTTCTTTGTGACTGTTAATATTCTTTCTGTGTCTGTAACACTTGACGAAAGCTTATAAGCGGTTCTCTGAACAAGCACACAAGCTGGAATATATATGTACAGCTGTGGAAATAAAAAAGTACCCACTTGAAGTTATTTCATCCGTTAGTCACCCTATAGAATCGGACCTTTTTGAGATTGTGTACAATTAACATTCTGAGTCAATTGCACGATACAAAATTTGCATAAGGGGCCGTCTTCATATTAAAAATATTTCGAACTTTGAAATTTTCAATAGCAACACCCAATTTTAATAACTTAGAAATGTTAAGCACTCTTGAAAACCCTTAAATCTAAGTTTTTGTTACATTTGGATGAATATTTGACGAGTTATTCAATCGAATCACTTGTGGACCTTTTAGGGACCATCTCTAAAATGACAAGCAAGCATGCATGCAAGGCCGTCTTTATTTATCAATTACACACGTAATCTTATACACAGTCCCCTAAAGGGTAATTAAAAAGTATTTTGTTATTTACTCAGCAAATTATCAATAATTTTTTTTAAAAATTGGGATTTCGCTTAAACTTGCTGCCTTAAATTTATTTCTTTAAAAATATTAAGGGGTTTCTATTCATATTTTTTTTAATTATATAATAATTATTTAAAATATAAAAATTGTTTGAAATACCCCAATATTGAATGCATTTTGTTTGGGTTATTATAATTTCTTTTCAGTAAAAAGTTCGTTTCATTATCTTAATTATTTATAGATCGGGATAGTTTTTTATGTGCAATTCATTTAACATTATGGGACCTAAACTTTGCACGTCTCTAACTCCTCCAATAATGCTTAAAAACTTACAAAATTTGACATTTCGTATTAAAATATGTCAGTGATTTGAAATATGGATTCAAAAAGGGGTGTTGCTATTGGAAATTTTAAAGTTAGTAACATTTTTAATATGAAGAAGGACCCTTATGCAAATTTTGTGTCATGCAATTAACTCAGAATGTTAATTGTTCAAAATGTCAAAAAGGTCCGATTCTATAGGATGACTAGCGGCCAAAATAATCACTAGTGGGTACTTTTTTATTTCCACAGCTGTACCACACCATACCATACAATACCCAAAGGAAGTTTACATTACAGTATAGCAGCTTGAAAGCTTCTGGTGAATTAAACAAGGAGAGTAAGTGTTTCGCATTTGGGAGGCTGTTTGGGTCAAGTGAAAAATATTGTTGCAATTTTTTTTAATCTCCGACATGAGAGTATTTGACGCTTCAATTGGGTTTTAATAACTAATATGTAAAACAAGAACACCTTAATTTAGTTTGTGTACACTCTTAAAACAAACGAGCTGTTTCAACTCATAGTCCAGGCAACGAAGGCTGAAAAAAGGGTCTAGAGGGAAAGTTTTGGAACACAATTTTTGACTTCATAACTTTGTTTAGACTAGTTAGGAGGTAAACATATCAAAAGTCCCCGCCCCTAGCCCCTGTGCTAAAGGGGGGAGGGGGGGTTGAATGTCCCATTTTTCGGTTCTTCGCTTATATCTCGAAAACTATGCGTTCTAGCGATATAGTTGAAATACACAAAATGAAAGCTGATTAAATTTGCTACACGCTGCACCCCTCAAGTGTTTTAATATCTTGTATAGTTTTTGAGATATCCGCTCTTGAAAGTCAGTAATTTTGGAAAAAACACTTTTCCCCCCCACATTTTTCCTCTTTTTTGACCGGATAATTCTTCAATAATGCACCGAAACACTTAATTTTGGCCATAGAGTGGTAGAGAATTTAATTCTTTTCAATAATATATCTTATTTTACGATTTTATCTATTTTCCTTCACATTTTAAAGCGGTTTCAGTGTTGAGGGAAGATTGTACATGCAGTCCCATAGAGCTAATGCATAACTTTTGGAATCGCAACTGATGCAAAAGAATTTATTTGCCATGTTATTCCATTTTCACAAGGTATTAGAATCATCATTACATCAATTTAACACACAATTGAAAAGAAAATACCATCCGGTTATTTAATTATTAATTAATAAAGTTTTAAAATAGTGGCGCCATCTGCTGTATATGTTTGCCATTTTAAAATTTCAAAAATATATAACTAAATAACTAGATAATATTTTCGTTTCAAATTTGTTTCATTTCGATTTTATGTTGATTCCCGTACCTGGGCAAAAAGGGCTAACATGGCAAAGTAATACATCTGTTTAGGTTGTTATTCCAAAACTAATGCATTAGCTCTATGGGACTGACAACACCTCCAATGTACCCTTATTCTATACTGAACGTCTAAATAACACTGATACTCATTTTGTAGGCACGTTGTTACTTTAATATGTTATCTATTTAATTTCATTCGTCAAACCCCAGTGGTAAAACGGTCAGATGCTATTCCTGTTCTTCATCTTCGGAGTCAATTCAAGGGACCCCATTGACGCTGTTCCAGTGGTAAGTTTGGCATGCTTTGGGACATTTGAGGCTTGCCATTTTTGCTGCTATACTTGAGCTGACACAGTCTTTCTTGCATCGTCCGAACATAATTTTCAGAACATCGTCAGGTGCTGCTGCTAGCTCACTGTGCACTGGGACCAGCAGAAGCTCTATCGAATCAAGAAGTCGGTTGATATCCTTTTCACCGAAGACACCAAGATAAACGTCAAAGATGATTTTCTGTCGAAAAATTTAAATAAAATAGTCTCATCAACATACTTAAGGTGTATCTTGAGGACAATTGGATGTAGGACCCTTCGAGCAGAAAGTGATGTGGACGTTCTGATAGTGGATACGGCATACGGCTGTTATAATGTCGGAAACAACGCAGATACTTATTTTACAGGCACGTTGTTATACTTTAATATTTTGTGTCAACCTCACAGTCCTCTTGATGGCTACAGCTGATGCGCATAAGGACATCAGTTTCATAAAGCCTGGTCGCGGGAAGACAAAAGATTTTTTTATTCTCATCCCAAGATCTTCAGCAACTGGGTTTAGGACGTGCAATTTTTGTAAACACATTATGCGACATTACATCTTTCGTATTTCGAAAAAGCAGGATTGCATTTGCGAAGTTGTGTACGAAGTCGTCAGAGGTTCAGAAAGCAGCAGCCGTCTTTTCATACCCTTCCTTAACCACCTATCAATTACAAAAGGCAGGCAATAGCTGCATCTTGAGGTGTTATGGGGCTCCAACGAAAGAGGCCTTCCCCAGGTATAATTCATTCTTGAAATTCGGGGCCACCATCAAGCCTGATATATCGTCTTCTTCCCACCGAGGAAGCAGTAAAACAGTATTTCCTCTGAATATTACACCAAGATGAGCTGTGGCTGGGAAATGACCTGCCTCCTCAGGTGTATGATTGGAAGATTGAGAATAACTGCCTGATGGTCAAAGTACACAGTGAGTTAGCAGCAGCAACTGACGATATTCTGAAAATCATTTTCTGCAGATACATGAAAGTCCGTGCCAGCTCAAACTGTAGTTGTAAAAAATCAAGTCTCAAACGTTCATCAGAATGCCAAAATTCCCAGGGGACTAGCCTCAATTGGGTCTCTCAAGTTGACTCCGAAGAAAAAGAAGAACAGGGGGATCATCTGACCGTTTTTCCTCTGGGGTTCGAGGAAAGAAATGAAATAGATAAAATATTAAAATAACAACGTGCCTATCAGTGCCTAGTATCAGTGTTATTTAGACGTTCAGTATAGAATAAGTGTACATAAGAGGGATTGTCAGCCCATAGAGCTAATGCAATAGTTTTGGAATAACAACTTCCGCAGATGTAATGCTTTGCCATGTTAGCCCATTTTGCCCAGGTAAGGGAATCAACGTAACATTGAAATGACATAAATTCGAAACGAAAATGTTGTTTAGTTATTTAATTATATAGTTTTGAAATTTAAAAATGTCAAAAATATACAGCAGATGGCGCCACTAATTTAAAACTTTATTAATTAATAATTAAATAACCGGATGGTATTTTCTTTTCAATTTTGTGTTAAATTGATGTTATGATGATTCTAATACCTTGTGAAAGTGGAATAACATGACAAATAAATTCTTTTGCATCAGTTGCGATTTCAAAAGTTATGCATCAGCTCTATGGGACTGTATGTACAATTTTCCCTCAACACTGAAACCGCTTTAAAATGTGAAGGAAAATAGATAAAATCGTAAAATAAGATATATTATTGAAAAGAATTAAATTCTCTACCACTCTATATCCAAAATTAAGTGTTTCGGTGCATTATTGAAGAATTATCCGGTCAAAAAAGAGGAAAAATGTGGGGGGAGAAGTGTTTTTTCCAAAATTACTGACTTTCAAGAGCGGATATCTCAAAAACTATACAAGATATTAAAACACTTGAGGGGTGCAGCGTGTAGCAAATTTAATCAGCTTTCATTTTGTGTATTTCAACTATATCGCTAGAACGCATAGTTTTCGAGATATAAGCGAAAAACCGAAAAATGGGACATTCAACCCCCCCTCCCCCCTTTAGCACAGGGGCTAGGGGCGGGGACTTTTGATATGATTACCTCCTAACTAGTCTAAACAAAGTTAGGAAGTCAAAAATTGTGTTCCAAAACTTTCCCTCTAGAACTCTTCGTTGCCTGGACTATCAGTCTGAGTTAATTTTTACTTCTCCAGTGTCGAAAATGCACTTACCCTATAGGAGTGGATCCTTTGAATGTTAAACCTGCGACATGATCACTCCAAACAAGTGATTTTAACTCAGTTTGAATTAATATTCACTCCTTTCCTGTGTCGAAAATGCACTTCTCTTACAGGAGTGGATTTTACTCTTTTGTTTTAAGAGTGTAAGTGTAAAAAACAAAAACATTCTACCTTACTCTACGTTTACTAGATCAACATAAAGAAGTGCAACATTTTTTTATGTGAAGTTTTTTTTTAATTTCCGCAACTGTATTTTTAATTCAGAGCATAATCGAAGTTTTCTGTAATTTTTTTTTGCATTTTCATTATCATATGGTGAGCCAAATCAAATTTTTAATTAGAAGTGTCATTGATTGAATTTTGTCCTTTTTGCGGAAAATCAATGCATATTTCAATTAAAAGTTTTTAGAGTAGATCCTTATTTTCAAATCATTGAGAATCGACCGAATTAGATCAACATTGTATTTGCCCTCAGTCTTTGTTGAACATCTCAACAGAACCAAAACGATATTTGATTGAAAACAAAAAAAAACTTAACAAAAATCTTACTTTGTTATCTTCTTTATTTTGATAGTAAAATATTTTATATTTGTGATTTTACACCTATTTGGGTTTACATATGATAGCTTAAATGATTAGTAAAACATATTCACTTATTCAAAAGTAAAAATAAACAATTATAAAAGCTTTACATGTAACAAATATCAAATTTATACATTATGTAACCTAAGAATTATAACCAGAATTCGATCCAAATACACTGCTCACAACAATTAAGGGAACGTATGGTTTAAACTAGATGGAGGAATAATGTCTTTTGAAGAATTAAATAATGCTTGTTTTAATTAAATGAAAATATGAAAAACATGGTAAAATAAAATTCCCTCCCAAAATATTTTAAGAAAAAAATTTACCCTAAATTCTTCACGCTGTATTCTTAGATGTATAAAAAATGATTTTACCTATTTTTTTACAAATAAAGTTTTGGAAAAATTATTTTTATAATTTATTCAAAATTTATGATTCCAATAATTCCTCCCTTAAATTTTAGTTAAAAAAATATTTTCTTAATGGTTTTTTTTTTTGCCATTTCGTTCTGGATGCATAATGAATCTATTTCACTAATCTTAGATTTTTTTTAATAAAAAATAAGAAGTTGAAACTCCCCTAATTGTTTTGAGCAGTGTAGCTCTTCAGCGTCAAAAGGACCATTGTCTACAGCCCATAGTAACCACTGAGGAAAACTCAAAAATCGCCGCTTCGTCCCCATCACAATACTTTCATCACCATAAATTTTATCTTAGGTATTGGAAAGAACAGTTTTCATGTAAAAATAGTTTCAGTACATCGGATAAAGGATTGTCTGGACAAAATTTCTGAGCTCCTTGGAATTTTGTGGGTAAACATGATGATCAACGACCTAACCACTTATATAATGATCATGCACAGACTTTATTGCGCTGTCCAACCCTGAAACCTCGTGGTTGTTCTCCCCTACATTCGAAATTTCCTCACTTTTACAGTTGTTCATTGTACTTTGGTGCCTTTAATTGAAAATAAAGCTATAATTGACTCAATTAAATAATAATAACTTTCCTGTAAACTAGTGTCAATGCGTCTAAAAATAGATTGTGTTTCGAAATGTTGTGACACCTTGAAAATTTTTAGGGTTATCCTTTGCTTCACGGGCTTATATTCGATGGTCAGGCCCTGATTTTATTGTGAAACATAGTGTCTTTCTCCCTCATATCCGAAATTCCATCGCGTTTGGCCACTTATTCGCTGTTGTTTCTGTGCCGGAATACCTATAATTGGAAATCAAACCATAATAGACTCAATAAAAAATAATCTTGAAAAATATTGTCTTGTCAAAAAATTGATTGCTTTGACCAGATATTGAGATGCTTTGTAAATTTTTAGAATAATTTTATGGTCTTCAGAGACCTATTCGGTGTCAGGCTCTGACTGTACTGCACTCGAAAAAAAGAATGCTCAAAAACGACGAAATTTTCCTTAATTTTGACGATTCATTTACTGGCAAATGCCCCGAGTTTTCGTTTCCTCAAAGTGAGGAAATTTGAATCGTCATTTTTATGAGGATTTGAATGTCGTCTAATCTAAAGAAATATTTCGTCTTTTTTGAGCATGTGAGTACGACAATGAGACTCAGTTTCCTCAAAATCAAGATACAGAATCGTCAAATCACGATCGCAAAAGTGAGGATTCGCGGTTACTCAAAAGTCACGTGATAGTTTGACGAACAATCCTCACAATTAACGAAATGAGGCTTGAGGATTCATGAATCGTCAAAAATGAATGTGTTATTTCTGAGCTCCAGAACCCTCGCTTTTCCCGCTACATCTGCTGGCCTGCCTTCCTGAGAGCGACCGGAAGGGGCGCGACCAATCGCATGGGCGCATCGACCTGTCGTGGGGCTGCGCGCGATCCAAGCCCCCTCTTACGAAACTCTTCTTTTCGCGCCCCCATCCCCACAACTGCGGCTCATTCGGCGCGTGGTAGACACTTCCTCCTCTGGAGACACGCACACAAACACAGCGACTCTGGAACTGTTGCCGAAAAGAAGTCCGATGACAAGGGTTGTCCGTGGGCGAGGAACTATGAACGTCTCTGTTTTCAGGAAATTTAACGTTTTGCTGGAATTGGAGACTGATTGAGTTGTATTAGAGGGGTGAATAGCAGCAAAAGTTTAAATGACATATCTTGCATCTATAAGAAATCTTTTACTCGCAGTCATAGAAGTAGTATTGGTCTATTACAACAGTCCTTAACATTCTTCCTCGATGTTGTTTTTAACAATCCTTTGGTAAACAAAAGATCTCAACCATGGCACAATCTCTAAAAACCCTCTGCTTGATCCTGCTACTGATACACGTATTATGTTTCGACTACTGCTCCAATTACGCCCCGATACGCAAACCCAAACCCACACCCGTTCCGACGGAAGACCCGCGAATCAACGACCACAACAAGCCCAGCGAGATCAAAATGCTGAAGTACAACAACCCTGTCGTCTTCTTCAAGCCCGACGGCCATACCCCGGTCATCAAGGCCAGCGAGTACGTCAAGATCAGGAAGATGTTCGGCATCGAACCCCATCTGATGACGTCCGGAAAGAGGCGCAAGAGGTCCATCCTGTCTGCCGGACACCACTTCTTCTACAACAGAGCGCCGCCGAAGGAATGCAGTGGAACTGCCGCTGAAAATTGCACTGAGCCCACCGTAGAAAAGAGAATGCCACCGAATGGTCACACCATTCGCAAATCCAGACGCACGTTTGATGTGCCGCAAATAGGTAAGACCTTCACTCTTAAAACAAAAGAGTGAAATGCACTCCTGTAGGAGAAGTGCATTTTCGACACTGGAAAGGAGTGAATATTAACTCAGACTGAGTTAAAGTCACTCGTTTGTTTTAAGAGTGTTCTCTTATTAGTCAAATTACCCTTTCAGTCCCAATGACAATTTGGCATCATCCATTTAAAAAAAAAATCCGATCGTCTATTGCCATTTATCATATCAAAAAGCACATCATTCGATTCTTCAAACTTTTTTCCATTAGAAAATATTTTTTTATTAATCCCAATAGATATCAGCCCAATTATTATTTTTTTAAAAAAAAATTATGAACAGAAACATGATGATGTCAAATGGCATTACTGAGACTGGAAGGGTTGAACTTTTTGGGCAAGACTATTCGTTTATTCGAATCACATATTTTTTGAATTCGGCAGGGTTGCTTGATATGGTTCATATTAACTATTTCTGACACGGTTCTTTGCATGCTAAAATATATAATTTTTGAATTTGGTGGAAGAAATAGTTATGTTTATCTGAACAAACTTCATAATTTTTCCCAACGGTTTGTTTCCGTGGATCAAGCCTTTTTGAAGATTCGGCATGTTTCCCAGAGTTGAGAGTCACTTTTTGCAGCATCATCTATAGGCGGCCTTCGCTACTAACCTAGAAACTCGGATTATAATTAATCTGATCTCTTTGTGAACATGACGAAGAGAAAACTGCCACTGAAAAAAGTTTTTTGGTGTAGGGGGTTTTTCAAGAAAAAAAAGGTGTTGAAAAACACACATCAAAGTGATTCGTCATAATTCCTTTCTAAGATTGTATGTTTCTCCTGCGATGTAAAAGAAATAACTGTAAATTTACAGCAACATATCCTTTGCAACACGGGTACCGGCTTTTTTGCTGCTATTTTACTGTGATTTTTTTATGTAAACAGCAGCGTTTAATTTTAACTTTATTTTTCACTGTGATTTTTTCAAAGTAAGCTTGAGCGACATCGCACGCAAACGTCGTCGGACTTGTCCTACAGATTTAATGAACACATCTGCCCTAGTGTACTCGGGGACCCCTGTGACGGTGGAGCACACGCTCACCAAAATATTTGCCAAATGTACGATATCATATTTCTTCTACCTCATAATTAATATTTTATCTTTTGATCATATGAATTTTCTCTCAAAATATTTAGTCAAGCTCACCTTTGAAAACGAGATTCATGATATTGCCAAATTTGTCATCCATCTAGCCAAATAATTGCCATTTAACGAGCCGAATGCGCGAAATAGAGATTTTTACTACATAATTAAGATTTAGGTTAGGTTAGGTTTGAATTATCGTTGCACTAGAGCTACATGAGGGCTATTGGCGACGGGCGTCGTAATTTAGAACCACAGTCAAGTGACGAGCCGACACCTGAATAGGCACTCAACGCAACCCGCAACATTCGCTACAGCAGCGTTAGGACTTTGAATGATATTTAACGTGTACTCCCTTACACGGGGTATTATTCGTTGACATTTTTTGGCTGCACGGCGAGTTGCCTAACATAATTGAGATTTAGACTTGAAATAACATTATTATACAATTATGATTTAACTGGTTTTTGTGTGGGAAGCTACTATTACAGTAAATTCATATTGAGGGCAGTTTTTTGAGTTGTAAAGGAGTGCAAGGCAAAGCGCATTTTGTATTTTTAAATTATAAGTTAATATGAGTAACGGAATGCATTAATTTACAATGGACGGAACAATAAAATAACGTATTACCCTGTTGCAGATTAAGTAGTTAGCATACTTGAATCGATTTGATATATTTTTAGTCCTTGCGAAGATTAAGTATGAAATACTAGAATGTTAAGTATAAGAAACTTGAAATTGTGGTATTAAGCATAAGTAACATATATTCATATAAGGGATGTTTTTTCAATCTCGAATGGGCATTAACAAAAAGACGAATCAAAATACAAAAAAGATTTTTATCACCAAAAGTAATGTACAATACTGCTTATTTCTCCACAATCACCTTGATGATTAAATCATTTGTTATATCTGTAAACAAGATTTAAAATACCCTCTTCATAAAATGCAGCCGCCAATTATTTGAAAGGAGTTGTGATGGTTTCTTTCAGCTCCACGTCAATTCGGAAGCGCTACATTCCAAGCAACTATGCTCTAATCTATAATTCACTTATGGTAAAACTTCGAGTTTCTATAAACATGGTCACAACTCGCTGAACAATACTGATGTTCATGAAGAAGGGGACCAAACAAGCAAGTCTGTCACTACAGACGGAATTGTTCAGCGAGTTGACCAAGTGTTGAGGAAAACTCAAAGGTTCACCATAAGTGAATTATTGACTAGCAGTGGCTTGGAGGACTTAGCAAAAATTGACGTGAAGCCTCTAAAATTAGTTTTTTCAAAAGAAAAACCGTCACAACTCCCTCCCAATCATTGGTGGCTACATTTTATGAAGCGGGTATTTCAAAGCTTGTTTACAGGTTAAATAAATGCTTTAAACGTCAAGCTGATTATTTGGTGAAGTAAACAGTATTGTACATTACTTTTGGTATAAAAATCTTTTTTATATTTTGACCCGTCTTTTTGTTACAGCCCATTGGAGGTTGAAAAAAAAACAGCCTTCGTATATTCATAGCAAATAAAATAAATATATATTTGTATAGCACATTGGTATAAGTTTTAGTGTTGATGTGGCATGGTATTTAATTTAAAAAGTCTTTTTATTTTCGAGTAGTTTAACCGGTCTATTTCTATATTTTAACTCTTTTTAACGTTTTATTGTCCTTTTAATTCGCAAAATTGCTTTAGACTTGCTACCTTTGAATATAATTTCATTAAATAACAAGCAATTTTTTTGCATCCTCGTTCTAACAAGAAAATGATGTTTAATAAATATAGTGTAAATCATCCCATAGGTAAAATAAGAAAAAGTAAAGGTAATAAACTTTTTTTCGTTTAGAAAATAAATTCAGTAGCCCTCGTGTAGCTCTAGTGAGACGTTAATTCAAACTAACTAACCCTACCAAAATAAATTTGAATAATTGTTTTACACGCGTAAAGAGCATTGATAATATTAACAACGCAATATTTTGTTAATATATATGCACTTTCTAATCGCATTATTATTAATGTATATTTAATAAAGTATATATTCACATAGCTGCATTATTTTGTTAATCACACTTATTCTGCTAGCATTATAACAATCTTAACAACATTTGATTACAATATAAATTGAGTTGCCATATGACGTAGGGCGTAATGTGTAATGTAATCGTTTCCGGCTGCCTATTTCTAGCCTCCGTCAGGAGCTTTAACACAGCCAATAGCGTCTCGTAATTTAGAACCCTGGTCAAGTGACGAGATCGACACCTGAGCGGGCACCCAACGGAAACTTCGAGCGACATCGTACGCTGACGCCGTCGGGACTTTGGACTCCACAGATTTAACGAGCACGTCTGTCCCAGACGTAGGGCGTGTTTGACATTTCAGTTTTACCAGCCAATTTTCACTTTAAATTGCTACATTTTCTAAACGGTTTTCGACACTTTAATCATGTACGTGGAACTTATGCGTTTAAAGGATTGCACATTTAGCCATGGGTTTACATTTGCAATTAGAGCGTCAATATCGTTATTTTTGTAAAGAACTGTTGTGTTGGTCATAAGTTCTTTGGCAACTTTACCAAAGCCTTCAGAATTTTGAATCACTATTCGACTGTTCCTTGAGTTTGGATTCTTTTGACACTCGTGTGTTCTTGAAAATTGGACCAGTACTTAATGACATTTTCATGTAGTTCACCAGCACTCTTAGGGTCGTGTCTTCCAACACTTGGAGTCCAATTTTTTTTTTTGTATCAGAGGCACATAAATGTTTATTCTACCATGGTTTGTCACAAAATATTTTAGAAACTTTTACCGTCAGAATGAAATGTTCATGGTATATGCACTTGTATTGGTCCATAGGTGTATCCTTTAACATTTTTGTTAGCAGGGAGCAAAATTTAGAAAACTAAATCGAATGCTCAGAATATAACAGTTTAAATGTTGCAAAAACTTCTCTAAGAAGCATGATTAAGTAGCATTTTGCGTTTTTGATTTTTACTTGTATTCTTCAAATTAATCCAAACAACCATCTCAGCTTGTAAACCACGCATTGTGTATACAATATCACTTCTGAAGTAAAAAAAAATCGGTAACCATTGATTTTAATTTATCCTAAATAGTTTGGAAGAAGGTTTGATATCATTTTTTATTTTTTATATCAAATTCTTAAAGCGTGTACCTCAATACAAGTCCTACACGTTTTAATAATTCAGAAATAATAGCAATTTTTTTTAACAGAAATTAATTTAGTCAGAATTTTCAAAGATTTTATTGCTGGTTTTCCTAATAATTAAGATCTTAAATAGGGTTGATATTTTCTTCGTATTTGTACATATAGTTCTTATTATTTAATCCACTATCTTTCCCTTTTACTGAATCGCTAATTTTTGTTTAAATTTTCACAACTGTTTCGCTACTTTATATTATGCTATTCCTTTTCAATAACAGTAATTTCCTCCAATCTCTCTTTGCTTAATAATTCGATTCGTTTATTTTCTTGTTCTTGAAATGCCGGATCATTTTCCCTTTTCCTTTCTCTCCATATTTTATTCTTTCATATCCAGTTAGCGGGAATGTTTTAGCTTTATCCATGAAATAATGTTTTAAAAACTAATTCTAAATAAAATAACAATCAGTCCAATTCTTAAATAATTAGCAATAAATATAAATTCTGTTGATCTGCAGCAATAGTAAAATAATTCTTATAAATTCAGGGACTCAAAACAGAATGCTGAACAACGAACAATTGTTTAAAGACATTTCGTTACGTGTGTTACCTTAATTAAATTTATATTTTACCAACGGATAATTGTCAATAATGAAACTATTTTTGGGTTAACTTCTTATAAATTATCGTTTTGTAATTGTTATTATCTTTAATTAACTAATTAAATGAAAAAATAAGAAGTTTCTTTGCGTGTGTTACTCTTCAAATAGGTAATTTTTTAAAAAAAGCATTTTTCTAAACAAAATTATTTTTAGATCAAATTTCAACGGTTATTTATCATAGGAAACATTCTTAAATAGTGATTCATTGTATTAAAAATATTTTTACTGTTCTTTAAAGCGTTTAGATATCCCATAAAAATACCCTTACCAAAATATAAAAATCGTACATTCTGAAATTGATCGTACACTCTGAAATATGAAATCGTACATTCTACATTAAACATGTACATGCTAAATTTGGGTGGTTCCTTTTTTTTCTTTAAAAAATCAATGATATTCCTTATATTTTGATTAATTGATTGATGTTTCAAGGAATAAATATTTGTAATAATTCTCACTCATAAATAAAAGCAAAGCATTTCATACCAACATACAACAACATTAAAACAATCTATCACCTTATAACTTAACTAAAGCAAAGGTTTTTTAAGTGCCATTCAAATAATAAAATGCAGCAAAAAGGTAACTTTTTAAAATGAATAAATAGTATTCAAACGTCATTTTCACTAATAAATGCTGAGATATAAATGAAAAATTGCGATATGTAAAATTAATTCAAATACTTTTGCAAATTAAGATAAAATATTAATAGCTTTCATAACAGATTTTCTCCTCGATAAAGATTCTATGCAAGAAAAGGAGAACAAGCAATAATATCCAATTTATCTAACGATTCAAAATTAAAACTTGGCTTCAAGTAATTCGCAATTAAATCTGCTTATAAGTTTTGACCTGTAATTAGCGTTACTGAATTAATTAATGCTTTGATTCCATGTGCATAGTAATTTCAATAAATGATTATTAGGTAAGGAAACATTTTCTCTTTGTTCTCAGCATAATTAAGGAAGCAGCTTAGAAAGGATATTTCCTTTAAATTAAGCGTCTTTTGAGTGTTAAATTTCTTAAGTAAACCCCTTGAGTCAAAAGTATATCGTAAAACGAAAAGGAGAAAATTCTATACGAGGGTAATGGGTAATTTAATCTATTCCGGCTGTCTATTTATAGACTTCCTTTTCAGGAGATTTAACACAGCCAATTACGCCACGTAGTTTAGAACCCTGATAAAGTGACGAAGTCGACACCTGAGCGGGCACCCAACGGAACTTCGAGTGACATCGTACGTTAACGCCGCGTCGTCGGGACTTTGGACTCCACAGATTTAACGAGCATGCCTATCCCAGTTGGATTTTGGCTGAATATTTAAGTCTACAAGAAAGCAGTGACTGACACCGGTTTCGAGCAAGTGCCAAACGCCTGCGATCCTATCTGGACTGACGGCGTGCCACAATTTCGACACTCATAGATTTTCAACAACATCACAATACTTTCGTACACTCTCAAAAATGAATGCTCAAAAACGACGAAATTTTTCTTAATTTTGACGATTCCGTTACTGGCAAATGCTCCAAGTTTCCGTTTCCTCAAAGTGGGGAAATTTGAATCGTCATTTTTATGAGGATTTGAATGTCGTTCAATGTAAAGAAATATTTCGTCATTTTTGAGCATGTGAGTACAACAATGAGATTCAGTTCCCTCAAAATCAAGATACAGAATCGTCAAATCACGATCGTAAAAGTGAGGATTCGCGTTTACTCAAAAATCACGTGATAGTTTGACGAAGCAATCCTCGAAATTAACGAAATGAGTCTTGAGGATTCATGAATCGTCAAAAATGAAAGTGTTACTTTTTTGAGAGTGTACCTTACATTTTTCATTAGGTAACTGAAAGTAAAAATACTTTTTAAGTATCAATACAAATCTTGCCGTTAGATAAAAACTTTAGAGAATTTGTAATTTTATATAAGAATCATAAAACATAAAACTTTGAGTGACGAGCATAAACGGTTGATCTAAAAAGAAAAATTTGGAGTTTATTTTAATGAAATTTAATAAATTTATATTATAAAATTATTAAAACAAACTTTTTGACTACGCTTTAAAAAAATCTTATTCTTTAGAATACAGTTTAATAATGTGTACCTAACTGTAATAGTTTTGATAAATGGACAAGATAATTATAGTAGTCATAAACCCTTTTTTCACCGCAAAACTAAATATTCAGAGACTAAAAGTTCATATGTTATAAAAGAACAAATACATATTCTGAATATTTCCCTGGAACGCTCAATATTTATCTGACAGAGTGTCTCGAAGTTAAGGTTAAAATAGAAAAAAGTCAAACTATTTTACTTTCGGGCGTTTCTAGCAATGAAACGACACTTCGTTCGTTACATTTTCAAGAATTCGCTTATCAAATAAACGCTGCTTCCCCCCACATTTTGGTTCAGAGAATTCCCCCCCCCCCTTTTTATCTTCCAGTAAAAAGTCTTGTAATGGAAAATGCGAGTGACAACACCGAACCATTTTTCGATATATCGTCTGTTTTTATCGTTCCGAAGAAACTTGGGATCAAACTATTTCGCGGACTGACTCGAAGCTATTTAAATAAAAGGCAGTATCAAGAAAGAATTTGAAATGCGTTCTGGTGTTTCTTTTTTTTTCTTTTCTTTTGCAATCCGATTGGATAACTTTTAGCATAATTTTCAATTCCAATGACGTTATTTCGATCGAGTTCTCTTTAACAAAACAAAATTAAACAAATTTTCAATAATGGGAAAAGAATTTTGAAATGAGCAATCTGAATTATATTATTTTAACCTTCACTTAAACTTTTATTGCATTGAAGTTTGAATTTTAATAAGAAGAAGTATTGAAATATTTCTTATGGGATTGAAATTTATTAGAAAACTTTATTGTCTTGCATTATGTTTCAAATCTTTATTCTATGTATGGATTTCCATTTTTGCATGGATATTCTGCTTTTATTAAAATTTTAATTAAAAATACTTTAAATTTACACTGCATATGAGTTAGAAAAAGGGGGAATAAAGACAAATTTTAAGCATAATAATATGATTTTAAAATTATTTTTAAAATTTCTGAGAAGACATATCCTTTTTAAAAGACTGTGAAAAAATCTCGGTTAACAAAATATTTGGTAATTTTTGCGTGACGTAAATCATTAATGCTTGATATCCTAGATTTCCTCTAGGGGCTGGGGAGCACAGTCGGTTAAGCACTCGCTTAGCATGCGGAAGGTCCCAGGTTCGGGTCCGGGCATCGCCAAAATAGCTGCCGACCTATAAACGGCCCGTGCAGCCAAAAATGTCCGACGAATAATACTCCGTGTAAGGGAGTGCACGTTAAATATCCTTCAAAGTCCTAACGCTGCGTACGATGTCGCCCTTAACGGTTGCGTTGGGTGCCTATTCAGGTGTGGCTCGTCACCTGACTGTGGTTCTAAAATACGACGCCCGTCGCCAATAGCCCTCGTGTAGCTCTAGTCGTGTAGCTCTAGTGCGACGATAATTCAAACCAAACAAACTAGATTTCCTCTGTAATTTCACTGATTGGTAGTTATGCACGCTTAGCTCCGCCCTCTACTTTAATTAGCCGATCGAGACCTTATTTTCATTCTTGTGGAACCGTAGCTACTCAAGATGTGAAACATGCCAATTAGTATTAAAACTTCAGTTTTCATTACTAGGTGCCTAAATTCAAATAATACATCTGTCATAATATATCATCATAATACATCTGTCTTTTTTTTTTAAATAAAAATATGGAATACTTTGCTTCTATCGAAGCAAGTTATACGAACCATCAAAGACTGGGACAAATATTATGACGTCCTTCCAAACTGATTAATATCACAAACAGAAATTTCCTTTAATTGTGTATTTTATATAAATAAAGTTGTTGTGAGAGGCAAAGATGATTTAACTTCATTAAAAATTACTTTCTTATGGCTTTTCAATGAGAATTATGTTCTGCAGATTTTTTAAAAAAATAATTGAAGTTCTTTATGTAATCGGCTTTTTTTCGTTTCATTACGTAATAGTTTTTTTTTTCAAGATTTTTAATTACATACTTCAAGTTTTGATGAGCTGATATGATTTTTGACCTCAGGGTCTTTTATCTCTTCTATCTTTCCGTAACTTTCAACTTCCGTTATAACCTTCCAATTACTAAAGTTTTTTTTAAATATGATATTGGGGGCTTAAAAAAAAAAAAAAAAAAAACGTCTTTTCCTCTGTATGTCCGCTCGTCTGTTGTTTTCTCTGTGAGTATTACAGCTATAATAGTGAAGTATATTTTACTTCTTTCAGATATTCATCTTTACCTCTGATTCAAAACAATCATACCAGCAGTTAAAATTGGGTTAGGTTTGAATTATCGTCGCACTAGAGCTACACGAGGGCTATTGGCGACAGGCGTCGTATTTTAGAACCACAGTCAGGTGACGAGCCAACACCTGAATAGGCACCCAACGCAACCGTTAAGGGCGACATCGTATGCAGCGTTAGGACTTTAAGGATATTTAACGTGCACTCCCTTACACGGGATATTATTCGTCGGACATTTTTGGCTGCACTTGCCGTTTATAGGTCGGCAGCTATTTTGGCGATGCCCGGACCCGAACCTGGGACCCTCCGCGTGCTAAGCGAGTGCTTAACCGACTGGGCACCCCAGCCCCTAGCAGTTAAAGTTAAATCTCCAACCCCGTAATAAATTATCATTATAGAGGAGATATCACAGAATAAAGCTAAACTAGCGGCTAAGATTTGATCAATCGATGAAACCAAAACCTTTAAGTTTGCTTTACTGCTCAGTAACTACATGCATAACAAAACAACTTCTACAGAGAGACGTCACCAAACTTTGCGCCGCGAGTAGGGGAGAGTGTTGTACCTTGGGACACTGACAATTTCTAAGAATCTATTGGCGATATTCATGCATTGTTTATTTCTAATAGTAGCCTTAACCAACAGACATCATCATAAAAAATTTAACACTAGCATCATTGAATTGATGAGTTGGTGACAAAAAATAATATTTCATTACCCCAAAGTAAATATTTTTCTCATTCTAATATAATTTTTTACCTTTGTACTTTTACAAAAAGTCAACTGCATTTTATTTTCTTCATAAAAGAAAATATTTTAAAATATTTTGGTTATCAGAAAATAATTATAATGCATTTGGATTGGCCACTATCTTGCTTTTATTTAAACCATGTAGTGTGTTGTACCTTGGGGCAGTAAAGCATATTGTATCATCATGTAATGTTAAATAATTTGGGCTTGCAATTTTGCTGTACAATTTAAATAATTCTTGAATTATGAAGTTTTATTTGTGTATTTCCTTGAAAAAACAATAAAGTTTGTTTCCTGACACAAATTAGTTCAAGTGTATGACTATTGAGTGAATTATAAAGTATGTCCCAAAGTACAACATCATATTGTACCTTGGGACAGTTTATCCTCTCTACTTTAAATGAGTGGCAATTTTTAATTTCAAGCTGCCAGAATTTAAAAAAATATATTATAAAGGAATATATTGGTGTGTTGAAATGCTGCTTTTAAATTTTTATTTTGACTATAATTATCGAAGAAAAAAATTAAAATGTAAAAATTGTCCCAAGGTACAACACTCTCCCCTATTTGACAATAAATCCTGACAAAAATATTTTTCAAGGCGATTTAAGTTTTAGTGACTGTTTTCTAGTTTTTACTTAATTTATATCAATAAAAACACTTAATTAGTTTAAAATTTAAAGTTTTCGATAAAATATGGGCAGGGCCGTCACGTGGTTTTGTGCTGTATAAAATTAATGAAATATAATACATTTTATGAAGTTAAAAGTTCTAAATTTACAAGCAAAAACTATTTGTTTTAGAGAGTAGAAATAATCTTTGAATTTTCTCGCTTTTATGGACTCCAGCAGGGCCGTCAAGTGGGCAGGAGATCGGGACGGCTGCCCCCTGTCTCTTGTCCCTTCGACCATACTAAATTGGAACGTGAATATCGATTACGTAAAGAAACATGAAAATATAATCAGATATAAAGTGTTTTAATAAGTTATTAAACAAAGTGAAAATTTTTACTACAGGAAAAATGACATGATGATATAAAAGTTTGAAAATATATATTTTTACACAAATTGTTTATTACAACGATATTCATTTTTTTAAAACAAAATTTTAATAACGAAATGGTAACAAAATTTAACAATAAATAGCGTTAATATCCCATGTAAATATTTGTCGGTTGTTCATTGGAAAGCAACGGATGTAAAAAAAATCACACTAATTTGTTTTCAAAACTTACTTGTTTTCATTCGTCTTATGATTGGATAATTTGTGCTATGATTGGGTTAAAATGTATTTTTATGTAAAACAATATACTTAATTGAATTAAGACTCACAAGTTGGTCAGGGAGTAATTTATATTAGCATTACAATGCATACTGTTTCCATTTGGTGACTATATTTAAAAAGCTACTGTCGATGTGTATTTATGTCACCGTTCTTGAAATATCTTTTTCTCACCGTTCATTGAAATATTAGGTTTAACCTAAAGGAACATGTCCTTCATTTTTTTCCAAGTAGGGTAAACCCGCCGAATCGGTATTATGGGAACCCTTGGCTACGAAAATCTCCTCAGATCGTATTTAAAGCAAATAATTATCAACTAGTTCAATATTTTCCTTCATATTCTGTTTGAATTTGCATTTATTTTGCGAATTTATTTATAATTTGATCCTGTCAATTTTCTTTCATCAATAAGAATTGGCTTGTTTCAACACTTTGTCGAGGAAAACAAAATAACCAATAAAATCACAGTTCGGAGCGCGTGACGTTATGAAAAACCAATGAGCTTATTTCAAGACTTTGTCAAAGAAAACTAAACAACCATTGGAATCGCAGCATGGAGAGGGTGACATCATAAGAGATATTCCTATTCTTAAATCGTATTAATATATTTAAAATAAGGTTAATCCTTAATGATTTAAAAATTTTATTTCTTATGATGGACCTTGAATCAAAAGCAAGAGAAGATGTCAATAACTCGGGATCGAAAATTTTTAAGAGCCCTATTTGGACCCAACAAAGAAGGTGATGTGTGGAGAAGGCAATACAGTTTTGGAGTGGCTAGACTACTTGAAGAGAAAGGCCATTATTAACATCAGAAAACTGAAGTCAATTCAATTGCCGCGACGTATAGAAAGAATGGACGATAGCAGAGGCACAAAGAAGATTTTCAGGGGACAGTGTCTAGGAGAATGAAGAAAAGGAAGACCCAGAAAAGGAAGACCCAGAAAAAGATGGATGGATGAGGTGGAGAAAGATCTGAAGCCCGTAAAGATCAGAAATCGGAAAGCGAAGGCGAGAGAATTGACGACTTTGGAATCGTATAGTTGGGCAAACCATAGTTCAGCATAGACTGTAGTGCCGGGGAGTTGACAATGACAAAGGACAGTGAATGCGCCCTCTAGAAGGGAGAGTGTAGGCTTTATAGCCCATTACCCAGCTCGCCAGAAGAGACAGTCACAAGAGACACACAAAGAAGGGCGACACAAACACATAGACAAATAACAACATTTATTTACAAACACAAACATCTATGTCATGACCGGGATTCGAACCCGAGCCCAGCAGCTCCAAGGCTAGTACACTAACCATTGCGCCAGCGGGCCGGCAGTGCCGGGGAGTTAGTTATATTATAAACGAAGAAACGAGCGTTAGCGTTCGGAATCCAAGCCCCTATTATAATCTAAACACCCTTATTTTAACAAAACTACTTAACTTAGTTTATCCAAAAGGGTGAAAATGTAATGCAGTAGTTGGAATGCTTCAGATGACGTAACGCTCTTGTTTCAATTTTTTTTTTGCGACCTACGATTTCATTGGTTGTTTCGGTTCCACTCTCGAAATGACCATCATAGATGAAAAGAAGCTCTTCTTTTAATGCAAGCTTTCTTTAACAAATTATTTGACCAACAGCATAGCAAAAAGTTGGCATTTTAAAATTTTAATGAGTAAAATATTCTTTAAAAACTTATTTTCGAATACCAAAACCAAAGTAATTCCAGATAAAAAAAAAAAAAATGAAAACAAAACCTTTGCAGCTGTTGCCATTCACGACGTGAAACAACTAATTAACGCATGCGATCAAATTATCAATTTAATTAACGCATCCTCCGAATTAATTAACGCATGCGATCAAATTATCAATTTTTTTTAAACTGATACACGTGTTGTCGATATTTGAAATACAACTTTTTTATTTTTAAACTGTGTAAAAGTTAGAACTTGCACAAATCAAGTAAATACAATGTTTAATTTTTTAAATTAAGAAAATATCACTAAATATAAAGTTTTTTCATGCTTGTTTTAGTTTAAATTGATTTTAATTGCCTTAGTAAGACAAATTTGCTTTAAAATTAAAAGAAAAACGCCAGATACATATTTAGGTATGTTTTTAAAATATTATTCTCAATATTATATTTCTATGAATTTATTGATAGATTATATTTTCAGTAATAAAATACGATTACGTACGTTTAGGTAATTATTTATATATTTTAACCTTTTACATTGAAGCACAAAGTTCAGTGGTATTAGCATGTTAAAAATACTTATGCCTCGAACCCTAATCTATTTATGTAACATAAGCATTTTTGCGATCTTCAGCTGCCATGGAGACTGTTCAACACGTAAGTTTTGAACTATTGTAATTCTAAGTTTCAAACGTGCTGTGATTGGAAATGTACATTTAATATTGTAAGTTATATGTTCACTATGATAATGCATTTTGTATATAATTTCACTTGATTTTTCTGATTTTAATGTATTTTTTAAACGATAAAAGGTTTGTTTCACTTCGTGAATGGCAACAGTTCTAGCGATCTTGTTTTCATTTTTCTGGAATTACTTTTACTTCGGTATAGGCCCGTCCGTGGCCGAGTGGTTAAAGGCATCCGCCTCTAGATTCAGCCTCTCAGGAGTGCGGGGGTTCGAATCCCACCTACTGCCAGTCATCCTATAAATCGGATATCTGTACTGGAAAAGAGTAGAAAATCCAACTCGTGACGGATGGGCCCGAGTACACTGGGACAGACGTGATAGTTAAATCTGTGGAGTCCAAAGTCCCGACGGCGTCAGCATACGAAGTCGCTCGAAGTTCAATTGGGAGCCAGCTCAGGTGTCGACCTCGTCACTTGACCAGGGTTCTAAATTACGAGGTGTTATTGGCTGCGTTAAATATCCTAATGGAGGCTAGAAATAGGAAGCCGGAAACGATTACACTACACTTCGGTATTCGCTAAAGTGAGTTTTCTAAGAATATTTGACTTGTTATTTTTTTAATTCTGATAAGGAATATTATTTTCATGAAACGAATGTTGTGCGCAATTTCTTCTTTCAGTAGAACAGTATCTGGTCTCTGTTCGCGAATCAATCTAAATTGCTGTCCAAAGTTTTCCAACAACATCATCGTTTTAGTAATGATTTACATACTTGAAATAGAATCGAATTAGAACCGATATATTTTAATAAATAACAAGAATAAAAACAAGTTTCTAAAAAGAACTCTGAATTGGAATAAGACAAAAACCACGCAATGAAAGTGAAACCGAAGCAACCAATGAAATCGCAAAGTTGAAAATGTAAACAAGTGCGTTACATAATCTTAAACATTCCCATTGTGGTTAGTATTCCCGTTTGTCCCTGAGGGAGGTAAACTTGTGTGTGTGTGTGTTTTTATAATTTGTTTGTTATAAAAACATACTTTGTGTTAAAGTTAGGGTCAAGTGGGGTAAGTGTGTTAGGGTTTCTGCATTTCTCATTAAGAAAATTCGTTCTCTGCTTGAAGTAAATTCCAAATCCTAAAATTGGTAGTGAATTATTAAAAGAAACATACATATGTAGAAAAAAAAACATATGTTTGAATTCCAATTTTAAGTGTACAAAATTTGCATTTCAAAATCCATTGCTGTTTTATCACACTTACCCCACATAGGAAAACCCACATAAAAAGAAGACAGTTGCACTTAAATTCAAAAGCTCAAAACTTTTTTTAAACAAAAAATAAGGTCAATATTTCTTTTTAGTTTAATTATAAGTGGTCTAATGTTATATATTGCAAACTTTCAGATTTTTAGAATGATTTCCAAAGTTACAAGAGCTGTTTATCACACTTACCCCCAATCACACTTACCCCACTTGACCCTACAAATTATTCGGGTAAAATAAACAGATTATCTCTGTAAATGTTACGATATTTTTCTGGCACACCAGCTGACAGATTTTTTCCATGAAAAGAACAGACTTTTTAATACCGAGTACAGAGACAAAATCTCTTTTTATATCTATACTTCTAATTACTTTATTTTAAAAATTATACTTACTTTTTCAATATCTTAATTTTTATATTTATGTCCTCTATCCCGTTGTACGATCTTGTAGTAAATGTAATTTTTAAATGATGTAATAAAATTTTTGGGTTAAATAGAAACTGTAATTTTGACATTCTTATAGATTTCAGTCATACATTGTAATAGTTCATACGACTCAATACTACTCGATAGGTATAGGAACTTTACGTTAAATTTTCAAGCCCGCCAAATTCACCAATGAACAAACCGGCCCTTATAGTATGGTTGTACCGCAGTGTATCCACTACACATGATAAACAGTTGCCTTCGTTATCTAGCAAAATGCAGATTTATTACCAAAATATGAATTTCGAATCATTGTGGGGTTGTTTCACGTTGTCGGTGGCAACAGCTTCACGGTCTTGTTTTCACTTTTCTGCAATTGCTTTTGTATTCGAAAGTGAGTTTCATACGAATATTTAAGTTCTTTAAATACTGCAATTGCTTTTGTTTTGGTACTTTAAAGTGAGTTTCATAAAGATATTTTAGTTATTAATTATTTTAAATGCTAACTTCTTGCTATGCTGTTGGTTGCTCAAATCATTTTTTAAAGAAAGCTTGTATTTATTAAAGAAAACTTGCAGAGAAAGAAAAGTTTATTTTTATCAATTTCCGAATTCCCAGATCAAAACAAGTTGCATGTCATAAAGAACTCGGAAGCAGATGTAAAATACATTAATTTTGAAAACAAAATTGAAACGAACAATGAAATAGAAGTACGCAGAAAAATGAAAACAGGAGCTTAAATCAGCAAAAAAATTCTCAAAGGGCATGAGTTTAAATGCTTTTGGTGACTTTCAAAGAAAAAAACATATATAACTACGGAATCTTCAAGGGTATATGGATGCTATAAATGATGAACAAATGAACTGTATTGTATAGATAAGAAAATATTCAACAAAGTAATGATAGATTACTAGTGGCTGTATGACTACTGCTTTCGTTATAAAAATAGCGCCAGAAAAAGTTTTAGAAAACCAATATAAAAGCTGCTGAAAGATATGCAACAAATGTTACTGTGAGTAATGGTGTTTCGGTCATATCTACCGCTGTACCAATGGAGCATGGAATTGAAAATACAGCAGGAAGACATAAAAAAAAACACATACAAATGAAACTCTTTGCTGCAGCTTTTTCTAAAGAAGAGATTGCGCTTGCTGACTTATTGTTTAGTGGATGTTTGTGGATATCAATTATTGAAATACAACTTATATAATAAAGTAAAAGACATGCATAGTATTTTATGTAACTTTTAAAAGCCGAAATCTGTAGCATTTTTGAGGCAGTGTTAGAGGCGTTCACAATAAATTCAACCGGATAAAAAAAACTTTGTAATTATGTTCTAGAAATAAATTATTTTATGTGGACAAACAAAATTAATAAAAACAATGCTATATTATTTGTAAAAGTTAAATAGATATTCTAAAACAGTTTTCACTAAAAAAGTTTTTTGAAGGCGTTTAGTTTTTGTGGATAAACAACCTAGTTCTGTCTTCAAACCTTGTCAGCAAATTTCAAATACAATGAAACACATATATAAGAGGAATATGCCATGTTTTTTCTGGCTGAAAAGTAAAAAGTTATTGAAAAACAATTTGTTTTGATTGACATTTGTGTAAATTTATTTTAAATATTAATTTAATCACCGCTATTATCTTCAGAGATAATCTTATACTGCTTTTTATTGCAGGTTAATGCACAGAAGTTAAAGGAATTACTTTAACATTCCATGAAGAATTCCATTTAATGCTAAAATTACGATATTTGACAAATAATCGCCTACACACTAAGCCATTCTTACAATATTTTAGATAGATCCATAAAACTTCGACAGTAAAAAAAAGCAATATATTGTTCGGATGATGACTTACAACTTATCAAACTCTGATTTATTAGAAAATAAGGGTGAAGATATGAAGGGAGTTATGCCGTTTGAATTGTCTTCTAAACATTATAATTCATTATGGAAATTAACTCAACTGGATCTGCAGAACCTGGTGAAAACAGAAACTCCGATTGAAAACCCCACAGTTTTCGACAAACGTTTTAAAGCTATTCAGGAAACATCATTTTTATATTTAAAATACACAAAAATATGCAATAAACTGATTACTTGTTACGAGAACTTTGCACAACCACAAAAGCGACGTTATCTGAGGCGTTTATTTGAAGTTTGTATAGGTAGAGTTTTAGAATTAAAGCATGCACTTGTGGACTTAGAGAAAAGCGATTTTCAGTTTGTGGACCAGGCACTGTTAGATCTAAAAATGCTGCCATCTGATATGGATATTAAAATTCCCGAGTACGCGAACGAGGATGTTAATGATAAAAAGATTCGACATAATAAGAATATCGTGGAACAATATATTGCGAACTTAAATAATGGAAGCACCCATCAAGAAGTTGAATATAAAGAAGAAACGAATCCTGGAATGCTTTTAAAAGAAATGACGAAAGAGGATGTAAGTAATAAAGAGATTCAGCATAATAAGAATATCGAGGAACGATATATTGAGAACTTAAATAATGGAAGCACACATCAAGAAGTCGAATATAAAGAGGAAAAGAATCCTGAAATGGTTATAAAAGAAATGCAATCTCATAATAGAACTACAGAAAAATCAGTAGATTTTAAAGACGATACAAATCACAAAGATATAGGCGATTTGAAAGACGAAAATGAATTTAAGAAAACTTCGTCTATTAAAACTACAACGGAATGTGCAACCATAATTCAAAGAACATGGAGGCGATTTGTTTTCAGAAAAAGACTTAAAGATCTTTATAAGAAGGAAATGCAATTTATGAATATTCTACCTTTACAAAATCCTAGTGGGAAATCAGAAGAGTTAGTAAAAAATCGACGAAAAGTCATACAACGAAATGAAGACGCGTATTTATGTGCCAAACAGAATATGCTCGAAGAAATGTTTGTTTACAAAGCTCCAATTTTCTCAGAAGAATTAGAAGCGAGAATTCGTTCATACTTTCACGAATACAAGGAAATTCATAAGAAATTTCCGTCTTTTCCCACTGAAATCGAAGGTGGTTCGGAAACTATGCTGTCGATTCCTTTAGTACCACAACCCGAGGAAAAAGAGCCTGAAGAAGAAGATAAAAAGGGAAAGAAAAATACGAAAAGTCCAAAAGGTTCTAAAGATAAAAAACGGAAAAAGAATAAAAATGCTAAAGGCAAGGACTCAGAAGCAGACGAACCCGCTGGATACTCCTTAAAGCCATCCAAATTCGTATCGGTCATCTTGGAGCTTCTTAAGGAGTATGAAGATACTTGGTTAGCACAAGAGTCTGCCGATTTAGATATGTTTGACGAGAAACTGTTGCAAAAAGAAGTTACCATGGAAGTTATAAAAACAGTTCGCCTGGCTGTAGACGAAAAGTTGAGAGATGAACTTGCCAGGTTGAAGACAGCTCTCAAAGAAGACACAAAAAAGAAGAAAAAGAAGAAGAAAGAAAAAAAGGAGGCCAAGAAGAAGAAGAAAGTTAAAGGGAAAAAACTTAAAGAGCAACCTGAAGTTGATTTAACCGCAGAAAGAAGTTTAGATTCTTTGGTAAGCGAATTAGTTGAAAATGGAATTATTACAAATTACCCTAAGTTACTTTTAGATGAATTTTCGGGAGACTACAACTACTATGGATCAGTGCAGAGTATTTTAGGCAGATTCGATAAAGACCCTTTGCCTTGCTTAGGCGATATAAAGAGAGTTGTAAAAGAGTATTGCATTTTTCCTATGCTATTCGATGCTATACATTCCGGCGGAGCTTACGTTAAATCCATTCTCTTTGCTGGGCCAAAAGGCTCTGGAAAGAGAACGCTAATATACTCCATTTGCAATGAAATTGGTGCTACTCTGATAAATCTGTCTGCTGAAAATCTGGAGGGAAAGTATTCAGGTGATGATGGTTTAGAAATGTTAATGCATTTAGTATCTAAAGTCAGTCGTCTTGTTCAACCAACTGTAATTTACGTAAAAGACGCCGAAAACTATTTTTGGAAAGAAAAACCGTCGAGCTGTAAAATTTCTGAACCAAATAGGCTGAAAACTCATCTACCCAAACTGATAAAAAGAATCGGACCTACAGATAGGATTTTGGTTTGTGGGTCAACGGTTGTTCCCTTTAATGCTAATCAAAAGCTATTAAGTGGCTGTTACGAAAAAATTGTTTTCATCCCAAAGCCTGATTACAATTGCAGGCTTCTCTTGTGGAGACGAATGATTGAGAAATTCGGTGGTGAACTCCCTTCAAACTCCAATATGCATGTTCTGAGCAGTATATCCGACGGCTTCACGGCTGGTCAGATTGAAGAAACTGCGCATAAAGTCCTAACGAGTGGTCGATTGGGCAGCCAAGATAAATTTCCACTCTGTTCAATGGATTTCACGATAGCTTTGGCTGAACACGCTCCTATCTACGAAGAGGAACACCAAGCGTATCTGACATGGATGGAGAAATTGCCATTGGGAAATGAGCGAGCGGCCATTTTGGAAAAAGAAAGGGAAGAAAATTCTGTTGAAGAAGAGGATGAGGAAGAAGAAGCAGATTAACAATTGATAGTATATAGATATTTAAACACAATTGGGGGAGACTGTTTGGTGAAATTAGATTGTTACATTTTAATCAGTTTAAGATTATCAATTGATAATGCATTGAAGAAGACTGACAATTATTAATACATAGTTAATTAGAGATAATTTGCGAAAACTGTTTTTCGTAATTTTATTGCTATGTTTTAGTCAGTTTAAGATTGACAATAGTCAATGTATTGAAAAAAAATTGTCTATTAATAATACATAGATAATTAAAGATAATTTGTTGAAACTGTTTTGCAAAATTTGATTGCTGTGATCTAGTCTAAAAAAGAAATGCTTTTTTAAAAAAAAGTTTATGCGCCAGTTCTATTGCTCTAACTAATAACTTTGGAAATTAAAGTTTATTTATATCTCATACTTATTCATTTTAGAGCATTTTTTTTTTGCAATGCCAAAACTAACATACTTTTTTAAATATAACAGCTGCGGGAAGAAACGATCCCCCCCAAGTGTCTCGGCTGCTATTAAATTAAAGTTTGACATGAAAGAAAAAAAACATTTTTTTAAAGGTGTAGAATTGAGTGTTAATGTCAAAATTTAAATAAGGGGCGTCCAAATATTAAAATGAGGATTACCTTTACAAATTCTATAGGCAATCCTGGCTGGGAATTCCGGCTTGTTGCCATTAGAAATGTTAAAGTTTTGGCGCTCATTTTAATATGTAGGCGACCTTTTATGCAAATTTTGAAACCAAACACCAATTCTATGTATAAAGAGATATATCTTACAAAACTTCTGATTAAGCAGCTGAGAAACAAGGGGTGGATACCTTTTTTTCTGCAGCTGTTTAATAAGCATAATATAATAATGAATACACAATTGTAAACCGTAATTAAAAACAATTTATTATAAGTCATACGAAAAAAGACTATTAGAAACTCAAATTAAAAACTGTTGCTTTAACTGACTGTTAAAACCTAAAGTTAGCGGTTTAATTCGCTAAGAAAGATATGTAAGGCATTAATGATATTCACAAATGGTTCTTTAATGAGTAAATCACAGACATTGTTTTAAAATATTTGTAGGTACAAATTTTTTTCTGAAATGCAATTGAAATACCTTCAATTACATTAAATTTACAATTTCTTATAAATAAATTTAAACTGAAACCACTTAAAAATCCATCAGTATAAAACTTAAGTTTCAAAACTTCGTACATAAAACGTTTTGCTAATGATAATGGATTGTGTATACATTAAAGTCTCATTTGACTTTTTTCTTTAAATCCATCTACGTTTATGGATTTTTATCAAAAAAGATAATGTTTTTATCATGTTCAATTATTATAATAAAGATCTGTTTCTCAATCTAATTAGGTTTTTTTGGAACTAAAATGACATTGACTTGTATAGTTTCTGCTTTGTCAGTTAATATATAGAAGCTGTGAGTTTTCACATTTCAAAACTTAATGTTATTCTAATTTTATTTAAAATTATTGCACGAAGCTAATATATTAAATGTGTTTTACGTCTATTTGACTATTTTTAAATAGTATCAAAAGAAAGGTCTATTTGACTATTTTTAAATAGTGTCAAAAGAAAGATGTTAAAAATTTAGTTTATCTAATATATATCTGAAATTCAGATATTTTAATTACTACTTGATTACAATTTCAAAGAATTGTAAAATATAATTATAACCGTTCAAAATATGTTTTATGTTTATTTCATTATATAAACTTTAGTCCCCCCCCCCCCGCAATATAGTTCCAAACATCCTTAAAATGTTAACAATGGGCCTACGTTTTAAATTATAACAACACAGTCCTACTTTATTTTAATCTACAAAAAAAGCATTCTAACATCTTCTCATCAGTTCTCCCCAATACAGAAATACCATATAAGAAAACAAACAAATCCCCCAAGAAACAAACGAAAACGATAAGAGGCTATGACAGAAGCCCAATCTGCGTATCCCCCACCAAACAATAGCATTCCATGCGCACATAGAAATTCAGGTACCAAATGTCAGGGGTTGTGATAGTGGGGGGCGGGAGGGAAGCCTCCCCCCTGTCCGAACCTACGAACGGGACAATCTAATGAATACGGAGTGAATAGACCTGTCTTCAAACCGCCCCCGCATTTTCGAACCCTGCGTCCCACGGTCCTCCCTACCTCCTTCTGCGCAGCGCCCAGGTATACTTCCTCCACCCCGCCCCACAAGCCCCTTTTAGTTCTTTTTCCTGTATCCGCACCTTAAATGTAAACTAGTGTTGTCCCATTGACTTTGTAAAGGACTTGGTTTACTGTAAAAAAAATTGTTTTTATGGGGGGAAAATGATAGATAGGATGCCAGGAAATTTCTAAATAATTTACAGAGAAAATCTGTTTAACTTTATTGGTGTGATTTAAAATATCTTAAAATAGTTGACAAATAAACAAAATAATTGACAAATAAACAAAATAATTGACAGATAAACAAAAAAATGTATATAAATTTCATGGGATTTTGTGGGTTGGAGAGCCCAGTAGGTAAATCGTGCATGCCATTGTGTCGAGGGTTTACGGTCCAAGGTTCGGGTTTGGGCATTGCCAAACTAACTTCCTATATAAAAAGCTGATCATCTAAAAAGTGCGACAGATAATACCCGTGTAGAGGGAGTGCACATTAAATATGTCCAAATTCTCGACGCTACGTACGATGTCGCCCTTAAAAATTGCGTGGCTTGTCACGTAACTGAGGTTCTAACTTAAGACGCCCTTTGCCAAAAGCCCCCGTGCAGCTCTAGTTCGATGATAAATCAACCTAATCCTGCATGGAATTATCTTTCACATCAATTTTGACAGTTTTTCTATAAAATCAACAATTTTTTTTAGAGTATATACACCTTATTATGTTTAGGAACTACTCCACAGAACCCTTATAGTTACTTTTTTCTGTTTTCTGTACGTTTAAATGTAAATGTAATACTTAATACTTTCAGACCCAATGATGCCGTTTGGCTATTGGGATTAATAAAAAAATTATTTTCTAACAGAAAATATTTGAATGATCGAATGATGTGCTTTTTGATATTATAAATGGCTATAGACGACAAAAAAAATTCTAAAATGATGAAGCCAAATTATCATTGGGACTGAAAGTATTAAAACAATGGACTTAGTAAAGGACTGGGGTAGGGTGACCAGAAGTACTGCATTTCCAGTACGGTTTAGTTTGTTATTCAATAATATAGAGATATAAAAATTAGTCTCCGCTTAATTTTTTCATAGTTCTTTAAAACAAAAGCAACGTAAATAAAATATAATTTATGAAAAATTAATGAGGATTTCATAGTTGAAAAGTTAATTACTGAAATAAATCTGATCAGGTTGGACTGGGGGCTTCTTAGCCCAGTCATCAGGCCATTGGCCTTTCATTCATAGGTTCCATCGTTCAAAATCGGCTACATCCTAGAAACGAATATTTGTTGACAAATAATAAATAATAATAATAATAAATAACAATAATAATTATAAATAACAAATAACAATAAATAATAATATTATTAATAATATAATTATTATTTATTCAATTGCGCAAATGAAGAGGTTGTGGAAGTTGCGTTGTTGAATGGAGGTCAAATCCTAGCATCCCTTAGGGGGACATTTGGAGCAATGTAAACTGTCGCCAACGCTTAAGATGACCCGAGATTCTCATTCTTAAGTAAGAATCAATACAAAATAAACATACAAAAATCGAAATTTTGGAAATATTTAGTAATTACAAAACATGAAACAACTCGAAATTGTAATAATAAATAAATAACTGCAAATTGAAACTAAACAGCTTTTTTGCAAACAATAAAATGCATTGCCGCTTTCTTAGTAAACAAATAATGAACTATCAAAGAATCTCATTGTTCTACATTTCATATGACAACAAAAAAATTACCTTAAAATATTTATTTTCAATACATACATTTTGTCAAGCTATTGTTGGTGTAGCAAAGCGATTTAAATTACTAAGCATTAAATTTTACTGCTATTAAATTGGCATTTAATGGGTACATTAATAAACAGGTTGACAGATGTCCGTCCCGATGAATAGGCAGGTGGACACAAAGTTTTCTGAACTCATACACCTTTTTTTATTATTTTTTTAAAAGATATTTTAAAATCCGACTAATAGAACTGTTTTTGGCAGTTGATACAGACGGACATTTTTGGTACGTCAATGCCTACTTTTCTCTTGTAGCCTACCTTTTTTCTTAAATTCAAGAGAGAATTTAAAAAAATGGAACAGTATAGGTATTTGGCATGTTGAATATGTCGGTCTGTCCGTCCGTAACCCCTTTTTCAAAATCGTTTCTATCCGTTGGATCTTAAAAATTATTTTTTGATAGAAATATAGGACCTTAGATACCCATTTCTCGCGCTTTTTGTCGGTCTGCATGTAAGTCGATGGACATATGTCTACCTATCTGTCAACGTATTACAAAATTGCAATTTATTTTTTGTCAATTAATCGCTGTTGCCGCACAAAAAATAGCATTAGAATAAGTTTGGAACGACAAAATGTGATTCTTTGATTGTTCATGATTTGTTTATTAATTTGCTTAGAAAACGACAAGGCGTTCCCTTTTTGGCATAAAAATGATTTTCCATGCTTGGAAAATTTTATCACAAATATTTTGAAAAAATCTATCTGTGCAGGTTTTTTTTTTTATATTGATACGTATTTAAGAATAAGAGGCTGACAAAATGTGATTCTTTGATTGTTCATGATTTGTTTATTAATTTGCTTAGAAAACGACAAGGCGTTCCCTTTTTTGCATAAAAATGATTTTTCATGCTTGGAAAATTTTATCACAAATATTTTGAAAAAATCTATCTGTGCAGGTTTTTTTTATATTGATACGTATTTAAGAATAAGAGGCTAATGTTGTTTAAGACGCTGCGCTGGCAACATTTTCCATAAGTGCTAAATGTTACCGCAACGGATGCTGGGGTCTGACACAAGTAATTTTGCATAATTATTCGAACTTTAAACGATAAAGATTGCAAATTTAATTTGCGAAAGAAACACAGAAAATTATAAAACAGCCCATTTTGAAATTTTAAAAGTTTAAATTACAACTGAATAGGGTTTTCGGTATTTGTAAGGTTTTGTAAATCTTGTGTGGAAGCGACTTTAGGTGAAATTTACTGTTACAAACCTAGTTGCATTTCGATAAGAATTTCAGTAGGTATTTAAAGTATCCTTATACCTTAAAAACACGAAATTTGGCCACATTTCACCCTTTTCTCTTTCTTTTAGGCCGCCTCGGTGGCCGAATGGTTAGTGTACTAGCCTTTGGAGCTGCTGAGGTCGGGTTCGAATCCCGGTCAGGCATAGATGTTTGTGACAGTCAATAAATGTTGTTATTTGTCTATGTGTTATTCATTTCTTTGTGACTGTAAAATTTCTTTCTGTGTCTGTCCCACTTGACGAAAGCTTATAAGCGGTTCTCCGAACAAGCACATAAGCTGGAATATATATGTATCATACCATACCATTTGCTTTCTTTTGGATTATTTAAAAGTTGAGCAATTCATTCGTCTTGACACCTCCCCTAAATGCATCAAGTAATTTAAGAACGCCTCGTAAGGTAATGAAAGCATTGCGATACGATCGAAAATATGAAATGAAGATTTTGTGTTTTCTAAACGTTACAGAGGCAGTTGATTCTGCCAAAGTGGTTAAGAATATTGGTTCGTTTGTCATTCTGTACGTCGATCTTAAACCACTCTATAGCTCGAACTAAAAAGGCTTCAAATTTGATACACGAGTTACTAATTTTTCAATAAAATCGTGCATGCAAAGAGTAGATGCCATGGAACTGTTAATGTTTGAAAAATGTTACTGAAAAAATGACCTTTTTGTACAAATCTTTCAACGAATTGTAGCGCATCAAATATCTATTATATCAAGCGGTAATTGAAAGTTTGTTGTGTTTCAAAGCTTTAGTTTTTTTAATAAACGAGTTGGAAATTTTATCTATCTATCTGTCTGTCTGTCTGTCTGTCTCTCTCTCTCTATCTATCTATCTATCTCTCTCTCTATCTATCTATCTATCTATCTATCTATCTATCTATCTATCTATCTCTCTCTCTCTCTCCCTCTCTCTCTCTCTCTATCTATCTATCTATCTATCTATCTATCTATCTATCTATCTATTTACTTTCACCCATAAAATAAGAGCGGATACCATTTTAATCGAACGTCATGCTGAGAAAGTGTCCCCGAAAGTTATACTCATTTAATCCTCATTGCTTCAAATAATCGCGCTTCTTGTCAGAATTAGGATTAGTGTCGCATTGTGTGAGTGGGCGGGCGGGAAAAAAGACGCCATGATGCAAGGAATGGAAGAATAAGAGTCCATTTCTTCAGTCTCTGAATCGGAAGTACTTTCTAATAGGACGAATATTATGATATTATGGGAAAAAAATTCGAATAGCCAATAAATTCTTATATTTAAATATTGTCAATCGTTTGCGTTAAATGTAGCTAATGATTTTTAATATTGTTATTGATGGAAATACTAATAATGAGTTTCAATATTGTAATTATTTAAAACATTTTCAATTATTTTTAATATTGTCAATGATCAAAACATTGCTATTAATTCAAAACATTGTTTTTGATTCAAAACATTTTTATTGATTCAAAAAAAAATTATTGATTCAAAACATTGTTATTGATTCAAGACATTGTTATTGATTCAAAACATTGTTATTAATTCAAAACATTGTTATTAATTCAAAACATCGTTATTAATATAAAAAAAACATTGTTATTGATTCAAAGCATAGTTATTGATTCAAAACATTACTATTGATTCAAAACATTGCTATTGATTCAAAGCATTGTTATTGATTCAAAACATTGTTAATGAATTATAATATGTTGTTCATTGTTTAGAAATATATATATATTTTTTCAAATAGACATTAAATTTGATCTAAAAATCTTTAATGGGCTTGCTTCACATCGTGAGTGGCAACAGTTCTAACTTTATTGTTTTCATTCTTGGTCCTCCTATAATTATATTTGTTTTGAACAACTCAGTAATTTCTTAAATAACTAAAAAGCATGTCGTGTTCAAACTTTTCGTTTAGTAGAACTAAAGCTCTCTTCTGTTCTTGAATCACGTTAAATTTATGTTGCACAATTTTGTTTGTTGCACAAGGCTAAATATGATCGAAACCGAAGTTTTCCAACAGCATTGACGTTTTGGAAAAGCTTTGCATACTTGAAATTTAATCAAATTAAAAAAGAGGATGTTTAATAACTAGTAGAAATAAAACAAATTGCACAAAAGTAACTCTAAAATATAACCTCGCTCATTTCGAAAGTGAAATCGAAACAACCAATGAAATCGCAGGAAATGCAAAAAATGAAATCAAGATATTTACATCATCTAAAAAAAACTCCCATTGTAAAGTGACAATTTTTAAGCATAAAAATTGGTTACTTTATTAATAATATGGGATATCATATATTAATTTGTTTCCTAAATAAATTATTCCCAATAGCCAATTAAGTCTTATGTTTAAATATTTAGTGATAAGTTAGCGTTTTTAAAAAAGGTTTATGATTTATAATTGGGATAAAATATTGATTTTATTTTAGAAATAAGTTATCTTAAAGAACAATCAACTAAATCTTATCTATAAATAGATTGTGCCAATTCTAAGCCTTTAGAAATGGTTAAAAATTTACAATTTGAGTCAAAATATTGTTATTTGTTGCGGAAATAAAGTTCGCCGAAAAACTAATAAATTCTTATCTTTAAAGTTGTGACTTTAAATAGTTTATTGTAATTTTATATTGTAGCAATTTATTGTAAAAATATACTGTTTAAAGTCAGGGTTTCGAACTTCCAATAAATTATTATCCTTAAATATAAAATGTAAATCTACAACCTTAAAAATTATTGATGAATTATATTATTCTTAAGAATTTGAATTATGATTTATACTATTTTTATAAATTTTGGGTAAAGAATTTTTGTCGATTTGTTTTTGTTTTTCGAATGGAAAATACGAAAAAAAATTGTTCCATGCATCTTAATCTCCCCCCACCCCCTCCGATAATTATTAGAAATCACAATTCATTGCTTGAAGAGGAAAATAAAATGAAGCTTCAGTTTTCTTTCTTTTTTTTCTTTTCTTCTTTTTTGGGTAGATAGTTTCAAGATTATGAACTCCATGATAGAAGTTTTAACCCAAAGATATAGATATCTTGAAGGAATTGAGGGAAAATAATAGTACCAATAAAATAAATTTTTATATCGTAGATAAAATATTTTCCTGGGAATAGATTTCAGAAAGTTCAATAGAAACTTATTTTCCCATTTTCGAGATATTTCTTTACATCAACAGAAAAAATATAAGCTGTTTTACCACAAAATAGTTTTAAAAACTGTTAATTAAGAGTACTGTTCAAAATACTTAGCAACTTTTTTTAATATTCCAAAGTCATAAGTAAATGCAAAATTACTTATTGCTATCAAAATTATACTAGATTGCTAATTTGGCATATCATTACACATTTCTCTTTAAAATTAAAAAAAAAAAGATAATGGATTGAAATTAAAATATCACTAAATATGCAGATTAGAGAATTATAAAAAAAAAATCGTGTGTTAACATTTCGTCTATTATTAAGGTCGTCTATACTATTATACACGTTATTTCGTCTATTATAACAATCGTATACAAAAAGTTGAATATTAAAAAAAAACACGAAAAAAAATTTAAATAATTAGAACTCTTATATATGTTGAAATATAGTAATTTTGCCATTACTATTAAAAACGAAGTAAATGAATGGTTATAGAACCAAAACTTTTATTAATAAAATAAAGTAAATGTCATGAAACTCCTCTTAATGCTTTTTAATGAATAAAAAAATTCATACTGTATGTATCAAACGTAACTCGATAGTATATATATTTTTACTAATTACCTATTATGAAATAGAAATATTGCGATACGGTCGAAAATGGAGATTTTGTGTTCACTAACCTCATTCTAAGTAAGTGGTTTTTGAACATTGGTCGTATTACAGGTCGAACTAAACGACCTACGGACTTCAAATTTGATATACGAGTTCCAAGAACCTTCATACAGGGTGAGACAAATAAAAGTGGCCCCGGTCGAGATAGGAATACGTTAAAATGCTTGGCGACAAAAACTCTTGAAGCCGCCTAAAATCTGTTTTTGCATTGGTTGGATCGGATTGCTTCACATTAGAGCTACTCATAGACTAGTGGCGAGTTCAGATCTTAGTTCGTATTGTGTGAAGACGTCCCTTAATGCAAATGTTGTGTCTTGCAATCAATTTAGAATGTTTTGTATTACCAAAATCAAAAAGGTCAGATTCTCTAGGATAAATAACTATCGAAATAATCACTAGTGGGAACTTTTTTTTTTTGATCAGCTCAACAAAACTTGTTTTTCATTTCAACTAGCTTCTCAAACCATAGCGTAGTTTCCGGCAAATAATTCGCCAAGCGTTTGTTTGGGCTTAATATTGAAGCGATCAATAGCTTCAGCAAGCCTGTTTTTGCATTGGTTTTTGACTTGGCCACATTTCTATTGTATTCTTATCTCTACGTTGAGGCCACTTTTATTTGCCTCACCCTGTAGGAAGGACACCATGATATGGTTTCTGAGAAAATATCGCATGCGCAAATAGCAGCTTCCATCGACATTTTTAGGTTTTAACCTCTTGCGTCCTGGCGTCCCAATTTAGGGAATTTTTTTAAACCTCTCCACAAACAATTACCACGTTAATTAGTTTCGAAATTGACCTGGTCCGATAGAAGAAGATACAAATATCAGTTTTCAGCCTTTGATTACAGGTATCAGTCATTTCTATGATTTTTTTTAATTATTTAAAAAAAATTCAAACTTTTAAAAAAGTTATTTTAGTAAGTTAATTTTATAGTCATTTTGCATTAAAAAACAATGTTTAAATATTCTGTTAAGTACAAATAAATGATACGGCCTTTTTTATTGCATTTATAGCACAAAAAATGTGCATTTTTAGAGTTTAAGGCGTGTCCCTAAGTAACTATTAAACATAATTTTTTTTAGAAAAATTTCTCTGCAAAACATACTTTTTATCATATATTTGTATGAAAAGTATGTTTAGATTAAGAATATACGTGTAGGAGTTTTTTCGGACCTTAAGATGTTAAAAGGTATATATAATTCTCTCAAAATGTGTGTATTTATTTAGTAATAGTTGAAAGTTTTGTAGTGTTACAAACCCTAGTTTTATGAAATAAACCTAAAGTTTACTTTATCAAAGTCAACATAAAAAGTAAGTAAAGATTGCATCATTCTTTTATTTTCTCACGCATCACCACAAAAAAAAAATCCAAAAAGTGAATTTCTGTGACTGAAATTGAAGATGTACAGGGTGGTTATAAAATAACGCTCGCTATTCGGAGTGGTCTGAAGCTTGAATTAATTATGCAAATGCATCAAAAATTGATACACTTACTAATCAAGAAGAGGGAAAAAGAATGGAGTCATAAAAAAGATGGAATCCTTAAAAATAATCATAAAAAAGAATAATCATAAAAATCAAACTCGTCTCTTGACCAGGGTTCAAAATACGCGGCGTCGTCAATTATGGCCAATTACGGCCAACACAGCTAATTACGCCCCGTAATTTAGAGCCCTGGTCAAGAGACGACTTTCTTTTTTTTTCGAAAAAAGTGGAATCATAAAAGAGAAACTCGTTTCTTGACCAAGGTTCTAAATTTCGACGCATAGCTAATTATGGCTTTTTACGGCCCTCACATCCAATTACGCCTTGTAATTTAGAACATTGGTCAAGTGACGAATTTGTTCTTTATGATTCCATTCTTTTTCCCCCCTTCTTCAATAGTAAGTGTCTCAAATTTTATTGCATTCGGATTTTTCATTCAAGCTACAGACCACTCCGAATAGCGAGCGTTATTTTATAACCACCCTGTAGACACAGAAAAAAACCCTATTATTTGGATAAGTCGAAACTGTACTATCATACGTGAGAGAATGAGTAGCAGTAAATGTTGTATTTCAAATTTTATTCGATCGTGGTTTTTTTTTATTTCCCTTGCCCAGTTAATTAAGTTTTATAAATAGTTTCTAATATATTTGACGTCAAAAATGTCAGTAGTTTTCGGACCTCTGACGTCACTCGTAAAGTATTCAGGAATTGGCTACTATTAAGGCTACTATTACGAATCAATTAGAGACTTAATCGGATGAGGAACGCAAGCTCAATTAATTTAATTTTACCATAGCAGTTTCTGATCCAAGTTGGTAAATGAAACACTTGGACTGAAAGCGCATTTGTCTTCTTAATTTAATATATTGTTTCTAGTTTAGGGGTTTGTACACGTATATTACGGCTTGCGTGCTTGATCAGAAACCCGCTGGTAAGCCATCGTTAAGTAAGACAAATACAGAAATAATTTTTACTAGCACAGAGAGAGGAAATACACCCAGGGCAAAGGCGGAATCGGACCCACACCCGTTATAGCGCGCAGACAGCTAGCGTAATGGTTTCTTGTGGTCCCCTTATTTCGAGTTCAAACAAGTTCAGAATTTTCGAAAGATTAGGTTGTATGCATTCCGGCTGTCTATTTCTAGTCTCCATTGAGCTTTAACGCTAATGGAGGTGGATGGCTAATGGATCTAAATTACAAGGCATGATTGGCTAATAACGCCTCGTAATTGAGATACTTACTAATTTAGATACTCGTAATTAATACGACATACTCAGATTTAAGTATTTGTTACTTGGAAATGTTTTTAGGAGTGCAACAACTAAATTATACTATGCTGTATTATAAAACTTTCTTGTTTATTGAAAATACTTTATAACCGTCTAGTGCTATCTATCGTATTTTATCGAAACTTATAGTTTATGTGGTGTTAAAAATATGAAAGGGGGAAGCATATAAAATGGTGTAGAGAGCCAAATGTGCGTATTCTTTAATGGTTATTGATTATAAATATTAAAGAGGAGGGTCATATTATAATATAAATTATTTCATTTGTATGACAACTTCATGATATAGTAATTTTTTTATGAAGTTGAGAAATGTTGGGGACGAGGAGCAGTCCTTATGTTTCACCTATATTTTATTTTCTAGATACAGTTTAAATGTAATAATGTAATATTTGTATATATGTTACCGTTAAAACCTGAAATGGGCTAGAACTAGGATTAACTGGTGAAAACTAGTTTAACTAACTGGTAGCTTTAGTTAAAACTAGTTTCCGCTGGCTAAAAACAGTTATCCCCTGTTAAAACTAGTTTCCGCTAGCTAAAAGCACAGTTATCACCAGTTAATACTGGTTTTGAAAAACTAGATTGGTGTCGCTAGTTTTAACTATAACACACTTATATTAGGCAAAACTAGAATTAACGGAAAATAGAACGATTTAGGATGATTGGTTTGGATTAGTTTAGTTAATTATTGATTTGAAATGCAATGTCGGCGTTTTGGGTCCATTTAGAACGGTACATAGTTTTTCAAGAACTCCATTGTCGTAATAAGATTATAAAATTAACGTTCATATAATTATTAAAAGTTAAGCATTCGCATTTAATTCTAGTTTTATCTAAAACATATTATATAATTCCATTTTTTGGCTAATTACAACTGGTTTTAACCAATGCAATTTGTTAAAACTGGTATTATCTTGGGGGTTTAGTTTTAAATAGAAAAAACTAGTTTTCACTAATGGCATCAGTTAAAACTAATACTCACTAGCTAATTCTAGTTTTAGCTGATTCCGAGTTTAACTGTAACATATACATATTTATTTTCTGTGAGTTTTCAAATAAAAATAAACAATGCCATGAAATATATTAGTCAAGGTCACAAAATTACGATATATAATGCTTCGAGAAAGCCACATATCCATAAATGATTCGGAAATTTTGTGTCTACACCTTCTCATCATTCCCCATTTTCAAAGCAATATTCTGTTTACAGCATTAAACTGTGTTTGAAAACAGGTCACGTTTTACCTTAAGTATGTCATAAGTATAAGTACAGTCTAAATTTTCAAGTTTTTTTCCTCAAAAAGTACATCAAGTTTCCAATTTTGTTACTTTTCGTAAACCGCAGGTCATTGTTAAAATATTTCAAGATCGTCACTGCATACGTGGTAACGTGGATGATCTTATGAATAATTTTAGCACCTCCTTCTATAAATGTAACGTTAAATTCATTAATTATATATTAAATATAATTCAATAACATTAATTGTCTTTACAGAACGTTTAAATCATCAAATCAAAACACAATTTTATTTTACATTATTTGCAGTATGAAACAAATGTAATAAACACGCACACATATTTTAGATAAAGAGATTTAAAGGTTCCAAAATTATAAACCTCATGGGGGTAAACTTATTAAGAACATCGAATCTACGAACAAAATCAATCTTAAAATACAACTCTAATTTTCTTGGCAGTTACAAAATCTTATTAAAATTTGAGGGGACTTTTATCGTGTCAAAACGTGTTGGCTTACATATCGCACAAATATGACTTTGACGAGTTGCAAATGCTATGGAGTCAGGTGGGGTAAAAGGGGTCGACAAACAGCCCATTTCAAAGCAATAAAACTATCAATTTTACCAGTGTACAAAAATAATTAGCATATGCAAATGAACATTTCTTATAACATTTTAAGTGAAATTTCCCGGAATATAAAAAATTATTGATTTTGATAAATGTGCTTGAAAAGTGATGTTAATGACTTATTTTACCCCATGGGATGGGGTAAAATAGGTCAGTAGTGGGGTAAAATAAGTCATGCCGTAAAAACAGCTTCAATCACTCAATTCCTTAAATTTTTTTAGCATTGTTTAGAAAGCAATCAGGTTAGATTATACAAATCTTCCACAAGAATTAATACAGTCGAGGATCATTCCTGGGTTGGGATTGGGAAAGACTTTTACCAATTTGAGATGCACCATCCAAAACATCATTTCTTTAAGAGAAAATGAAAGAGGAACTTTCTTTTTCTATTGAAAATATTGCTGTGTATAAGTATTCTTCTATTCGTGACAGACTACTAAGAAATAACTTCTTGGTTTTATCCCCAAAAACTCTATCTGGACCCACTTTCTTATTTGCAGTGAATTAAAATTGTCAAATCTATCTTAGATCAATATAGTTTTTTTACATGCAATGGTTTCATTTCTTCTCTGTTTCCCTACAGACATTTTTGCAGATTTCTTTTCCATTCTTACATTTCTGACATGCAGTCTATTTAAAGAAGTTGAAGCAGTTAAAATTTATCCCCTTTCTTGCTGCATAAGTTTTCTTTCTCTCTACATGGCTTCCTTACAAGCAATTGCTAGCCTGGAGAAGTGTCTCTACGATTGCAGTTTTGATGTGATTTAAATGAGAACCTATACTTGACTCATCTTGAAGAGTAGCTCAAAGAGTCTCTCTGACCAGGTGCGGTTACCCTGACCCTAATATTAAAAATTTAAATATCTAACGATTAAAGCCAAAATTAAATAAATTGGTAGAATAGTTGGAATGCAGAAAGCGAATCAGTCATTTTTTCTATAATGCAATGCAACTGAAAAAATAAACTCCAGACGATTTTTCTGAAAAACTAGTATTTTTGCAATAGGTCTCTTTCCGCTTACAGTGCGTTATACAACGTTGGTAAGCTAATTTCAATATAAATTTAGATTCGTTTATTGAAAATAATTCTTTAAGTAATTATCTTCCATACATATAGGTTTTCACTAATTGTATATTTAAACTTAGTTACAAAATGTACAAAAGAAATATCTGCTATTTCCTATTAACCAAAAAATTTACTATTGTCTGTGTATTGTGTCAACACAGTGGCTCAGAAATAATTCATTTTACTAATGCAATGAGAAACTAACTTTAAAAAAAGACCCACAAAATATTAACCTAGCTGTTAAGATGGAAGAATCACGTCTGCCATCGGCAGACTACGGAGCGGGAATCGAGGGGCAAAATAGTCAGTTTCGGTTTAGAGGCCAATTGGAATCGAAGCTAATTGGGTTTTTTTTCACTATATTTTAATTTGCTTATAAATTTTACTAAATGCAGCAGTTGATTTGATATTTTGATACTGAGAAAGAAAATGCACACAGGGTTAAGGCGGGAATCGATCCCGCACCCGCTACAGAGCGTGGACTGCTAACGTTATGGCCTGCGGTTCTAACCACTCGGCCCTCGGGCCCCACATGCCACCCTATATTTTCTGCGTGTTGGTCAGATAGAGTTGTCGAATCGTTAGATCGTTGTCGAATGCGCTTGGAAAGAAAGATCTATGATGAAGTTATCCGATGTGGACTGACCTTTTCAAGGCTAATATGTGAGTTAGTGACGTGTGAGTGAGTGACGATTCCCTAGGAAAAGTCAAATAACATCACTTTCAATGAATTTTTTATGGTTTAGAGATTGTATGTTAATATCTACATTTAAATGCCCACAATTTGAGACCAGTAAAAAATAGTCCAGGCAACGAAGGCTGAAAAAAGGGTCTAGATGGAAAGTTTTGGAACACAATTTTTGACTTCATAACTTTGTTTAGACTAGTTAGGAGGTAAACATATCAAAAGTCCCCGCCCCTAGCCCCTGTGCTGAAGGGGGGAGGGGGGGTTGAATGTCCCATTTTTCGGTTTTTCGCTTATATCTCGAAAACTATAAGTTCTATCTATATAATTGTAATACACAAAATGAAAGCTGATTAAATTTTCTACAAGCTGCACCCTTCAAGTGTTTTAATATCTTGTATAGTTTTCGAGATATCCGCTCTTGAAACTCAGTAATTTTGGAGAAAACACTTCGCCCCCCACATTTTCCCTCTTTCTTGACCGGATAACTCTTCAATAACGCACCGAAACACTAAATTTTGGCCCTAGATTGGTAGAGAATTTAATTCTTTTCAATAATATATCTTATTTTACTATTTTATCTATTTTCCTTCAAATTTTAAAGCGGTTTCAGTGTTGAGTGAAGATTGTACTGAAAGTCCCATAGAGCTAATGCATAAGTTTTGAAATCGCAATTTTTGGAAAACAATTTATTTTCTATGTTATTCCATTTACACAAGGTATTAGAATTATCATAACATAAATTTAACACAAATTTAAAAGAAAATAACATCCGGTTTTTTAATTATTAATTAATTAGGTTTTAAAATAGTGGCGCCATCTGCTGTATATGTTTGAAATTTTAAAACTTCAAAAATATATAATTAAATAACTAGTTAATATTTTTGTTTCAAATTTGTTTCATTTTGATGTTATGTTGATTCCCGTACCTGGACAAAAAGGGCTAACATGGCAAAGCAATACATCTGTGGAAGTTGTTATTCCAAAACTAATGCATTAGCTCTATCGGACTGACAACCCCGCTTATGTACACTTATTCTATACTGAACGTCTAATAACACTGATACTCATTTTGTAGGCACGTTGTTACTTTAATATTTTATCTATTTTATTTCATTCGTCAAACACCAGTGGGAAAACTGTCAGATGCTATTCATGTTCTTCATCTTTGGAGTCAATTTGAGGGACCCCATTGATGCCGTTCCAATGGTAAGTTTGGCAAGCTCTAGGACCTTTGAGGCTTGCTATTTTTGCTGCTACACTTAGCTGGCACAGTCCTTCTTACATCATCCGAACATAATTTTCAGAACATCGTCAGGTGCTGCTGCTAACTCACTGTGCACTGGGACCAGCAGAAGAGCTATCGACTCAAGAAGTCGCAGTCGGTTGATATCCTTTTCACTCAAGATACACGTCAAACAAGATGATTTTCTGTCGAACAATTTAAATAAAATGGTCTCATCAACATACTTAAGGTGCAGCTTGAGGACAATTGAATGTAGGACCCTTTGAGCAGAAAGGGATGTGGACGTTCTGATAGTGGATACGGCATACGGCTGTGATAATGTCGGAAATGACACAGGTATTTATTTTGCTGGCACGTTGTTGTACTTTGATATTTTGTGTCGACCTTACAGTCCTCTTGATGGCTACAGCTGATGTGCATAAGGACATCGGTTTCTTAAAGCCTGGACGTGGGAAGACAAAGGATTTTTTATTCTCATCCCAAGAGTTACAGCAACTGGGTTCAGGACGTGCTATTTTTGCAAACACAATAGCTGGATGCGACACTACATCTTTCACATTTCGAAAAACCAGGATCGCATTTGCGAAGTTGTGTACGAAGTCGTCAGAAGTCCAGAAAGCAGCAGCGGTCTTTTCATACCCTTCCTTAACCATATATCAGGCACAAAAGGCAGGCAATACCTGCATCTTGAGGTGTTATGGGGCTCCAACGAAAGAGGCCTTCACCAATGCCACAGGTATAATTCACTCTTGAAATCCGGAGCCGCCATCAAGCCTGATATATCGTCTTCTTCCCACCGAGGAAGCAGTGAAACAGTATTTCCTCTGAATAGTACACCAAGATGAGCTGTGGCTGGGAAATGACCTGCCTCCTCTTGTGTATGAATGGAAGATTGAGAATAACTGCCTGATGGTCAAAGTGCACAATGAGTTAGCAGCAGCACCTGACAATATTATGAAAATAATTTTCTGCAGAAACATGAAAGTCTGTGCCAGCTCAAACTGGTAGCTGTAAAAAATCAAGTCTCAAATGTTCCTCAGAATGCCAAAATTCCCAGGGGACTAGCCTCAAAAGGGTCTCTCAAGTTGACCCCGAAGATGAAGAAGAACAGGGGGATCATCTGACCGTTTTCCCACAGGAGTTCGAGGAATGAAATAAAATAGATAAAATATTAAAGTAACAACGTGCCTACAAAATGAGTATCAGTGTTATTTAGACGTTCAGTATGGAATAAGTGTACATAAGAGGGGTTGTCAGTCCGATAGAGCTAATGCATTAGTTTTGGAATAACAACTTCCACAGATGTATTGCTTTGCCATGTTAGCCCTTTTTATCCAGGTACGGGAATCAACATAACATCGAAATGAAACAAATTTGAAACAAAAATATTATCTAGTTATTTAATTATATATTTTTTAAGTTTTAAAATTTCAAACGTATACAGCAGATGGCGCCACTATTTTAAAACCTAATTAATTAATAATTAAAAAACCGGATGTTATTTTCTTTTAAATTTTGTGTTAAATTTATGTTATGATGATTCTAATACCTTGTGTAAATGGAATAACATAGAAAATAAATTGTTTTCCAAAAATTGCGATTTCAAAACTTATGCATTAGCTCTATGGGACTTTCAGTACAATCTTCACTCAACACTGAAACCGCTTTAAAATTTGAAGGAAAATAGATAAAATAGTAAAATAAGATATATTATTGAAAAGAATTAAATTCTCTACCAATCTAGGGCCAAAATTTAGTGTTTCGGTGCGTTATTGAAGAGTTATCCGGTCAAGAAAGAGGGAAAATGTGGGGGGCGAAGTGTTTTCTCCAAAATTACTGACTTTCAAGAGCGGATATCTCGAAAACTATACAAGATATTAAAACACTTGAGGGGTGCAGCTTGTAGAAAATTTAATCAGCTTTCATTTTGTGTATTACAATTATATAGCTAGAACTTATAGTTTTCGAGATATAAGCGAAAAACCGAAAAATGGGACATTCAACCCCCCCTCCCCCCTTCAGCACAGGGGCTAGGGGCGGGGACTTTTGATAGTTTACCTCCTAACTTGTCTAAACAAAGTTATGAAGTCAAAAATTGTGTTCCAAAACTTTCCCTCTAGAACTCTTCGTTGCCTGGACTAAAAGGTCAAAGACCCGCTTATAAACCTTCGTCAAGTAAGACAGACACGACACACACACTCACACGTTATAAATGCTGCCATCTATTGAGTGCCACCTCCACAATTGAGTCATACCCCTGAAGGGGAGGGAAATAGTCTCCAGGGACCTGTACCCGTGGGAAACTGCGAAATGACCGCCCACAGTACATTCGGGCCTAACAGATTTAACGAGCACGTACTTCGCATATACTCGGTGGGTCATCAGCGACCAGGACTCGAACGCAGGACCTTTCGATCCGAAGATCGAGACTCTGACCACAGGGCTCCCCACAGCTCCAATGAAATGTATTACATTACGGATAAAAATGAAACAAGAGAGTACATCATCTGAGACATTCCTATTATAATAAACTCTAGTCATATAAAATTAACTTTAACTGCACAAATATGCTTGTGCTTGTTATTGTTTTGATATTTTGCCATTTTCAATTCTGCTTCTCCATTTAATTGTTGGATATCTATCTTATTGTACTGAAAGAAGTATCTTACAGTTTTTATTATTATTTTTCTACCCTAACTTACGATTCTCTTATTACACGGACGTAAAATCTCCTTTTTTGTCCGTCTTCTAAGCCGAAACATGGATATGTTCGCCATGCACCATGCGGCCAAGTACGGAGACCTGAAAACGTTGATGCAACTCATCGAAGATGGCATGTCCGTGGACAGCTGCGACGACAAGGGACGAACCCCTTTGCATCTGGCAGCCTCAATGGGACAGTACAATGTTGTTCAACTGCTCATCAGCAGCAAGTGCGACATCAACGCCGTGGATAATTACGGTTATACACCGGTGTTAACTGCTGCACTTTCCAAGATGAAATATGTCACCGACCTCCTCCTCCACCATGGAGCCCAAGTGAGCAGGGCCGATCTCAGCAACTTCTCTCTCCTCCATTGCGCCTCTCGAAATGGTTGGGCGGACACAGTCCTGCATATCCTCAGCTTTGAAGAAGAAGTCGACGTAAATGCTACAACGGTAGGAGGGAAAACTCCTCTCATGCTGGCAGTTTCAAACTCAGGATTCGAAGATTGTTCAGAGATCCTCCTCAGAGCAGGAGCCGACCCCAACCGAAGAACTCCTTTTCTCAACCGTACTGCCCTGCACTGTGCGGTTGATTATGGTAACACCAGAGTGGTCCGGATGCTTCTGGGTGTAGAGGGACTGGACCTCAACCCTCAAGATGTCTTAGGTCGGACACCCTTGCACTTAGCTTGCAGTAAGGAGGGATGCAAAGAAGTCCTGAAGGAGATGCTGGAGGCACAGCCAGACTATACTATAAGGGACAATGATGGTGAAACAGCTCTTAGCTTAGGTATTAAACTAATGAAATTGACCCTCGAAGATATCAGGTTATTTTTACAACAAGGGCATTATTTTCAGGAAAAGGAATATGCACTTATATTAATAAATTCAATTCTGGAGAAAAGTGTTCTGAAAGATGCGAGTCTCTGCAACCAATCTGTCGTGAACAAATTCCACCGCCAGTCCTTGCCTGCATTGAAAAACATCAGTTACATTGCTGAACAGCTTCCGAATATTGATAGGTTTAAATTAAATGCCCGAGAAATAGATGAAGTAGAAGAGTTAGTCAAGTGTGAGATACGAAGAAGCATATTCTGTAATGTGCTCAAGGTTCACCCAATGTCTCTAAAAGCCCTCTGTGTTCTAACTCTAACAACTATTGGTTTGTAGGACCGAAACAATCTCTGCTTCTCTGGAGTTAGGTTCCAGTAAGAAGCCATTTAAACAACTCACCACAGTATTAAATTGCATAGTATATGAGTATGTAATATTTTTATGAATCAGTAAATTATTTTAAAATTGAAGGTTATAACATTTTTCATTTACCAATATATAGCAAGCTGTTATGTAGGCACAAAGGAATTTTTTTTAAATATACGGAATTTTCATACTTATAAAAAATTCAATTTTCTTAATGTTTGTTTAGTTGTAATTACTTAATAGTTAATATTAATGTATTTTCTTTGTAATATTCTTAGTTTTGTTTTGGTGAAAAATCGTTTATTAATTTTTAATTTAAATGATTTATTAATACTGTTTATGTTCCATCGTTATGTCAAGTTAAAAAATTTGTTTAATATAAATGCCATGAAATATCACTAAAAAATATGCAATTAATTTCTAGTAATATTATGTTATAAATTTGGATGACAGGAAATAAAATGACTGATTTTATTGACAATTAATCCAAAATATGATGCATTTATTTAACAAATATGTAACTGTCATTATATATAAGTTGCAACATTGTAAATGTGGCGTGACTTAACCACTACTGTAGTTTTAACGTGCATTAAGTCTTGCATACACGGTGCTGTTTTTTTGGTTGATTTTTTTTACTTGCACAATTCACATACAAAACTGCTAAGACGATTACAGAACTCAAGAAGGTATGTTCTGGGCTTGACACCTCAACCAGGGCTGTGGGGAGCCTAGTGGTTAAGATCTCGGGATCGGAAGGTCCCGCGATCGAGTCCCGGTACAACGGAAGAGTCACCGAGTATGTACGGAGTACGTGCTCGTTAAATCTGTGGGCCCGAAAGTCCTGTGGGCTGTAGTTGCGCAGTTTCTCACGCGTACAGGTCCCTGGAAACTATTTCCCTCCCCTTCAGGGGGGCCTAAATTGTGGAGGTGGCGATAGATGGCAGCATCTGTCACTTATGTGTTGTGTCTGTCTCACTTGACGAAGGTTTATAAGCGGGTCTCTGACCAAGCACACAAACCTGAAAATGTATGTCTACCCACCAACTTAATTCTTTTATTAATGTCTTAGAGCAGGGGTTCCCAACCTTTTTGCACCTGCGTACCACTTGACTTTTTGAGAAATTTTGGCGCACCACCAGACACAAATAATTTCGTATTTAATGGTTAGATATTTGTTTATTTATAACATGCTTATAATAAAGGAGAAATAAAAAGGTTGAAATGGTATTAATTTACAGTTTTGTTTATTGCCCATAGGTCTGAAAACATACAAATTAAAAAGAGTACAAACTTAGCACCATCCGATCCTGAAGTTAATTAAAGATTTCCCTCTTTAAATTAATGTTAGTGTTTAAAATAATGAGTAATATGTTTGCGTGCTCACATGCGTACAGAAGCTATTTATAGCATCATGTTGCCCATATCACTCATGCGTACCACCTGAAATATTCAAGCGTTCCACCAGTGGTATGCGTACCACCGGTTGGGAACCCCTGTCTTACAGGAAAAGTCTGATGCTTGTAGAAAGTTCACATGCCCGCCCTTGTATGCCCTGCTTAATGCCTTTTTATCTACACTGCTTGAAACAATTAGGCCCCTAATGATTCCATTTGGAATAAATCAACTTACTTCAATCATTTCAATTTTGCCAGGGGCTTAAATGTCCCCAGTTGCTTTGATACTTAGTCTACAGAGCTACCTATTTTTAAAGGAATCCTCATACTATCAATATTTTTTATGTATCATTTCAGTGCCTGTGAGGCATTACATGTCATGATTGTGTGCATGTAAAAGATTTTTTTTAGTACCCATTTGACCAAGGGCGTACCCAGGATCTGATTTAGAGGGGGGCAGGTGATGTTATGGGCCCCCATTTTCTTAGTTGGATGGGCCCCTTTAGGGAATTTTCCTTTGATGACCCCCCCCCCCCCCCCCGGCCCGTTTCTAATCTCATATGGTTTACTTATTACAATTCTCAGTAAGCAATTGATTGAATTTTTTTAATTATAAAATTTCTTTATCCCACTCTCTCTCTCTCTCATTTATAATTATAAACTTGGTAAATAATCACTAGTTATATCATTTTTAATTACTTTTTAATTACTAATTAAACCAATGGAAATGTTTCAGTTCATATAATGCTCTTGTTTGCATTTTTCATCAGTACTGGAATTCATTGGTTGCTTCGGTTTCCCGTAGTGAGATTTCAAATATTCGTTGCTTCGTTTTCACTCTCAAAGTGACCGATGCAGATGAACATGTTTTCGTTCCATGCAGACTTTCTTTAACATATGTTTTCAACAACCAATAGCACAACAAGAAGTTGGCATTTAAAAAATTTATTGAGTGAAATATTCTTAGAAAACTAATTTTCGAATGCGAAAACATTAGTAATTCCAGGCAACAAACCGTTGGAGCCCATTAGAGCGGTTGCCAATCACGACGTGAAACTACCCCATTACCTTACATTTATTTGAACTGCAATTCCTCCAAATAACATTTTTCGGAGGAGTTTTGTTTCAGCCGATTCAACTATTTTTTGCCAGAAGCCTGTAGTTTTTTTTAATAAAAAAATTGTCTTGTGATCAAAATATATTCACAAATTTGTTTTCGGAGATTCTTAAAAGAAATCTGAAGTTATCCACATTACAAAATGCTTGGTTAAAAAATCTAACCAAAATAATACTATAACCAAATTATTGAATGGATTTTCTTTTTTTGCTTATAACTATTCTAGCTTATATCTTTCGAAATATCTTGCCTCATATTCATACTTAGGTCGAACCTTAATCGAAAACATACCCTCGAAAAACATACCCCTTTATCAAGCTCGAAAACATAGTCTTTTCAGAAAAATCATATTTTTACTGAAATAACATAATTTATCTATTTTATCATGTTCTTGTAAATTAAATTGATTTTTACTATACAATTGTTTAAAACGACAAATAAAAGAATAGTTTCAGGCACTAAATTTGTTTAATCAGTTTTTTGCGATTGATGCAACCAGTCTATTATTTATTGTGTCATTAAAAAAGGCCCTATACTTTTCTTTCATTAGGTTTCTTTCATTTTCTAAGACAATAAAATCTTGTATCTTAATGTTGAGAAGCTAAATTTTGTCAGGAAATTTGTCTTGGTTTAAAACAAAGTTCGGAGCCCCTTTTATGTATATATAAGCCCCAACTATCCCCAGGGCCCTATGCCTATCACCGAATAGGCAATTGAAGACAGAGGGCTTCTCCTTTAAAAATGTAAAGGGGCCCTCCAAATCAGCCCTTAAAATAAACCGTGCTATCACCTGTTGCTTTGCCATACTGGATAAGAAGGGTATTGGATTACAAGGGTATAGTAATTTGATATAACAATTACATTTGTCTGTTTAATGTATGGTAAATGTAACCTTTAATTTTACGCAAGTTGGTAGCCCATTGCAAGTCTCTTGGCCCATTAGTTGTCCATGTTTTAAACTAAACGATGTATGGGGGGCCCCAAATTCAGGAAAGACTTCACATGCAAAAATAGTCTTGATAGGATTAGGGGGCCCAGAAAGGCAGTGGGCCTAATTGATATTATATTGGGCCCAATTTGAAAAAAAAAGTACTTAAACCCCTTTTATACATAGAATATACATCAATTGGGAGCTTCAGTGGGCCCAATTACTATAACAAATGGCCAGATTTTAAAATTTTGTCGACCCCTTTTTGGCCTAAAGTATTGGGCCCCCAGAGGCCAACTCAGGACCAATCGCAAAAATATGGGCCTCAATTCGAACATCATTCGTGAGCCCCTTTTATATCATATTATATAAAAGGTCCTCTGGGCGCAAAGTGGGATCCTGGGCCCGATTGGGAACACAACATCGATTTTTTTAATGCCTCTCTTTTACATATATTATGTACAGGGGCCTCTATAAGACAGGGGCCCACTTCACTCTTTCTAGAGGGGGGCAGCTGCCCCCCTCTGCCCTATGGTGCGTACGCCCATGCATTTGACCTGGGTTCTTTTGTCAAAAATAAATATTGGTATACTTTCACAAATAAGGGCTGGGCTCTCCTTAGTTCTGGGGAATATGCTGAGTCTTCAAAAGGCTGGAATGCTGGATTATTTTTTTTTAAAAGCTACCCATTTTATAAGTAAAATATTTCATTTTTAGATTGCTGACCGGTAAATACATGAAAATTATACGTTTTATTCCAAATAATTTTTTAACATATTCAAACTTATTATAAACAATTTCGATGTTTAAGCAATACTAACTCAGTCATGAAATATAACAAAAATGTGGAAATCATTTATATTTTAGTCAGCGACATTACTCCCCTGATAAAAGGTTTATTCCCTTGAACTTAAGTCTGGATGGTTCCCTTTCCCTCGCATCCAAATGCAAAAGAACATTCAACAGACAGCGATCTGTTTCCTAATGGATTGAGGTTTAATTTTTTTTTTATCAAAAACGGTTTTCATGAATACCTAAGTTTGTTTACCAAGGGAAATGGTGGGTGATAAACGAGGCGATTCATTCTCTTCCCTCCTCGCTGCGTATCTTCGATTTGTGGAGTCCATGGAGTTTAGAATAAGATTGGAGGCGATGCATAGAGTTGAGAAGGAGATGGAGATGCAAAAACCGGTTTGTCAAGTGAAGCCATCGATCGCTTTTCTACACTCCTTGCCAACCTAAGTCCTAAGTTGAGTAAATAGAAATAGAAGATCTTTCCGCGCATGTAAAGAGTTCCATAAATAATTTGTGAATCCATCCAGAAAACGTGTTTAAAACATTAATTTCGTTTAAAGTCTAACAGATTTGAATATTATTTGAGAAAATCTGAATTTTATTGGCATGAAAAGTGTATTTTGGCTAAATTGCATTCAGATCATTTTGTATGTAGATATTACCTTGCAAGAGTGTCCGACTAACTGACCAATCGCGCTTTTCCCTCTTCCTTTTTACCTTTGTTTTTACCCAAGTTAGGTTGGCACGGAAGTAGGATCATTATTACATCGACTTGGCGATTTTGTACTATCGAATTCAAACTAAATTTACTAATTTGTGTTGTAATCTACTACCTGTGATTTTCAAAATACTTTTGTGGATGATGCTTTTTGAGCTTCTTAGATAAGATTTTTATTAAAATATTTTATATTAGTTTGGGAGTTATGAATTTTCAAAAACTTTAAAAAATCGTTTTTACTTCAGGAGTTAAAAACACCATGAAATGAGTTCCATGGGGTTTAGAGTTTTGGCGAATTTCAAACCACATTTTTTGTCGCCAAGCCTTGCCATCTTATTCTCAGCTCCGCGACAGAATCAAAGAACAAAAAAAGGTGCTATTTTTATCTCTTGTCCCAAAGTGGTTGACCATTGATTCTTCCCCCAGACGAAGAGATAACAGCAAGAAAAATAAGCTACAATGGGTGGGATTATTTTTAGATCAGAAAGATGTGCTTTGAGCTTTTCTAGCTACTTAACATTTCCATCCCCCCATCTTTTATTTCTTTTTTTATGTGTGAAATTCTTTTTTTTTTTCTGCACTGGATCAATCTCTCTTTTTTACTTGTTATTAACGTGTTCCGTCTAGTTAAACTAGAAAAGAATTTTTTAGCTGCTAAAGGGCTCCTTTGCTTTAGGGTCGAAAAAAATTCCAGAAGCTAAAGCAAGTTTAATCACAGGTTATCGAACATCGTTAAAATGTGTTCTACAAAGTAAAAAAAAAACCTTTTTTTTTTCATTTGTTTTTGACGATATATTTTCCTCTATACTGAAAAAAAAAATCAGTATTAATTGAGAGAAAAAATGTCGATATCCTCGGAGTTATTTTTAGCAACATATCATTTTAAACAACGGTGAAAGTTAGGATGAGTGGACAGGAATTTGTTCCAAGGCATATCGTTAGATTAAAAATGATATTAAATCATTCTTTTTTGGTAATAATAAATAATGAGATTGCTTAAGGAATTCTTATTCTTGATTTTAAAAAGTTTTAGTGTTCATATGTTATCCCGTGATGTTGAATAGAATAAACGATGGCTGGAATAATAAACAATATGTGGTGTAAAATGAACCAATCAATGAAATATTTATACTATTTAAAATTTTCAACTTTTAAAACATATTAAGGGGGTCCGGGACACAAAATCTTCAAAAAAATATAAAAAATTATTATCTTAAAAAGTAACACAATTATTTTTAGAATAATTTGAAACAAAGTTTTTATTTATATATCTGCAGTAGAACGTGAGATATATAGTTTCTTAGTGTCATGTCATCTGCGTTGGCTCAATACCTCCTCTAGCTAGGAGGTGAAATGTAGGTATTGACATACTGTCGATGTCCGTCCGTCTGTCTGTCTGTCCGTACCCCCCTTCTAAAATCGGTTCTATCAATCCAATCTTAAAAAATTCTTTTTTTTGTTAAAATACTTTTGTCCGTCTGTCTGTACGATCAGACGGACATAAATCTACTATTTGTTGACAAATTTCCCATTGAATTAGCTTTAGCATTGAAATTCAATTTCGAGTCATTTAAATCGCTGAATTTAACTACAAATGCTACGGACAAGTGATATACGTCAAAAAATTCAGCATATCCAAATGAGAAAACTCTGAAAATTTCAGAAAAGAATTCGAATTCTAAGTACTTCAATTATTTAAAAAACTTCAAAATTTAATGCTCATTTAAAAAGCATAGGAAGCCATTTTTATTAGAATTAAATCACCATTGCCCATCGCAACAATCGCTCGAGAAACTTTAATTCTTTTAGACAATAAATTAAAATAAATTTATTTTAGAGACATCAATCAATTTAAAATGACGTCAAATACATTTTACTAGATTCTTTTATTTTGAAATAAAATGTTTTCATTCTATTTAAAAGCGAGGAATATTACATATTTATTCTTTAAAATATAAATTTTTGCAAACGATTTAAGTAATAATTATTTAATTTCCGAAATAAAATAAATGAAACTAGCCGAATTTAACGGGTAAATGTTTGAATTAATACTGTGTTTGGCGCCGTTTTACCTGTTAAACACAACTGTTGTGTGGAAGCGGGTTAAGTGACAGATTCTGTTACAAACCTACTTGTTAATTTACATTTTATATTTTAAGTGTATTTTGTAGTATTTTTATGGGTTTTTTTCAACGAATAATTAAATATTTATTTATAACTGCAATTAAATCATGCAGACGATAAGTAAAGTTTATTTCATTTGCGATAGAAAATTTATGAAAATAATTGGCTTTAAGAAAATGAAATTATAGCTGGATGCTGTGTTTAGTGAAATTTATTCTAATGTATATAACTTTGATTTAGAAACGGTTGTTGATGTCACTTACTGTAACGAACCTAGTTTTTTTCAAGATAAGAATTTTAGTAAGTATTTAAGTAACAGGAAAGTAGGCTATTTTAGTTCTTTTAGAACTTCTCGTTTGACTTGAAATTGATATAACTCAAAATCTACTGAACATAGAGTGTTAAAATTTTCTCCTCACATATTTTTCAAACATATATCTTTAATTTGTCTTCGTGAATCGTTGTTATTGGCTTCATTTTTTTATATTTATATTTTTCCTTGGGCATACTATTAGTTTTATGTAGACTTTAAACTAAATATTTATTTTAAAAAATTCTATTCAATTTAGTGAAAAAACACGAAGACAATTTATAAAATGAACTCAAAGGAAGAGTGTAAATCAAAATAAAGTATTTTGAATAAATAAAATTTCAAGTTATATCAAATTTCACAACATCAAAAAGTTCGTGTTTTTGATTTTTTAAAAATTTTATTTTTAAAAAAAATTTAAACAAAACATATATTTTTTTTCAATTACAAATTATGCTACATACCTCCTCCACAAAAAATTAGTAAAATTAAAGATTTTTGTATTTTGTGTCCCGGACCCCCTTAAACTTATAAGATGTCTTATGTATGTTATTAATTAATCCCAAGAAGATTGCGGGGAAAAAATGTTTTTTTATCATTACTTCTTCGACTAGGTTTGAATCTATGATCTCAGTTGGGGTTCAGTTAATATTTTGTCATTATCTTTGTCATATCCTCTTCACTAACGAAACAAAATCTTCTGCAAATATTGTTGACAATTATTATTGTTGACAAACATATTTGTTGAACAATTATATATTGAAAAGTACGTTTTACAAGTAATTTTTTTTTGTACGATTGCTGGGGCTCTAGCTAATTTAGTGGAATTTGATATGGTATGGTATGGTATGGCACATATATATTCCAGCTTGTGTGCTTGCTCAGGGAACCGCTTATAAGCTTTCGTCAAGTGGGCCGGTCACAGAAAGAATTGTTACAGTCACAAAGAAATGAATAACACATAGGCAAATAACAACATTTATTGACGGTCACAAACATCCATGCCTGACCGGGATTCGAACTCGACCCCTGGAGCTCCAAAGCTAGAGTCCTAACGATTACGCCACCGGGACGGCTTGGAATTTGAGGTTTTGAGAGGTTAATACAAAGACTTTTTATGTACTACGAATAAACAAGCTGGGTTATTTTTTTGTGATTTACAGTCCTTTCTTAATATAATATAACTGTCTTATAAAACAACCTCTGAAATTTTTTTGCAATGCTCCATAATCTGATTGACCCTATTATGGTGGTATGGTATGTACATCATTCTTTTTAAAGTTGAGTCGGATGGTTCTATCTCGCCCATTTTAATTTTCCTTACTTTAAGAACAATTTTCTCAGGAACTGTATGGTATGATACATATATATTCCAGCTTGTGTGCTTGTTCCGAGAACCGCTTATAAGCTTTCGTCAAGTGGGACAGACACAGAAAGAATTTTTACAGTCACAAAGAAATGAATAACACATAGACAAATAACAACATTTATTGACAGTCACAATGTCACAAACATCCATGCCTGACCGGGATTCGAACCCGACCCCAGCAGCTCCAAAGGCTAGTACACTAACCATTCAGCCACCGGGGCGGCGAACTGTATGAGATATCATTATGAACTTTTTATATTTTGTTCCAAACATATAGTTATTTGATTTATACTGAGGAATTTTAAATATATTTTCTCAAAACATATATATTACTTTAAATTTGATTTTTGTGTGTTTCTTAATACATATTTTTTTTTTAAAAATATTTTGCTGTCGCAACGTTGTAGGAATTGGTCGCTTTTTGCAATTAGTCTCCATTACTTTCGAACTCTGGTTGCCGCCATGCCGTACGGAAAAACTGATTTTTCTTTCTTGCATGTTTTACATCTGCTTGAGACAATTAGGGGAGCACTTTGCGTACTTTTGTTGAAAACAAGGAAAAAATCTGAATTTTTTAACTAAAATTTAGGGGGGGGGGGAGGATTGGAATCATAACTTTTTAATAAATTATAACGATAACTTTTTTCTATCCCTTATTTGTTAAAAGTAGTTAAAAATCAATTTTTAAACATCTAAAAAATGCAAACATTTATTTATTTAGTTTAAAATGCACATTACAGATTAGATATACTATCTAATTACAATGCACATTGAAAAAAAACATGAATAATTTAGGAACAATTTATTTTCTAAAACTGTTTCAGAGTGAATTTTATTTTACCATGTTTTTCATATTTTCATTTAATTAAATAAAAACGTTATTTATAGGTTCAAAAGACATGATTCTTCCAAATGGATATTCATTGGGGGTGAATGTGGGTTTAAATCATGCGCTCCCCTAAATGTTATGAGCAGTGTAGATTGATTGATCCAGGCTTTTTAATTGTTTACTTTCTATATACGTCTTTGGTAATAATATTGCTCTCGTGCTTTTCAGAATGTGCTACTGCAAAGGACGGCTCGCAGCGGTTTGCTTGTCCATCTCCTGATCACACGAACCGCTACCGGTGCATAGATGACCGGACACTCTGCGACGGTTTCATAGACTGCCCCAACGCTGAGGACGAGGACATGAGACTGTGTATGTTTTTCAAAACGGTGAGCAAAAATTCACTAGACTATAACTGACTATTAATAAGAGGGACGTCAGTCCAGTAACGGATTTCTAAATAGGCTAGCTAGGCTAAAGCCTACGGCGGCAAATTTTCGTAGGCGGCAAATTTTCAACGGCGGAATTTTGCATGTTGATTCAATTCTTTCAAAACGCAACTGAAGTTTAAATACTCTAATACATTGGATTATTTTTAATATTTCACCTCAAGCCCTATTTTATGTAGGATTAAAGTAAGAAGAGATCAGAAAAATTACATTTAAATGATGAAAAACATACTTACAGCATTTTTTAAACTTAATTTAGTAATTTAGGGGCATTAACTTTCATTGAACAACGGGTTATAATGAGATAAATCAATCATTGGTGATCAACTTTTGAATCGTTTTTTACCCCCAACCTAACCCTATAGGCGGCACATTTGGAAATCTGCCACTGCGTCAGTCCCATATAGAGTTAATGCATTTTTTGGTATCACAACTTCCGCAGAAGTATCGCTTTGCCATTTTAGTTCTTTTTCAATAAGTATGCGAATCAACCTAACATCGAAATACAAATTTGAAACGAAAATGTTATGTTTTTTAATGTTCTATATTTTGAAGTTTTAAAATGCCGAAAATACACAGCAGATGGCGACACTATTTTTAAACTTTAACAAAAGTAAATTACCTGATGCTATTTTCTTTTCAATTTTGTTTTAAGGGGGTATAGGACACAAAATCTTTAAAAAAAAATATTATCTTAAAAAATAACACAAATATTTTGGAATAATATAAAACAAAAATTTTATTTATATCTGCAGTAGAACGTGAGATGTGTAGCTTTTTGTGTCATGACATCTGTGTTGGCCAACCCGTTTATAATGTTTGCTTCCTCGTAATATTTGAGAGGATTAACATTATCGAATCCTTAGTCGTTCGGGAGGTTTGGAGAGCTTCAGTTAGGAAAGGGATAAACTTCAAAGCTGTTTTTCTCCTTGATCGTGTTTTCGATGATTTCTTGACTTTAAATTGATATAAGTCAAAATCTACTGCCCATAGAGTGTTAAAATTTTCCACACATATTTTTCAAACATATATCTTTAATTTGTCTTTAGGGATTAGATGTATAGAATTTACTTTTTTAATTATTAATTTTTATAAAAAAAAAGTGAACCTGTGAAATTATCAAAAAAAAAGTTCAATATTTAAAAAAAAAAAAAACTGTGGCAAATAGCAAAAATCGGTAAAGACAGTTTGTTAAATACATTTTCCTGTTTATAAAAATGCTAAATTTTTGTTTTTCAATAAATAATTTTTTGACTTATAACAAAAATAAGAAACATCACTTTTTGACACATTTCATTTTTTTTTTTAAAGTAATGAGGTCAGTATATCTAAAAGTGTAAATATATTTAGTATACATTTATGGAAAAAAAATTATATTGATATCTGCAATATTAAAAAAAAAAAGATAAAAGTGGGCCCCCTTAAATTGATGTTATGATGATTCCCATACCTGGTGAGAATGGGATAACATGGCTAAAAAATACTTTTGCTAAAGTTATTTCAAAACTAATGCACTATGGGACTGACAGCCCTCCCTTAACTAGCCAATTCTGGGATCCTCTGCTTGACATCTCTCAGTGCCGAATTACCAATAATGCAAAGTAGGCTGTCGCCTAATAGGCATTAGGCCCCGTTTATTTTAAGGACCCCACAGCTTCCCATTAACTTTCAAAAACATTTTACTTTTTTTTACCGAATTTACTTTTTTTGAGTCCTCAATATTCATAACTATTACTTTTAACCCTTTCAGTCCTAGTGATGCTATTAGGCATGATCATGTTTCTGATCATAACTTAAAAAATAATAGTGCTGGCATCTATTGGGATTAATAAAAAATATTTTCTGATAGGAAAAAAAAATGAAAATCGAATGATGTGCTTTTTGATATCAAAAAAGGACTAGACGATCAGAAAAAAAATTCTAAAATGATGCCAAATTGTCATTGGGACAGAAAGGGTTAATTCTACTTAAAATGCTAATAAAAATAAGAATAATAGAGCGCCATTTTCTGCTAAATATCCAATATGTAATATCCAATAAAGTAAAATATCCTATATGTATATGGGAATATTATTGAGCAAGATTTAGCACAATACAATATTTTTTTTTTTTTTTTTGTAAATCTAGAATAATTTATTTTTAGACAAAATCCATATGTATTTTCAAAGAAATGTAATATGCATTTAAGATACATAAGAAATATCAAACATGCATATAAGAATTGAAGATCAATTTAAGTTTACTCAGTAGTTGCAGTAGAAACAAAAAAAAAAAAAATTAATAAAACATCTTCATTTTTTAACTTTTTTTATTAAGTAATGCCACATTTTCATTGATCGCACGCAGAAGTAATATTCTTTAATTTTGTACACATTTGAGTTGATAATTCTTAATTAGTTAAGAAATAGTTAATTTTCTATGTGCTCAAAATGTTATAACGTCATTATTAGATGCCAAATCCTCACATCTATTATAGTAGATTGGGGTAAAAATGTAAATAAAAATAAAAGAATCACAAATTGCTAATGCATTTTAGTGAAAAATACTGCTTCGAAAAAAGAACAAAATCATTTAAAACATTAAAATTTAATTCAAAATCATAAAATAGTATCTATGTATACTTGTCTTTGACAACATCACTTATAGCCAAATACAAGGAAGGTTGAACCTTGAGTAAATAAAAATTGTTAACAAGTAGAAAGTGGATACAGGTAAGTTTTTTTTAACAATTATTTTTATAATTTTATGAGACTCTTTAATTTTTTATTGTTAAAAAGAAAAAATAAAAGAAATACCAAGCGCCACATCAGTTTCTACGATAAAATAACTAAATAAGCTTGTCGTTTGTAAAATCTGTTATCTTGTTTAAAAAAACCCTAAAAATTGAGTTAAGCAAAGAAACTTAACCCGCAAAATTACAAAGGTATAATTACAAGGCAATTTATAGCTAACAAATATAGGTTATTAGTTATACTTTGACTGCAATTCTATCTTTTAGTATTTTTGAGCAAAAAATTTGAAAACTGCTAGGCTTATTAACTAGTTGGTGGTATTTTTTTAAATGTCTGACACTTTCAACATATTTGAATTTTTTAAACAGCAAATACTTTGTTAGTGTCCAGTTCTCAAAATGAGATAGGTTTTACACAAATAATTAATGACATTGTCAGTTTTCTAGTACATAGCACTGTTTACATCAATGATGAATAGATAACCTTTGATGACTGCCCCTTTTCTTTGATGTCATCTATGTTAATGTCAATATGAGTAATCACTCCGACAGAGATTCCATTTGCAGATTGGGTAATTCCATGCAAAATTATCCTTTCCATAGTGTAAGTCACGTGTGCAAAAAGTGATTATCACAACAATTTGTAACATTAATTGAAAAAAAATTAGTGCAATAGCTGATCTACATTTATTAAAATTAAATGATGTAACATGTTTTACTAAATTTGATTTATATTTTAAATCTTATAAAAAAAACGTTTAATCTCCTCTTAAATTGTGACTTATACTACAGTTACATGGAATTACCCAGATTGTCTTCACTTCAGCCATATAAGAAACATACCTAAAGAAACATACATAAAGAAAAAATATATACGTATATCAACTAATAGAATGGAATTATTAATCAAGAAATGTTAAGTCATTTTTGGTTGCCAGATTAAGTTCATATTAACTCTCAAACACTTCGCTTTTTTTAATGAAAAGTAAGAAATATTTTTTATTTTAGTTCTTTGAAGAGATACAACTCCTCATAAACATTGAAATCATGTCATCTATTTTGCAGTCATATTGTCTTTGCATCTTTTATTATTGGTCATAAAACTTGTTCTTTGTTAATCCTTCCTGTCGCAAAATGCATACAATAATACAATTTCTAAAAAATACTGATATGGCCCCAAAAAAGAACTTTAAAAAGTTGTATGAACGCCAATCTAAAATCTAAAAAACTTATGCATTTATTTTATAACAAACAAGTCATTACAAAAGTTGTCGCTAAAAAAACTGTGATATACAGCCAATCTCTTATTTAAAACTTCTTGGCCAAGTATAATTTAAGTTCCACTGCAAGAAAAAAATTTCTCTGTTTGAGGTTGCGTTCATCCTAATCCAGCTCAAAAATATCAAATCATGCATCTGAATTTGAATTAGTAAATAATGAAAACAACGAAGGATACTTAAACAAAATTTTAACAAATATCTGATCTCAATACATTTATATAAAGGTATAGAGGGTGATTAAGATTGCCGGCAACCTCAAACAGTACAATTTCTTTTTATGGAAGGGGAACTTTAATTATACTATTTATAATGTCCAAGAAGTTTTAAATAAGAGATTAGCATTTTTGTATATCACAGGTTTTTAGTGACAACGTTCACAATGACTGGCTTTTTGTTATATAATAGATGCATCAAGGTTTTTTTGGTTTTTTTATATTGGTGCTTGCTTACTTTTCCAAAGTTTTTTGTTAAGGATAATTAATATGCATCACTTTCATCTCATAAAACTCAATTATATACAAAACTGTTGTAAAAAAAATTTAAACAAATACTATAAGTTATCACAAACTAGGACATGATTGTATTATCTACTGCTTAAACACAACAAAGTCAGTATTTAAAAGGGCTTTAATTTTTTTGAAATACTTGTAGTCAAATTTGTTTCAATGAAATGCAATTATGATAGAACATGAATTTTTTCGCTACAGTTTTATATGTAAAGTATCACACTTGTACTCATTGCATAAGAGGTTGCGGGGGTCAAGCTATACTTGAGGGGGTGCCAACGGAAAGCTGGGCAATGTTGTTTCTCTTATAGAGACCTCTATATGAAGGGTTCAGAATACAAGCGAAAAAAGTCCACTTCTTATCATTTTCAAGTTAGCAGCAGAATTGCATGGATACTATTTTTGTAGAATTTCAGTGCAATAATGAAAACATTTCTGATTCAGATAATATGCACTAGGCAACAGCAATTTTTTTTTTTAAATTTCAATCGCTATTGCCTAGCGGCTTCAACTTTAAACGTCTGTAGCACAAATAAGCATTTTATGGATTTGGTTAACTTGTATTCTGAGCCCTCCATATTTTAATGAAAATGTAGTTAGTTTTGGTTTTGTTTAGCAATCATGGTTCTGATGTGTTTAGATTAAATCGCTATTTTCGAATCTTCCAACTCCTGATTGGTTAGATGATTTGATTTTATTGAAATTTCATTATGTTTTGGCCGCCATTACTGTTTGCACAGTGTTCTGCACAAACAGGATTGGCGCCAAACAAAAATCGGGAAGGGGCACCCTGAAGTATAGTTCCAATCCTGTGAAAGTTAGTAACAGGTGGACAAATCAACACAATGATTAGACCTTTCCTAGTTATAAAATAAACTCAAACTAGTAAAATTTGGCAAAAAACATAATCAACTTCAGAAATAAGAAAGGTAGTAAAATCTAAATATTAGATAACTTATTTTTTTCATAACTTATTACATAGTTATGACAGTACACAAATGTCACATAGAAAAGAGTTATTGTGAAGAAAAACCAATGCAAATAAATTTGTTATCTGCTTTTTAGTCCTTGCCACAAAGTTAATGAATATGACCTCATGAACTTTGAAGTTCATTTTATTTTACTGTATTGATTAAAAATATTTTACTATTATTTTACGGTATTCATTAAAAAATATTATAAATTTTAAAAAATTTAAATACTAGCAAATAATTATTAGCTCTTAGTATTTTGATGATCATTTTTTAGGAGATTTCTTTTTCGATTCTAAAGGGCTTTCTTCCTCCACACTTCTGACCTTCTTTCTGGGACTTTTCCTCAATACAGAACTCTGATCTTCTTCTATTGGTCTTTCTTTTATAAGTAGAGGCTTCTTCTTTCTTGGGCTTTTCTTCGGTACAGTTCTGGAATTTTCTTCATCCTTTGGCTTCTTACTCTGGGCTTTCTTCTTTCCTCTGGGCAAAGTAGTTTTTGGTTTCTCTTTTTCATCTAAACTATCATCCTCGTCCATCTCGAACACATTTCTTTCAAGTGTTGGGCCAGGAGTCCAACCATTATCAACTAGCTTTAATGCTTCGGTCATAGCTTCCGGCATCAAGACATTTGTCACGTACGTGAACATGCTCCACTTTCCGTTGGCACGCTTGTAGAAATTTTCGAGGTAATCGTAAATAGCTTTGTCTTTCAAGTTGTCTCTGATTTGAATAGGGAAGCTGTTTCCTTGGCGCAATATGTTCTGTGACTGTTCAAAGGTACTTTGCCGGTCGCAGGGCACTTTATGGGTCATTATATCGATAAGGTGCTTATCGACATGACCTGTAGTGATACACTCCACCACCGCGTTGACTATCGGCTCGGGACAATAGTCATCCTCTGTCAAGGTCAATTCAGCAAGAAGTTCCATCTTTTGTTTTCTCTTCTCCTCCTCGTCTTCGCTATCAGTCACACGTTCTTCATCCGAATCTTCGAAAGTTTCGTTGGGGTCTTCCTGTAGTGACACAGACACCTTGGTTTCAACTTTTTCTTTTTCTTTAGCAAAGGTTCGTACTTTAGAAACGAATTCTTTCGGAACATTTCGCGCGAAAAACTCCGCCGGGTCGTCCTCGTGTCCGTCGCTTCTTCGATAAACGAAATCCATAGTGGCCTCGAGCACTTTGTCATGGAGGATTTTCAGGGGACTGGCACTCGCAGCTCTCTTAACCTCCGTGCTAAAATCGATATCGTTGAACCTGTGGAGCTTTTTAAAGGCTACTTTGAAGGTTATCGGGGCATTGTCCAAGTACCATAGCGATACTTTCTTCTCCTTCTTGTATACTTTTCTTATGAGAGAAGGCCAGTATAATTCTTTATACTTTGCCCAAACAATTTGACCCTCCAAAAATTCAGTTGGCTGAGGAAATAGTTGGGAAATCGGTGGAAGACTGTCATCGGAATCGTATTCGTTATGAAAATCATCCATGTTTAGTGGGACAATGGACTGACGTCGAAATCCTCCTTTTTCAAGAATGTTTATAAATAGAATATATATCGGAAAACTATAAATTTGGGAACAATGTAGTTAAATTGCGAAGATTCGTCGAGATATAATTTGTCTGATACTGATATCTCATTTGTTTGTTGTGGTTGGTTGGGTTTGCCGGGTTTGCATAGCTGGTTTATTGCTTCGCTCGAGGCGTGCTTATACCAGGCAAAAATATTCCTGCAGAATTTTTGGAAATCGGCTGCAAGAAGGTTGTTTCAAGGAGGATCTGGCAATAGCAACACGGTGTTGTTTTCCTTACTCTCTACATACCTCAAGTAAGTTTAAGTATGCAGCATACAACACTGGCATACAAATGATCTACGGGGAAAAGGGTAAATAGTTCTAATTTCCGAGTGCAAGAATCGAATAAAAAAAGTGTTTTCACACTCAATAAATCGCTTTATTCGTTATTTCAAGACATATTTTTATTATTTTGAATTGTTTTTGCAACAGATAGTGTAATATTAATTATTTTTTCCTTCGATTTTGACGCAACAGGGCGAATGAATATTAGAGCGCTTTTATTAATCTGCCTCCTTCCTACCTCTATGGGTTTTTTTCCAAAGAGTTGTTTTTTCCTTCTTATTAATCAAAATTTATGTTTTCTGGATGCTTCCCGTTAGAATGAAAAAAAATTCAAAGAAATAAAAAAAAAAGTATCTGAATTGAAACAAATGACTGTTCTTTGATGGAACAAAATTAAATTCTAATGGAGCCTTTTGGAACTGGTCCTATATAAGTTTGCAGGTTCGAGACCCGGCTGAATCGTCAGATTTTCTGGATGGGAAAATCGTGGGCGCGCATTCCATATGATTATGTGCCATGCAAAATAAGCCTTGAGTACCCATTTGGCTTCAGTTCCCTCTGCAAAATTAAATCTCGGCACGCTTTAACACCCACAGAAAGATCAGCAAGGTGTCCAATACCCATGTGGCGATTACCACACACGCAACCTCAATATTCCATCAACGACTAGGTGGCGCTGATTTACCGCCCACGTTCCTACCACTATTTCAAATTACATCGTTAATAGTAGTATATAAGCCGAGATAACTCATCTCCTCCTCGAGGATCCTTTTGGGAAGACAATGAGTTATCCAAGCCGCTACAGTGGTGACCCGGACGTGATCGTCACCCACTCCAACAGCGCTCCTGCTACAATGCGCTCAACCACGGTTGCTCTCTCGCTGCTAATGCACTCAACGCTGCACGCAACTCAATTCCTCAACTCAACGGCGGCCCACAACTCTCCCTCTCTCAACTCAACGCAGCACAACGCACAGCGAAGCAACTTGCGCACGGTTCCTTACCACGTTGTTTCTAGGAGGGGAGTGGTGTGGCGATTACCACACACGCAACCTCAATATTCCATCAACGACTAGGTGGCGCTGATTTACCGCCCACGTTCCTACCACTATTTCAAATTACATCGTTAATAGTAGTATATAAGCCGAGATAACTCATCTCCTCCTCGAGGATCCTTTTGGGAAGACAATGAGTTATCCAAGCCGCTACACCCACCTTTGCGCATGGTTGTAATTGCCCACCCCTAGGCCGCGTTTACACGAGCCAAAATTGGTGGGTTTTACCTAGGTAAGACGGCGAAAAATCCCCAAACACCATGGAATAGGGAAAAATGCTGGGTGATACGTGGGTTTCATATCACCCTGGTCGAGAGGTGGGTAAGCGAGATCCTACCCGGGTATGATCAGTGATGCGTAGCGAAAACCGATGGCCGCCATTAATGTCGCTGTGTTGACAACTTGGGTTGCATGTAGAAACCAAGAGTATGGCTCAATTGTAATAGTTAAGAAACAACAGATATTTTAATGGGGTTTTTTTTAAACTTTTCATGTACTTTACTTTAATGTTTGAGTTATTGATTGCATAACTGTTTGTTGATTAAAATGCCATATTATAAATAGACGATATAAATAGTCTAAATAACTAAATAATAGATGGCAGCACGATTGCTTTAGTATCAATGCTCTAAATAAAAAAAATATTTCTTTATTAGCTATTTTGTTATTATTATTTTTTTGGTTTCTCAGTAGGAATAAAATTTTTAAAAAGTTGTGTATGAATGGTACATGCAACTGAGCAGTTAAATAAAATTATAAACTTAGATACAATGATTTCAGAAAACTTCAAATGTGTTAGAATATTATTGAAGAAATCGTGATAGGGTATAATAATTACGCCGGAAATTTTTTTTAAAAAGAAGCATGATAATAATTAAAAAGACAGAAATTTGTTGAAATAGTTATTTTAAATTCCATTATATTCTAACTGCACTGCCGAACACCCGGGTAAACATCAAAGACGTGTGTAAACGCACTTTCTTAGGTTGTCTGGTATTCCCTAATTGTCGTTGTTATCCCTACTGCTGGGTGAAAACGACCTAGTTAAGATTCTTGCTGTGTAAACGCAGCTCTAGAAAGAGCCAAGCGGGCCAGCCCAGGGACCCAATTGGCCTGGGGTCCTTGTGTATGTTATATATAAAAGAGGACAGCAATATTTTTTCAAACTTTTCTCATTTCTCCTCAGCTTCAATTTTTTTCTAGTATTGTGGAACTTGACTTTTACGAAGCTTACTGCATATATTCTTAAAAAACACAACAACTTAGTTAATTCATATCAACACATGCCAAAGTTCTTCCCAATTTGGAAAAATTTCATCTCATGGTAGCAGAATCATGTTACGCTTCCCCCACTCAGTGTCCCCCCTCCCTACACCCCTCTTCCGTATATATCATGTTTCAAATCTTCACGTCATCGACTGTTAGTTTGTGTTGTGTATCTGTCTGAAGAAGGCAATAGTTTTGCCCATAATCTACATTGTTAATTCGTGAATCCTCTCATATACAGAGTGAAGTACTTATATAAATTCTTTTATTTCAGACAAAAGCCCATTTGGATGTGCTGGCCGATGCTTTACTTCGATGGGCCCGTGGACGATACTGAACTGCAGAACTCTCTCACTGTAACAGAAATCAGACTGCATCGATTGTTTGCGAAAAATGTTAGTTTAGATATATATGGTAGAATGTACAATAATAGTACAGAAAACTATATTTCTTTATGAAAGAACTCGATTGCCTATGGGGGAGATAGAGTACACCGAAAATTGCATGATACCTACTTCGTGCAAAATATCAACTCTTTTTGTTCCTAAATCTACCTCCCGTTTTAAACTTGCGTCATTTAGACCGACAGAGAATGCAGTGTTCCGACTTCTGAACTGTGATGCCATCGCTCCAAAAGAAAAATACATATCCTATTTGATGAATATATTTGTGAATTTAAAGTGTTTTTAATTTATCTTAATATTTAATAACACGATTTGGCTATGAATAGTAAAAGTATATTTGTTTTATAGCGATACCAAGTCAAAATTAATTTGCAAGACATATTAGTACTTGCATTTCATTCAGAATAGTCGTAGCATTACAAGGGGTGAAAGCATTAATTACATAACTGTTTTTCAAAACAATGTACATTTGTAATTTATTAAAACAAATTTACTTTCTTAAATTGACTAACAGGCTCACACATTTAAAAAAAAAATTAAATTGCAAAACCATCGTCTATCATCAGAATAAAACAAACTAAATTAAAATTAACCTCACTCATAGCTAATCCACAAAATTTAATTCAATATGCCATTGTATCTACGATATTAAATTCTAACTCAAGGGTCCTCTTAAAAAATTTTCTTGATATATTGAGAAATCACATTTTTTTAAAACAGCTTCTGTCTGCGATTTCTAGTAAACTTTCAAATAAGCAAATAGCCAAATCGTGAATAATTTATCATTATACTCTTTCAATAAATTTTGTATTACTAACGTTGCATGACAATCCATATTGTTAGTATCTCCATACAAATAAATTCATTTTAAATTGAAGAAATATTAAATTAATTTATCTTCTCTTTAAATATTTCAATGAATCTGAAGATATAACAAACAATATGTTATTTAAAAAATATGTATCTGACTATAAAACTTATGTATTAAAAATAAATATATTACAGATTTATTGTTTTTCTATAACTCAATTAAAACCCAATTGTATAATAAAGTTACCAATTGCACTCTGCTGTATCCTCAGAAAGAACATGGACAATTCTTATAGAAAAAATAGGTACAGTTACAGAGACATAATGGCTCTTCTGTTAATTGGTGAGCTTGCAAATTTAAGGTAAGTTTGCAAGACCTGTCGAGTGTTGTATGAAATATGACATGGAATGCTTACCACATTTCATCATTTTCGTTGCTGGGCAATGTAAAGTCCAAATAATCATTCTTTAGCCTATCTTCTAATTTGTTGTAGCTATTGAAACTTTGCACCAATAGTATCACTCTTATGGTTCAAGTCAAATTTGTGATACAGCAGTAAAACTACTGTATAAAAACTAAATCAAATGTAAAATGTATGAATATGTAAATATCGAAAATTAATTATAAATGTATCAATATGCAAAAATAGAGATATCTTTCAAAATGAAGACTTATAAAAAAAAACATTAAACAATAGTTATTTATGCAAGAAGTGTGGAAAGTAATACTTTTTAAAACGAGTGAAATAATCACGCTTGTTTTTAAAAGGTCTACTTTTCACCTGTGTTGCATACACTATTTCTTATAATTACATGACAAAAAATCAAATATCATTTGTTCAAAAATATGAAATAAAAGTATTAATCGAAATGTTGGCATCTTATGAGACTAGTGAAATAAAGTACCTTTTCACTGTTTTGAGTGAAATAAAGTACTCTTTTTCACTGTTTCAAAAAGCCAAACTTTTTGCACACGCCTGAAATTAAAATTGTAATGTAAATGCCTGATTTTTTTTCATGCAGTTATAAAAGTGTTATTTCTGTAAATTAGAAAAAATAAAATCCTTAATTACAACAGTAAAAATTACCAAACAAATAATGACCTACTGAGTAACAAAAATGCATTATATATATAATAAACTAATGCTCTTATTAAATCTAAATCGTAAATCTTAAATAGTAACAATACTAAGCCTGCTTGGAACACATTAAAAAATTTCTCAACAAACACTGACTTTTAGTTTAACACTTCACTGTCACGTACATATGTATAAAACGAAGCAGTATTATTATGCAACAACATTTATGAAGCAATTTATGCCCCATAAAACATATAAACGAACCTATATGATTCATTTAATTTCTTTATTGTTAACATGACTATATGTGTAAAAAGAAAAACATCAACAAAAAAGTAAAATTTTCTTCATAGAACAAAAACAATGAAGTATTCAAAAATAGCAGAAAGACTGATGCAATGGCACAGGAAGACGATCGGTATTGGAGAAATATTCTGGGCTATATCTAAAATAAAAAAATAATTTAAGAAAAAATTACTTGATTCAATAAATAGTTCAATCTGAAAGTAGCAAAAACAAAGGGAAATGCTTTTAATGTGAGCTTACACCAAAACACATCTTAAGTTTGCAGCATTAAAATGTTCTACGCGGAGGAAACGCGCGTAAACAAACAGAATTTTGCCTCCCTGATTGGTCGCTCCTACGCGATACGTCCGCCTTGATATTCGTTCGCCCTGTTACGTCAAATTGGATTAAAAAATAATTACACTCTAACTGAAGCAAAAACAAATAAAAAATAATAAAATATGTCTTGAAATAACGAATAAAGTGATTTATTGAATGTGTGAAAAAACTTTTTATTTGATTCTCGCACTCGGAAATTAGAACTATTTACCCTTTTTCCCGTAGAACATTTGTATGCTGCATACTTAAATTGTGGTGAGGTATAGGGCCATTGATTAGATTTACAGATTTTATACCAAGAAAAGAGCACCTGGTATTTGAAACCAAAGTAGGTTGATGAGACGTACAAAAACTGTCAATTCAAATTTTTAATCAAATGAGTAGAGTATGTTTCCAAAGCAAAGACATGTTTTGTAGGTATTTTTAAAGCTTTGTAAACATTATTGCGAATTTACATTTACAGTTCGCCTGCCACTTCTTAGCATCTCAAATATTTTGGTACTGGTTATGTTAGGTTTTGAATTATCGTCGCACTAGAGCTACACGAGGGCTATTGGCGACGGGCGTCGTATTTTAGAACCACAGTCGAGTGACAAGCCGACACCTGATTAGGCACCCAACGCAACTGTTAAAGGCGACATCGTACGCAGGGTTAGGACTTTGAAAGATATTTAACGTGCACTCCCTTACACAGGGTATTATTCGTCAGACATTTTTGGCTGCACGGGCCGTTTATAGGTCGGCAGTTATTTTGTCGATGCCCGGACCCGAACCTGGGACCTTCCACATGCTAGGCGAATGCCTAACCGACAAGACTCCCCAGACCATATATACCATGAAAAGAGCACCTGGTATTTTAAACCAAAGTAGGACGATGAGACGTACAGAAACTGTCAATTCAAATTTTTAATCAAATGAGTACAGTATGTTTTTAAAGTAAAGACATGTTTTGTAGGTATTTTTAAAGCTTTGTAAACATCATTGCAAATCTACATTTACAGTTCACCTGTCACTTCTTGGCATCGCAAATATTTTGATTGTGGCAGAGCCCACTTTGAAAACAGGTATAGAATCTAAAGGAGGCAGGGTTGCCAATCCCATGGTGTTTGATGAGCATAAGGGATTGTTGAAAGTAAGATTATAGTTAATTGTTGATGGCTGTTATCAATTCCACATGCATTTCTTTTCTATATTGATTTGATTGTCAATAAATTTGCAGTATTTATTATTTACCACATTCAGAATCACGCTTTAAGTTAAGATATAGCTATGCAATAACGTTGAACAATATGCAAATTCAAACTGCCCTTCAGTTGAGAAACTGTTTCTAAACCTCAAAGAAATATGAGCCTGCAAAAGCTATGAATGGACAAAAAATAGTATGTCTGGATTAAACCAATATCTTAATTACCCCTTTTCGTTTTATGAGTGATCGCTTGGACTTGCCCAAAACACATCATAGATGTCAAGAAATGATAGGAGAACTAAACTTCTAATGATTTAAAATTTAAAATCATCGGTTTTAATTGAGAACTTACGATGCAACCAAGATAACCATTTTCAATTCAATTTTTTTAATGTTTTTTATTTATTTTAGGTCTAAAATAAACTTATTAAGAGAGTTTTGGATTTATATGAGTGCATAAACAAACGTTCTTAACAATTTTATAATAATATAATAAAGACAAAACACTGTACATCTTAGATACACTCTAAATATCTAAACTGAATTGAAATTACCTTTTTTTCAATTATTCAAAATAATTTTAACTAATAAAATTTATTCCTCTAAATCTGCAATTATTTGATAAATGCTAATTTTTGCTTCGAACTAAATATCTTGATTTTCAATGGCAAATGTACGGAAGTTTTATTATTGTAACCCAAGATAAATTGAATATAATTTGTTTCTATGTGTTTTTATTGCAACTTTAATATTAAATATCACACAATCATTTAAAGGCTTTACAAACTTTTAATGTTAAAATATCTAATTATGTATTTGTTAAGAAATAATCAAAACTTTAGCAAAATATATTTGATTTGTAAAAAAAACACAAGTATTTCAGTTTGATAGATTTTAGAAACAGATGCTTCTCAGAATTACCACCATAATTAAGTATATTGAAAGTGCTTACATTTTCTATATCTTCATCTTCTCCGATTTCATCAAATTCAATGATATTATCATCTTCTTCTTCATCACCGAAATTCACAGTGTCATTGATCTTAGCTGAAAACACAAAGAGAAAATAATTTACTTTAAATATACATCAATCAGGTAATAATTCATATAATATAAAAATGTCAGTCCAGGTTTTTCAAAAAAAAAAAAATCATTAATTTGCAATTTATATTGGTAATACAAACATGGTTTTAGTTTCAATAGCAACAAGACTTATGCTATTATTACTAGAGTAGAAATACTTACCAAAAAATATTTAGTTTAGATATGCTTTAATTTTTTAACACTATTAACCAATTTTATTGCTAATTAAGTTTTGAACTACACCAGTGCATTTTAAACAAAAACAATGTTGAATTCAAAAATAGTAAACATATACATGCTGCACAGAGCACATATGTACTTCTTAGTAAATACTGTAAAATAGAGATTACCATGCTCTGGTAGCTCTCCATAAGCTTTCAGATTACGTGCCTCATCTGGATTATACTTCAAAATGACATCACCTTTAGAATCTTGAAAATCTCTCAAGCCAAGCAAGATAATATCTCCTTGGTTGATCCAAACCTACAAAATATTAGCACTCATTAAATCAATACATTTAAGAGTCATGACGCCGAATTTCACCCCTTGAAAATCGTAATGTTATTCCTATGGAGAATCTTCTCCGACTAATTGCCGCCACAATTTTAATAAAGGCCACTAGTTTCTGGCACCATTTTAAAGAACAAAAGTAGTTAAATACTTTTTACGAAATTTTTTTGTGAAAATCACCTATTGAGTATTTTTAATAATTTTTTAAAGTTTGGAAATCGTTGAAGAATACTGATGTCCTAGTGTGTGACGATGCAACTCAGTCAAAAATAAAGATACTGCGATAATTACAACTTTTATAAACAATCGAAATTTTTATTTTTCAGTTCATAACGAAATAAAATTTTTAATTTCAACATTTGTATTTTTTAAAAAAATGAGAAAAATAGTTACTAATTCGTGAAAGCGAGTTATGGCAACCCCACATTTGGCGATCAACGGCCAATGTGTTTGCCAAGTCAATTAGTGTCAGATCTGCTAACATCTGGAAGGGGTTTGGATTTGGAAAGGGGATCTGTGAAAGGGGAAGAAAGAACCTGAGGGCATTTCGAAGAAGTGTCTTTGTTGCTCTCTGCCTCTCCCCGATTGACCAGTGACACGCTTTGCCGAGCTGCAATGCTTGCGTTATGTTTTGAACAAAATAGAGGCATGTCCAGCATTTGACGATTGGAGAAGTCACCTACTTTGTTTAGGGCACTGGACACGATTTCTGGTGTTAGGATAGAATTGAGTCCTGTTTGTAGAGTCTTTAATTTACAAATTTATTTTGAAAGTTTTATAGGTGTTCGTTCCTCTCCTCCCTCCCAAGTGAGGGGAGAGGATACTATATTATGAATTGTAATCAATATAGGGTCACATGGGGGAATTATGGATCACTCTCTTTCCGGGGTAAATAATGATCACTAAGTTTTTTGAACTAACTATATTGTTGGTGCTATTTTTCAATAGGAAAAGGTCTAAGCTTTTCATTCCGATATAAATTTTTTAATAATTATTTTTTTAATGATTTTAAAGGTATATCGATTTATCCCCCAGTTTACTGGGGTAATTCTGGATCACTGGGGTAATTCTGGATCAGTGATATTTTTTAATTTTTCATGTGTTTTTAGCTAAGTGGTATACGTCATTTTGAAGCAAAAAATCAGATTAGGCTGCATTCCAAATTTCATTAAAAAATTCGAATTAAAAGTTTATTTAAAATTTAGATAACAAAAAATTTAATCTACATTGAAATACCATGCAAATTCCATTTTTGTTCAATATTTTGACTCTTTTCATTTCGTTAAACTTACGAGAAACTTTCGAGATACTTCGAACTGTAAATTAATTTAACAAACTATAAATAACCGAATTTTCGAAAGAATGTAAATGGGAAATTGCGGCATAATTTATTAAAAAAGATCATCATTATTCTTCAAATTTAAAAAAAATTAGCAAACGATAAAGTCTTATTTTTCTCTGAGAAAGAAGATTAATAAAAAGTTAATTTAGGCGTTCAAAAGTTTGCTTTGAATTATATTTTAACTGCAACCAAAAATTAATTTACTTTTAATATGCATTACTATAAAAAAAAGGGTGATCCATAATTACCCCATGTGTGATCCATAATTGCCCAAACCCGGGGTAATTCCTGATCACTCAATAATTAAAATAAAACTAATAATAATTAAGTTTTAGGTAAAGTGATTATTTAAATTAATTCTAAATTATTTAAGCTTACTCCATGCAAAATTAAATCTTTCTATCTTTCATATTTTAGAAAAAAAATAGGATGTTGTGACTTTTTGATCCATAATTCCCCCATATGACCCTAGTTCGTGTAAATCCATTTTCGAACAGTAAAGTCATAAATGGATACATGAACAAGGTACATTATAAAAGTGCCCCTGTTTTTACTTATTTTTTTTGTGAAAATACGGTGCATTACTATTTTTGCCACGATGCGCAATAGGGCAAAAGTCGCATAAGATGGCCAAAAGTAAATATTGTATTTTAAGCAAGTCTTAAACAATTTCAATGTACTTTATGATGATAAATGAAGTTTTGTCAAGAAATACATTCTGCCACCGTCGTATCACGCCTCAATGAATATTACATGCTTGATGCTTGCCATCGGTTTACGGCAATACGGTTTGGCCGTACAATGTACGGATTTTCAGTTGTAAGATTGTACGAACAAGTGAAAATATTGACCAATTTTTTAAAGAAACATCTATATATAGATTTTTTATTTTTTTCCCCCTGACCGACCTTCACTTTTCAAACTTTAAACTAACAAAATATTGTAAGATTTGATTGACCGAAAATTGTACGGAACTAGATTTGAGTTTTATATCTAAAAATAGTCAAGTAAATTTAGAAAATATAGTTAAAGAGGGCCGAATTTTGCACAACACAAATTTGTCACCAACCTCGGTCTATTTCAATAAAAACTAAACTTAAATTTCAACAAAAAGAAACTTTCAAATTTTTAAGTTTAATAATAAATATCAAATTTTCATTACAATTTGTAGATTAATTTAAGATTCGATTACACTAAGACTTCTTCAAATATCGGCTAACCCAACTGCCAGTGCAATCCATCAATAATTCCTGATTCACTTATTTTACTGCCTACACTCTTAAAACAAACACTCCTAATTTAACTCAGTCTGAGTGGATTTCACTCCTCCAGACTGGAAAATGCACTTCTCCTTTTGGAGTGGATCCTTTGTGTGTTAAACCTCCGACAGGATCACTCCAAACGAGTGATTTTAACTCAGTCTGAGTAAATATGCATACCTTTACGGTGTCGAAAATGCACTTCTCCAACTGGAGTGGATTTCACTCTTTTGTTTTAAGAGTGTAGCAATTGAAAAGTATCTAAAAAATAAATTAAATTTCTTTGCTAGTATTTTCCAAATCATCTATTATTAATCTGAATGTATATTTAAACTATTTTAATATAATTTGCAATTAAAAAACGGTGCCTATTAACTGTAACTCCTGTAAATCTACTCCTGTAATTCTACAAAATATATACATGTAATGCTAACAAAAATATATATGTTTTACAGCACAATTTTTAGTAATTATTCACTAGACATTTTCTAGGATTTTCTACAGATTTTTTTTCACAGTGTACATTACAAAAGTGCCATTGTTTATACTTTTTTTGTGAAAATACGGTGACCCCTATTTTTGCAACGGTGCAACAAACCCCTATTTTCGCAACGGTGCAACGGTCCCCTAAAGTCGCATAAGAGGGCCAAAAGTAAATATCGGATTATAAGCGCATCTTAAACAATTTTATTATAATACTTTATATGATAATAAAAAAAATTGTCAAGAAATACTGTCTCCGTCGTATCACCCGTCAATAAATATTATCTGATGCCCAAAACTCTCCAAAAGAAATCCTTTCAAGGATCATATAACTGAAATAAAATAAAATCGTCATATTTTTATTGAAAATCATAGCATAAAATATTTCCTTAGAATAGTTATCTATTGTTTCTAGGTGTTATCTATTTGAAGCAAATTAAAATCGTGATACTTTTAACTATTTTACATCGCCACATTTTTCGACGTTATATTTCTTCAACTGAAAGTTCAGATGAGTGAATTTTTTTTTAATTCTTTTATCTCTATATAATCTACATTGCTTGATAGCTGAAGAATTAGAAAACCAAGTTCATTACTCCTTTCGAAATGAGAAGTGAGTGTCATAATTTAATTTCCAAACTACTTTGTATTAGATTTGCATGTCAAGCAATAATATCTCCTTTTAGAATATACCCCAATATTAAATTTTTAAAGCTTTCTGTAACACATTTTCTTGAAGAAAGTATACATTCTATGCATCATATTGTGATTGCAGGTTGCAGGAATCGTCTGTCACCCATATAGACTTTAAAAATGTATTTGTACAACAAAACAACTGTATTGTGGTTGAAAGAACTGTAAAGTATTTTAAAGAACTATAACCTTATACCTTATACATAACCTCAACAGACGAAATTTTTTTTTTCAAAGTAAAAAAAAAACATTGTTGGGAGGATTCAGCACTCACCAAAAGCAAAATTTGGATTTTTGACCCAACTTCAATAATTTCATTACATTGTCTTTCATTTCCGTTAATTTAAATTCTAAATTAAGTCAAAAACGTGTTTTTTTTTTCCGAAAACATATTTTTAAACCGCTGAATAAATCGCAAATGAACACATACCGCAAAACTTTTAAATAAACCAATACTTCAACTTCATTGAGTAATCAAAAAGTTTTAATTTTTGCAAATTTGTTTTAAAACATTTAAAAATAAATTTTTAGAAAAGATTTTTTTTTTGTGCCATAAAGAAATTATTCTTTTGGGCAATCATTACAAAAGATTAACTTTTAATCACGTAATATGGTTTCAAAAACTAATATCCCTTTTTAGAATTTCTTTACTTCTACAAAGCACTGTGCCAAAAGCTATTATAGTAAGCTTGAGTTTCAGAAGGAAATCAGCTAAAATGGCATGTAACTAAAACATCCAGAATCCGAGAAAACCTCCCTTCAAAGTTGTCCTTATCTCTAGGGGGGAGGGGGCTGTAAATCCAGCCCCTTAGTCAAAGACGAGTAATCACTTGAAACTGCCCAAGGGAAAAGCAATTATTCGTAGAGGGGGCCTCACATTTCATTGGCGATAAAAAAGCTCGCTGATGAATTGCAATCGCGCCTAATAGGCGATAAAAAGTTTTTTATAGTTTAAAAACACAGCGACACCTGGTTTTGGAAAAAGTTAGAAAAAGAGTTCGTGCAAATGACTTCATGATTCTTAAGGGTATTTATATATCATATAAGGTCATTTCACTAACTTTAAAACCTAAAAAATTCTACAGCAGCTAATGCTTGTTCATGAATTATTTTTCTTGAAAACCTTATTATGACATCGGACAGGTACTAGAAACTTGTGAAAAAATTGAAGCCATTTTTTTTAAGTTAGAGAATGGTTTTAGACTGGCAAACTGACCCAGTGTTGAAATTACACATTTTGAGAAATGAGAAACCTCCAAAGCATATAAAAAACACAAACTCTCTGTTTTGGATTTTCAATGCCATAGCAATACTTTCATTACCTTTATTTCATATTAGGCAATTAAAAGTAAAAAGCCAGATTCATTAAACTAACATTTTTTTTCCTTGCTACAAAGTATGTTTGCGATTTAAGATATTTATGCTTCATAAAAAGAAATTTTTAATTGCTGCTATAAAAAAAACTTAATCACTAATGATTATTGGAAAGAAAATTAACCATCTAAAAATAAGCTCTCTTCTTAAGTTAATTTGGGGGAGAGTGTTGTACCTTGGGATGCTTGTACCTTGGGACACTGACAATTTCTAAGAATCTATTGGAAATATTCATACATTGTTTATTTCTAATAGTAGCCTTAACCAACAGACATCATCAAAATAAAATTTAACACTAGCATCATTGAATTGATGAATTGGTGACAAAAAAATAATATTTCATTACCCCAAAGTAAATATTTTTCTCATTCTAATATAATTTTTTACCTTTGTACTTTTACAAAAAGTCAACTGCATTTTATTTTCTTCATAATAGAGAAGATTTCAAAATATTTTGGTTATGAAAAAGTACTGATAATGCATTTAGGTAAGCCACTATCTTGCTTTTATTTAAACCATGTACTGTATTGTACCTTGGGACAGTAAAGCATATTGTATCATCATATAATGTTAAATAATTTGGACTTGCAATTTTGCTGTATAATTTAAATTGTTCTTGAATTATGAAGTTTTATTTGTGTATTTCCTTGAAAAAATAATTAAGTTTGTTTCCTGACACAAATTAGTTCAAGTGTATGACTATTGACTGAATTATTAAGTATGTCCCAAGGTACATCATATTGTACCTTGGGACAGTTTATCCTCACTACTTTAAATGAGTGGCAATTTTTTAATTTCAAGCAGCCAGAATTTAAAAAAATATATATATTATAGAGGAATATATTGGTGTGTTGAAATGCTGCTTTTAAATTTGTATTTTGACTATAATTATCAAAGAAAAAAATTAAAATGTAAAAATTGTCCCAAGGTACAACACTCTCCCCTAAATGAAAAAAATATAAGGCAAATGAAGACCAAATGTAGCACCGAATAATTTATATAGGGCAAATTAAATTACACGAAAAACGAATTTAAAAACTATTTTAAATTTTTTATTCAGCAAGGAAGGTGTTATATTCACAAATGGGTCATTAATGGGATAAAAAATAATTCATTTGGTATTAAGGACCAAAAAACAATCAAAGATTAAAATATTAGTTAAATCTGAAGTAAAAGAAGAGTAAGAAAAAGTTGAGTTCATATAGTTTTATGTTCTTATATATTTTCTTATTCATTACCTTTTTTCTCAACTTTCCTCTTATGTGACATAGCCTTTTTACACCATCAAAACACATCGCTTCCAATCTACCATTTCCAAGCATTTTGACAACTTGGGCATAAACTATGGAAAAAATAAAAACATAATTAAAAGTATATGCATAAACATCATAATATAAATTCAAGTAAATATTTAGAAAGTAAGTAAGAAGCATAAAGAAACTTTTCTAAAAGCAAATGTATCAGAAGTTTATAAATTATCCAAAATGTCTTGAAAAAATTATTCAAGAAATGAAGAAACTTCTTTCTTCATTAAAAAAAAGTTTTAGATAAAATTGCAGAGTTACTATCTCCTTACACCAACAACCTGCAATTTAAATACATTAACTTAAATAAAATACTTAACATAGTAAATAGAAGTTGGAGGAAAGATTAATGGATTTAAAAATAAATAATATTAAAAAAAGGCAGATGCTGCAATCAATGGTCAGCATCTGCCTTATCAATGGTCATAAAGTCATATTGCAAATTCATAACATATTATAAAGAAAATGTAACAAAGATTTATATTTTAGAAATTTAAAAATAGTTTATACATTAAATGTAATTCCTCTTGATAAATGATTATTTTGTTAAAATACCTAAAATATGAGAAGGGACATATATTAAAATTTTTCTGCTCTATATAAAAAGAAACATAGCCTGAAAGCTGTAATCAAATATTAATTTTGTTCAGCCCAATAAAATTTGTAAAGCCATGCAGCGTGGGGAAAATAAAGTTAGCAGAATTATAAATCAAAAATTGTATTACATGATTTTAAAATAGAGAAGGACACTCTTTTAAAGTCGATAAAATAGCAATAGTTATCATAAACATTATTTCTTCCAAACTCTCATTCATCAATTTGTAAACTTCTAATAAATATATATTTAAAAAAAAGAACATTTAATATTGTCTGTCCAATTACAAAACCCTGAACTATTAAATTTTATGGATTTACTTTTTTTTTTAAGTGAGTTTAACAGTTTCCTGTTTTCGATCGTTAGGGTCTGTTTTAAAAAACATTTGTGGTTTTGTTATTGAACTGACGATATGTCCATTGAAAATAATCGTAGTTTCTTCCAAAACTGTAGTAGAGTAGAACAATAGGTAAAATGCATTTTAGTAAGAGAAAAAATATTGCAATAGCAAAAGGAAACTCAGAAGAAGTTCAGGAAATAGTGTAAAGATACATTGTGTGCCTATTTCATACATTACTATTATTTGATTCAGTATTGGACCTCTAACTACACCAAGACATCCAGCAAGTTTTGAAATAAAACACTTGTATGTTGTCTTCTTGAAAATTTCCCTGAGAATAAATTCAAAAATAAGATAGATTTTTAAAACCAAAAAAAAATTTATTGAAGAAATTATTAAGTTAGTTACTAAGATGAACATGTTTCCATATAAGTAGTCTTTAAGAATTTATTGAAAAAACATAAAAACTAAATACTAATTATTTTAAACGGTTTTGTTTTGTGATAAAAAAAAATTGTTAATGGACTATGTTACAGCATAGATATTGCTAAACAATAACTGAAAAAAAAGTTAATGGTAGATACACCAATAAATAGTAGATACAGCATACCAATAAATAAATTCTTAAAAATACAAAGCAAATTACTAAAAGTAAAATACAAGTAAATCACTTTTAAGAAGATAATTATAAAGCAGTCAAGATACCTATTAAAAATTCAGCATAAACTACAGTCCTTTGATTCAAATGCAAGCTTACTTCCCCTACTCCCTCGTTTTCCAAAAAACAACATGAAGGGCACTCATTTGGTGTTCCCCCCACCCTAATTGGGACTGGAAAACAGTTGCGATTCACCCATAGATATCATACTTAAAATATTAGATTGGCAGATAACGTGACCTCCAATGCTAACGGCTGGACACGCATGGGGACCAGAATTTGCGGGCAATGGGGCCAGTGTTGCCACTAGTCTTAGGAGAAAAACACTATGAAAAAATACCATAATAAAAATTTTAGCGATTTTTTTAAAAAAAAGTTAAATATTAGCTAGTTCTTTTGTGGTATGTTTTTGTAATTTTAGAATCAAACGGTATTTTTTTGTAGTGTTTTTCTCTTAAAACTGATGGCAACACTGGTCCCATTGCCCTCAAATTCCGGTCTCCATGCACGTCGGGTCTTTAGCATTGGAGGTCACGTGATCGGCCAATCTAATACTTTAACTATGATGTCTATGGATTCACCTCATAGCAAAGTGTCTCAGTGACACTCATAAGGTTTCCTGGAAAACCACAGGAAGCCCGGCTTGCATATAAATTGTAAGGACTATACTAATATAGAATATAAAAAAAGCGGCTCATGCTCAGTAGCTGAGAGGAAATACATATCCACCTCATAAGGGGATGTACATAAATTATGTCACGCACAGAGGGGGGAGGGATGGGTATGCGCCAACGTGACTGACTGTGTCATGGAAGGGGGTAGGGGTAATCGCCTGTGTGGCGTAACGATTTCGAAAATTTCACTTTTGCAGAGAAAATATCTTTTGCATAAAATGAAGTTTTTGAGAAAAAATCTTTTTTATCATAAGATCATCATAAGAAACGCTGAACACCAAATGACCCAGAACTAGAAAAATCCGTTTACACCCAGACCCTCTTTTCTTAAAAAATATTGGCGAATGAACGTCGTCTTTGGACAATGAAAATGTAAAAACAATGTCTATTAATATGAATAAATTTAACTTTTTTTTCTTTTGAAATTAATTTTTTTAAATGTATGCATATGAATTTTTTTTCAAATTTCTGAAACAAAGAGAAAATATTAATATTAACTTTTAATTTTTTTTAAAATAGGAAGGGGGTGGAGTGTAAAAACGTGACGTAATTTTAAGGGGAGGAGTTTGATCAAACGTTACGCGGCGTGACATAGGGGGAGGGAGGAGTCAAAAAAGTCAAAAATTCGCGTGACATAATTTATGTACGTCCCCTAAGCCCAAGTTTGCATGTTCCAGCCCTGGTTGAGTCATCAAATTTTCTGGATGGGTAAATCGTGGGCACGTGTGTCATATGATTATGTGGCATGTAAAAGATCCCTTGAGTACCCATTTGGCTTGGGTTCTTTCAGCATGCTTTAACATCCGCAGAGTCATCAGATTCAATGTAATCTGAGGGTCAAAAATGGTGGTGAGAGCCACCACAAAAAATGGTTCTCAGTTCTGGGGAATATGCCAAGTCTGCAAAGGCTTGACCACCTCTAAAGCAACCCCAATAGAAAAAGTAATAATATAGAGCAGAGGTTCTCAAACGGTGGTACGGGTACCACTTGTGGTACGCGAGAAAATTTCAGGTGGTACTCTGTGAGTGTTGTGAGCAACATGATACTATTAATACGCATGAGCAATGGGAGCGCAAACACATCACTCTTCAGTTTAGATATTATAACATTATAATAAAGAGAAATCTTTAATTAACTTCTTCAATGTAAAACCTAGTTAGTACTTTTTGATCTTCTGGCAAGCTCTGCTACTTTTAATGCCATTTGTTAAGAGTTACTCGTGTGAAAGTAAATTTTCTGAACTCTTGTACATAAAAAATAAACATGGAAGCATAATAAGTGTTGAAGAGGACTTTTGGAGTAATTGAACTTATTTTCACTCTTAAGTTGATATTTTAATCACAGGATAACAACTAAGTTTTTTTGCAAAAAGAATATAAAAGTATATTTTGTATGATGATTAAATTTTGCCGAGTTTGTAAGTTTTTATTTGTAAGTTTTTAATAGACATATAGGTAATAGATGAAACTGTAAAAGCTTACCATTTTAATCTTTTTATTTCTAATTTATTATAATCATGTTATAAATAAACAAATATTTAACCATTAAATATGAAGTTTTCTTAAGGAATTTAATTACAGAAGCCTTTAGACACTTTTAGAAGAATAAATATCATATGTTAATTAAGATATCCAAAATTTCTGAAAAAGTCAAGTGGTACGCAGGTCTAAAAAGGTTGGGAACCCCTGATATAGAGCATTAAAATACTAATATATTAATAAGTGATCCAATAAAACTAATTTGTAACAATCAATTAAAAAAGCTAACAGCTTTCCCAAAATTGCCTTCTAATTACAAAAACTCACCCTGGCCATCTTCCCGGAACACAAGTTCTCGCTTTTCAGTTTCGTTCTCGTTCTTTCCACGTCTCCTATTTTTCCCTCCTTTTCCTAAGTAAAAGATTGAAAATTTATTTTAAAAATTATAAATACAGTAATGTGCATGTTTTACATCAAGAGAGGCAGCAGTTACAGAGTTATTGTTTTCATTATTGGTCCTTCTGAAATTGCATTTGCTTCAAACAATACAATATTTTCTTACCTTACCAAAACCATTGTTGTGTACAAACTTTTCTTTCAGTAGAATTTAAACTTTTTTGTATTTGTGAATTAGGTTAAATTAGTGTCCCACAATTTTGCTAAATTTCTCAGCATAAGGCAAAATATAATCTAAATTCAACTTCCAAAAACCTTGCCGTTTTAATAATTCTTTGCATTGTTAAAATTTAATCGAATTAAAACAGATAAAGTTTAATAAATAGCCGGAATTTCATAATTTGAATGAAAAGAACTTTAGAAAAGAAACTGCAGACAATAAAACACCAAATTCAGAGAGTGAAATCGTAACAAATTATGACATCGCAGGAAATCAAAAATGAAAGCAGGAGCATTACACTATCTGAAACATCCTGAGTAAAGTCGACAACTATTTCTTAAATGATAGAAATTTATACATTTCTAGCCTCAGTAATAACAGGTAGGGATAGACCGATGCATCGGCCTGGCCGATTCATCGGCGCCGATTGTCTGAAACTTTTACCATCGGCCTTTCCATCGGCGGCCGATCGTAATTTAGTGAAAAAAATCAGCCATCGGCCTAAAAAAAACATCGGCCAACCTATGTATTCCGATGTTTTTTTGTTTTTTTTTTAAATCCATATCGCCGTAGTTTCGCGACTTTCGAATCAACGGACTTCCGCAACTTTCGGATCCTTGGAGTTCCGCGACTTTCGGATTGCCGTAGTTTCGCGACTTTCGAATCCCCGGAGTTTTACTACTTTCGGATCCCCGGAGTTCCGCGACTTTTGGATCGCCGTAGTTTTGCGACTGTCGAATCCCCGGAGTTCCGCGACTTTCGGATCCCCGGAGTTTCGCGACTTTCGGATCACCGTAGTTTCAATGCAAGGCCATAGATTAGTCTTAACCTCTACTTAATCCTTTGACTAGCTCATTGATCTAGTGAACAACTACACAAAAGTCTTCGTACACCAAAATATTATTACTTTCAATCAATTATAAAAAAACATTTGCTGCATTTTTTTATTCTAACTGAAAAATACACTAAAATTGTTTGATTCTAGCAATTAAAGCATAATAAAATGTTTCAAAGAAGCAAAATGATAGAAAACAAACTGCGAAATGGCCCTACTCAACTTTTGTCAGCTAGATATCAATGAATTATCGTGAGGAAAATTTCTCAAAAATCTATGCCTGAGTGCAGTAAAATTTATTTCATATTATAATGAAACGCATAGAACTTCTATTACCTGTGAAAGTACTCATAGAATTATTTGGAATACTAGTATAAATGGCTGATCTGCACATGGAAAATTTTTTGTAAGTTGGAAGAACAGAATAATTAGGCATTTTTTCAAAAAATATTGGTAAATCACTCGGAAAGCTACTGAAAACGTGTAACATTTACAGAATAGAGTAAGTTCAACATCTATGGTTCCGATGTGTGTATAATTGAATGGAGAAAAAGAAATGAAAAACTTAAAAATGGTGATAGAGGTGTTATGATTTGGTAGTGTATGTTAGCGGCTGGAGTAGGCAATTTAGTATTCATCAATGGCCTTAATGGATCATATATTTTATATGACGAATATCAACAACATTTTAAAAGTGTCAGCGCAAAATTTGGGAACTTTAAACAACTTTGTGTACTACCAAGAAAACGATCCCAAACATCCAACCTCGAATGTTCGTGTATGGTGCCTTTATTATTGCCCTCAAACATGTAAAATCCCACATTAACCCTTGGATTAAAAGCTTATTTTACAGATTTGGAAAGAATCAGCAGTTCTAATAAGAAGTCATCACCATTAAATCAAAAATTCAACTAAAAGCAGTAATGATCGACAAATGGAACAAGATTGGTGCAGAAATTACCAAAACTTTAATTAAATCTATGCCCAGACTCTTAAAAGCTATTATAAATAATACAGAATATCCTACTAAGTACTAAACAATCATAACAAAATTGAAATTTTCAAATTTAGTAATGTTTTTTTAATTGTACGGTCACTTCTGTGCCATTTTATTAATTTACATTACAATTAGCCCACCTCTTGGCGACTTTTAGAATATTGCCAAGAAATCGGCAATAACGTTGCCAAGGTGACAACCTGTCACAGTAAATGTAAAGTTTCTTTCTTTCCTAATCCTAAAATTCAAATAATTTCAATTTGGCGAGATTTTCAACAAGTCGCCAAGGGGTGGGTTGTTCTAGGATTTCACATAAACAAAAATTTTCGCGTCAAAATAAAAGTTTATAATGACAAATAGTGAGGTTTTATTTATAGATTCTTGTTGGTGTACAATCACTCTTGAGAGACACCGTTAGTATGATCTTCTTATATATAGTATTTCTTTATTAAAAATTTTACTTCCTTAGATTAGAGAGTAAATGTTAGAATAGTAATAAGAAGGGTAATATTACCTTTGTTTTTAGGCATACTTGAAGCTCCTCCTCTACTTGGAATTAAATGAACTTTTAAACAAAATTTGAATGCGCAGATAAACCGGATTGGTTTGTTGACATATATTTCCTGGCTTGTGTGCTTGGTCGCAAGGCAAGGACCCGCTTATAAACCATCGTCAAGTAGCACAACACAAGACACACACAAACACATATGACAGATGTTGCCATCTGTCTCCACCTCCGCAATTTAGACTAAAAGTAGCTGAAAAAATATTGAATGGTGTTTATCTGTAAAAATTGAAGTGATGATTAATATAGCTAGATAATTTTAGATGTTCTGAGCGCCAAATGACCGATTTTAGATCTCGAATGTTCGCTCGTGCTGCCATCTATATTCAGTATCAGTACAGCAACTAAATCCTACATAATATAGCAAACATTAAAAAAAATATTCTTGAATTTTACTAAAATAGTTTTTAAAAATATTCCTTTTTACGAATACATCGGAATTAAATAAGAACTCCCCTCCTATTTTAATAAATGTTTTTATTTAATTTTTTAATCGAATGTGCAATTAATATACCAGGTTTCAAGGCTTCCGCCTAATATCATGTACCTAAAAATAGTTCAGCTTCATTTTTACCCTGCTAAAACATGTTCGCAAATAATACACCGGATTCGAAATCTATGCCTATATTCGAAATGTATTCCTATATATTTCACAAAGCCTGTGATAATGTAATTACATTCCCTTAACTGGGGATTCAATAAATATTTTTTTAACTAGAAATTATTTACTGACAATTATTGATATTAATAATATAAAACACTTTGTTTCTCATTCTCCTATTTAATGTGATTTAAAAATTACAGAATACATGTTTCTATGAATTAGCTATATGTGTCTATTAGATATAATAAATGTTCTGTTCTATTGAATGATAGTTAATAGTATAGTCATGTTGTTAAAAAAAAAAATCAATACGAACTACGAACCCTTACAAATTTGTCAGTCTTCTTTGACAATCTCTAATTTAACCTTTAAGTAAATTTTCGCAGTGCAATCACAATTTTTTGATTGCCCTTTATTCTCTTCAGGAGACACTTTCATAAAGACTTTTCATTTCCCCGCCCAGTAGCCTGACGTCACTGTCATAGTGTCGGTTGAATGTAAGGAATAGTAATATGCGTCCCTGAAGGGGAGGGTAATTTTCTCCAGGAACCTGTACCCATGGTGAACTGCGCAATGACCGACCACAGGACTTTCGGACCCAACAGATTTTACGAACACGTAATCCGCATATACTCGGTAAGCAATGCCGTCTTTACCATAAGGGCACACGGGGCCCGTGCCCAGGGCCCCCATTCCCAGGGGGCCCCGAAGGACCGACTGTTTCTTTCACACATTTATTCTCAAAACATTTTTGTCGGGCACTTCACACGTTTTTCACAAATCAGTAATCCTATCGGAAGATATTTACAAGGCATAAACTAAGCCATTATATCGCTGGCTGCGCCTATTTCTACTGTACTAATTAATAACATTGCCCGATCTGTCCCACGTTGACCAACTGACTTTCATAATTAGATACATAAAAACCATAGCAAAGCAAACAGCGGATTTAAATATCTCAACCTTACATAACATAGTAACATCAGATAAATTGGAATAAACTTTTCAAACGTAGAAATTGCTACAAGAATATTGCCTTTTGGTTACCAATTGTAGTGGAGAGCGGTCATTTTCGCAGCTTAAGAGAATAAAAAATTAATTGCAAACAACAATGTTACAAGAACGGCTGAGTATTGTGTCAATTATGTGCATAGAAAGTGATATCCTCCAAATAAATCGATAATAAAGGATAAAATAAAAGATTTTGCTCAACCGAAATACCAAAAAAAAAACGTTATCGTAATCGTAAAGCCAGCAGTATTCTAATATCATTAATGACATATTATAATTATATCATACGGTATTTGTTTACCTATAATAAATGGTCATACTCAGTAAAAAAATTATTATAATTCTCTTTTTTTTTACATTCCCAAAGGGCCTCAAATTCTTGTGTGCCCAAGGGCCCCAGCCTAGTTTAAGACGGCCCTGTCGGTAAGTCTTCAGTGGCACCGGGTCTCGAACTCTCAACCTTCCGATCTCGAGTTTGAGATCCTGACCACTAGGCTCCTTACAGCCCTCAGATAAACCGGAGAAAATTTATATTTCGGACATTCAGTTTGTAGTGCTTTCAACTACTGAGTTCCAGACTAGTAAGTTTAGCACAGCTAAAAGTTACTTGGTAATTTATAACTGCCATCACATTTGATTTGCTTTTACCATTACTCTAGTCTCATAAAATTAACTTTAACTTCAAAAATCTGCATGTGCTTGTTTTTGGATACTTTGGCAGTTTCGATAAATCTAAGGTTTCGATTCTGCTTCTCCGTTTAATTGTTAGATATCTAACGTATTGTACTCATAACAAGTATTTTACAGTTTTATTATTTTTCTACCCTAACTAACGATTCTCTAATTACACAAACGTAAAATCTCCTGTTTGTCTATCTTCTAAACCCAAAATATGGATAAGTTCGCCATGCACCATGCGGCCGAGTACGGCGACCTGAAAACGGTGAGGCAACTTGTCGAAGATGGCATGTCCTTGAACAGCCGCAACAACAAAGGACAAACCCCTCTGCATGTGGCAGCCGCATGTGGACAGTACAATGCTGTTCAACTGCTCATCAGCAGCAAGTGCGACATCAACGCCGTGGATAATTCCGGTTCCACACCAGTGTTGACTGCTGCACGATCAAAGCAAAAAGATGTCACCGACCTCCTCCTCCACCATGGAGCCCAGGTGAGCAGGGCCAATCTCAGCAACTTCTCTCTCCTCCATTGTGCCTCTCGAAGGGGTTGGGCGGACACAGTCCAGCATATCCTCAGCGTTGAAGAAGTCGACGTTAATGCTACAACGGTAGGGGGGGAAACTCCTCTCATGCTGGCCGCAAATGTAGTCACAGGATTCGAAGATTGTGCGGAGATCCTCCTCGGTGCAGGGGCCGACCCCAACCGAAGAACTCATATTTTCAACCGTACTGCCCTGCACTGTGCAGTTGATTATGGTAACACCAGAGTGGTCCGGGTGCTTCTGGGTTTAGAGGTACTGGACCTCAACCCTCAAGATGTCTTGGGTCGGACACCCTTGCACTTGGCTTGCTACAAGTCCAAGAAGAGATACAATGAAGTCCTGAAGGAGATGTTGGAGGCAGGGGCAGACTATACTATAAAGGACAAAAATGGGGAAACAGCTCTTAGCTTAGGTATTAAGCTTATGAGATTGACCCTTGAAGATATCAGGTTATTTGTACAACAAGGTCTATTTTTTCAGGAAATGGAGTATGTGTGCTTATTCCAAAATTCAATTCTGAAGGAAAGTGTTCTGAAAGATGTGAGTCTCTGCACCCAATCTATCGTGAACAAATTCCACCGCCAGTCCTTGCCTGCATTGAAGAACATCAGTTACATTGCTGAACATCTTCCGAATATTGATAAGTTTAAATTAAATGCCCGAGAAATAAATGAAGTGGAAGAGTTGGTCAGGTGTGAGATAGGAAAAAACAACTTCTGTAATGTGCTCAAGGTTCACCCAAAGTCTCTAAAAGCCCTCTGTATTCTAACTCTAATAACTGACTAGTGACTAGTTAGAAGGACCGAAACAATCTCTGCTTCTCTGGACTTTGGTGCTAGTAATAAGCCACTTAAACAACTCACCACAATACTAAGTTGCCTAGTATGTAATATTTTTATGAAACAGTAAATTGTTTTAAAATTGAAAGTAATAATATTCATTTACTAATGTATGCAGCTCTTACATAGGCACAAAGAATTTTTTTTAAATATACAGAATTTTTTTATTATAAAAAATTTTATTTCTTATTTTTTTTTTAATTGTATTAGGTACTTAATATAAATAAATTTTCTTTTTAACATTCTTAACTTGGTTTCAGTAAAAAATCTTTCATTAAATGTTTATTAAAATTCAATTTAAATGATTTATTAATATGGACCACCCTAGTTAAAAGTTGAAAAATTTGCTTGATATTAATGCCATGAAATATCACTAACAAATATGCAATTAATTTCAAGTAATACAGTAACCCCTCGCTGTATCGTACCTCGTTACAACGCACATTCGGATATACCACGCCCTTGTATCATGGCTCTCAATTTTCCCCTGCTTTTTTTCAATGTGCTTTCCTTAAAATCGACATGACACATGGTCAAGATAGGATATCATCTAATATCATTGAGATGCAGTTCATAAACTTTTGATATTTTCCTTATAACAGGTTTTACAAGAAAACGCATCTAACTTAAAATAGATTTTTTACTAGAAAATGAGTGATGTATAGTATTATCTGTGCAATAACATGCAAAGTTTATAGCAATTAATAATATATTAAGTAATTTCTATTTTTTAGATTAGTAGTTATATTATTTAATATGATCTAGCTTTAATTTAAAAACTTTGTTGAGAGCATATATATACATCAAATATTCAAAAGTATAATATTTATCAAGTCTCTCGTTATAATGCGCATTCGGATATATCGTGGTTTTTTTTTTGTCTCTTGGGAAGTGTGTTATGTTATGAATTTGGATGATAGGAGATAAAATGACTAACTTTATTGACAATTCGTCTGAAATATGATGTATCTATTTAACAAACATGTAACTGTCATTATTTATATGTCGCAACATCGTAAATGTGGCATCATGACTGTCGTGGGCAGGTAAAATGCAGTTATCGCAACAATGAGTTGTACCATTTTTGATCCGGAAAAAAAATCCAGTATGTTTTCTTAATTGTTAGAGTAATCGAGTACTGCAGAAACAGTTCAAGTCATTGTGAAAGTTATTGCAGTTTACCTGCCCAAGGCAGATGGCTTTAAAAACTACTGTAGTTTTAATGTGCATCAGTCTTATATACACGGTGGTTTTTTTCTAACTTCACAATTCATATACAAAATGGCTATGACGAGGACCAAACTCGAGAGGGTATCTTCTGGGCTTGACAGCTGAACCTCTCGCACCACTTTGGCTCTAAGTAATACAATTACCACATGTACATGTTATAACTCCATTAGTTTAAATAATATTTATAAACACGCGTATATTATATAAAAAAAGACATAAATGAATTGTCTAATGTACCAAGGAGAGTCGAGCAGCATTTTTTTTGCATTTAAAATTTTGCTAGATTGTTGCATAAAAACTTTTAAGCAAACAATTTCAAATATATATTTTTTTGTAAGCAAACTAGCTAAGTTTATGATTAAGTATTCTAAGAATGTTCATTCATATATAATTTAAATAAAAACTACCACTTTACATTTGACTTTCATAAGTTCATACTGTAAGTTTTAAAAAAAATTATTTTGCTTTTTAGTGATCAACGTTAAATTTTACACGTTTCACTGAAAAATAACTTTAAAAAAAAACGTTTATTTAAACACTTCTCATTTTTATCAGAGCTATATACAGTGTAAAATGAAATACTCTACATACATATACAAAACAAAATTTTATAGTAAAGTAATACAATTGAAAAGGGAAACAAAATGATTTCCTACTGTTGAAGTTTCATAACCAATATCGTTTGCAAGCGAAAATTCTTGGATCTTCCAACTCTTCTTTTATTTGTTTATGGATATTAGTTTCTGTTTGTGCAGTGTTTGAAAAAATTTCTCATTACAAATTTGGATTTTTTTAGGCTCATTTTAATTTATAGTGTGGAATTTTTTTCTATTGTAAAATTAGAGTTTGATTTCCGAATGGTAATATTTTTATGTTTTTAAAATTTATCACTGAAAAATTCCTTCAATATTTTTTATGTTTTTTAATTGACTAACATCCAACTGATCCTACTGTTCACACAAAGAAATATTGGTTGGTGGTGCTATATGTTACTATCAAAGTGCAGATTAATTCATTGAAGCAAGGCATACATGGCGTAATGTTAAATATATAAACTTTCGCCAAACATGTCTACTCGTCAATGATTAGTTTGAGATGTCACTTGGGCAACCAAAACCAATAATTGACAAGGGAAAATTCTTTTATTAATGTCTTAGAGGAAAAGTGTGATGCTTGCTTGGCGAAGGTTTACATGCCAGCCCTTCCTTGTATGCCCTGCTTAAAGTGCACATTTTTGACCTACTGTTCAAAACAAGGCAAGCTCCTGGTTTTAACCCTTTCACCCCTAATGATTCCGGTTTGGAATCATCAACTAACTTCAATTTCGCCAGGGGCTTGAATGTCCCCAGTTGCTTTGATACTTAAGTCATCAGAGCTACCTATTTTTAAAGGAATCCTCAAACTAACAATATTTTTTATCAATAAACATCCAAAGATAACTATTGTGTCACAAATAGGGGCTCTCAGTTCTGGGGAATATGCTGAGTCTGCAAAAGTCTGATTTATTGAAGAAGAAAAAAAGCTGCCCATTTTATAAATAAAAGATCTTATTTTTAGATTCCTTATTTTATTTTTAGATTTATAAATTTTATTCCAAATAAGTTTTTAACCTATTCAAACTTAGTATTGGTTGAACATCGAAATTGTTCATACTAACTCAGTCATGAAATATAACAAAACTGTGGAAAGCCTTTTGTGATTTATTATCCACATTAGAAGATATAGGTTAGGTTGAATATCGTCGAGGGCTATTGGCGACAGCCATCGAAATTTAAAACCACAATCAAATCAAGTGACGGTCCGACACCTGGGAAGGCACACAATGCAACTTTTTAAGGACGACATCAGAACATATTTAATCTGCAACCCCTCTACAAGTGGTACTATTTGCCTTTTTGACTGCACAGAACGTTCTTAGTCCATCAGTTTCTTTGAGACCACACATAAATTTAACGCGAACTAGCGCTGCCTTATGTATAGTTACTGATGTTGAATTTTAGAGTACCTTTGAAGAATATTTTGTACTACAAAATTACTTTCCATAACTTACTTATTGCATAACTTTTTTATAGTAACAGATCAAGTCACTTTAGGAAAACAATGCGCCATTTCTATATCATCATTAACCTCTCAAAAAGTCTGATATAATTTATTAAAAATCAACTAGCTAGCAGACATAATCAGTCGTAAGTTTAAAAAAAAATGACCAATTACTTACATAATAAAAAAAATCTAAACAAACAATATATGTAACAGTTAATGAGTCCGAGTTGATTTTTTAAAAACTAAATGTAGTATACTTCCTTTCTAAATAATAATGATAAAAAAGGCAACTCTATAACAAATATTATTTTAGCCAGACACCAGTTTTTCTAATAAAGCACAATCAGTTGAAACTTTTTTTAATGAAGTGTGCAAAAGGTTTCTCAGGAGTATTTTATTCCAATTTTAAAACAACACATTTTAGCAAATATAATATGCTTTATCAAACATTTTAGAAAAATAACATGCCTTAAACAATTCACAAAAATATGCATCCATCATAATTATACAATAATTTCTAAATTTACACTAATCAAGCATATGTTTTTTTCTTGACTTAGTCAATTCTCATTATCACTTTAATGTTCATACAATTGCAAATACTTAGAATCCATTACCATATTACACAATATATAATTAGTACATAGTACTGTACACTACTAGGAAATACAATGATATAAGATTGGTAAAAATTTTAGGGCAATGGGACTTTCTTTTGACAATGACAAATTTTATAAAAAAAAAAAAAATTCTTTTGATCCAGTAGGCCAATGCAACACATTAAAATCAATCACAAGGAATTTCTTTTTATAAAAGAAAAAAATGGATTAATGCAATAAGTGGGAAAAAATGCAATAAAAAGCTATCAAGCTAAACAAGGTTGATGAATAATTTGTCATACATATATCAATAAAATGTATTTTAAACTAATTTTACAATCAATAACCTACAATTTTTGCAAATACAAAAGTAGATTAAGTCCACATAAAAAAAAGTACAATAAATTTAGGAAAATTGTACAATGCAATTTTCTGTTCACTTCAAATGTTACATATGATTAAAACATTACACAAACAGAGATATGACATAAAAAGTATTGCAGTTATAAGTTCTTATTTATCTTCAATTCAATAAAAAGTAAATTGCATGTTATAAACATAAACAAAAAAAACAGCCCTTGTATAACCTTTTATAAAATATTTGAAGTAAAAAATCTTTTATACTAAATAGCGGTACCCTGAGAGATTAATTTCGACAATGATATTTTTGTCAACCTTGAGGTATTTCTGTTCTCATTTCCTGTTACATTGCTGTAATTAAACAATTCAGTGCAATTCAATAATCACAAAATTTTTAAGCTAATGCACCTAAAAATAAATCATAACAATTCAAAACAAATGACCCGTATGAACACGTTTATTAACCCTAAGTTGTTTCTGTTGCAATTTCCTCTTAATATGCTGCAAGTAATTGCACAGTTCAGTACAAATCAATAATCACAAACTTTCAAAATAATGACATGCAATATTATTTCTATGAACCTTGCGGTTAATCAGTTCCAACTTCCTTTTAACATGATAAACATTTCAGTACAAATCAATAATCACAACACTTCAAAGCTAAGTCATCTAAATACATCTTAACTTCTTGTTTCCCTATTTCTTCCATAAATAAAGTCATTGCACTCTGCAGACGTCGATTTATTTCCTTCTTTCGATAATCACTGACTAGTGGCTTTTTGCAAATCATTTTTTCTGTTTGCATCTTACAAATTTGATCACTAGTATTTTTCTTCCCTTTTTCTTCTTTTGCTTTACACTTAGAAACTCCATTTAAAATAATTTCTAGTTCATTTTCTACTGCTAGTTTACATTCCAACTGAGTTTCAGATACTTTGGTTAAACGTTCAGCTTTCATCACAGGATCCGGTGTTTTACTGACTTCAATAGTTTCTTTAGTGTCATTAGACTTATGGTTTAAATTTGTAGCTACCGAAGGCTGCAATTTTACTGCAATAGCTGGACTTTTAACAGGCGCCTCCAATTTCCAGTGAATCAACAACTTGTGTACTTCATCAGTAACTAAAGAACTGCTATGTTCTGCCCCCATTTTCTTTAAACTAACATCTGAAACGAAAAGATATCTATATTAATAAAAATGAAGTTTTGTTTGTGAGTGTGTTCCTTACTCCTTACAGACTGTTAAAATAGACATCTGTTTGACTCGTAATTTGGCACAAATGTGTAGTTCATACTTAGGTTATGATTCTTGAACTTTCAGGTTTCGAAAAGTTCTATTTTTTGGAAAAAATTTAAATTATCTGTAAAAATACACTACTACTTTTGCTCAAATCTAATTATGTTTTTCTTTTCCTGTTGCCATCGGATGGAAAAATTAAACTTTAACAAAAATAATTAAAATTGAAAATTTTTATTTAATTTTGTTGCCATTACCTTCAGAAACTAAATTCATATGTGAAAAATAACAATAAAATCATAATGTGAAATTGACATGTTTCAAGTGATGTAATTACGACCAGTCTCTATTCTAGGATTTTTAGTATTTAAATAAATGCCATAAATAAACTTATTTGTATATTTCCAATCAGGGCTAGAAAAATCTCAAAATTTTTACATGCAATACCGGGCATGTTAGTATTGGAAATACATGCCCGAATAAAACTTTTGCATGCCCAAGCGCATGCCGAGCAAAAGGGGGGAGGGGAAAAGAAAGGAGTTTGGCAAAAATAACAAAAGCTGAAACTAAAATGGGTTATTGGAATCATTATTTTTTTTTTAAAAGCAGTATACTTAAGAATTTAAAATACCAGAATTTTATTGATGAAGAATTTCTATTTGATGCCATAATGACAACATTGTGAATTAACTAATTTAGATTCAAGATTAAAATTATCAATTTTCAAAACGAATGCATAGGTTGGAGATTTATTAAAACGCAAAATGTTTATTTAAATTTATGAAAAGGAATTTTTGATGAAATTTTTACATGCCCGGTCGGGCATGTGAGTCGAAAAAATACATGCCCAATTGGGATTTTTACATGCCCCGGGCATGTCGGGCAATATAATTTTCGAGCCCTGTTCCCAATAAATACAAAAATTTTACAGTCCACACTCTCTTATTTTGTCGTCACATCTCTGTTGTCACCTCTTCAATACACACTGTTCGAAAAAAGGTCTTAAACAAACCTAAAGTAAGAAAGACTGCACCAGCCTTTTGGGCTTAACCAGTGACTAGAGTGGCTCTCAGTGACCACCTAAAATGTGTTTGTTTTCGGAAAGGTTCAAAACCTTCACCTCTTACTCAAAATACCTTCCCAATATCAGACTTCATTCAGCATATCCAGGATAGTTCTGGACTCTCTAAAGAGGACAAATTATTCTTCTCTTTGCGTTTTTATTTGCCAACGGATTACTGGGCTGAATTTTTTAGACTAAGTTGGAGATATAAGCCACAACAAAGGTGTAGCAATAATAATTAAATAGCCAGTCTGTTCACTATTAACTTTTGGTGAGCTTGAAAATGTTATGTAGATTTGCTATACCAATAGAGTTGTATGAAATATGAGGAGGAATGTGTACCACATTTGGGCATTTTTGTTGCCAGTCAATATAACGCAAAAAGCGAACAGACATTATAGCTGTTCCAAAATTATAGTAGACCTGGATCATTAAAATTTTAACACCTTAGAATAAATAAAAATATTTCTTTTTTTTTTTAATTCAAAAAGTGCATACCTATGCCGGTGGATAACAGTGTATCTTTCGTTGGATTCCTTTTTTTCAAAGTTGCCAAAGTTTTAAGAATTTCTCCAATGCTAACTTGATTATCAAGAATGCCTTTATACTTGATAATTTCTTCAGGAGTAATTTTATTCCAGTTCTATAATGAAACAAAAAAAGAATTAACTTTCAACTTTATTTTTTGCAAAAATCTGTTAATAACATTAAGAAATGTTTGAAAAAACTTTATTTATTAAAAAACTTTATTTTTTTGCAAATAATCTGTTTAAGATAACATTAAGAAAATTGCACACAAAGGAATTGTATTTTGTTATCAATCTCATCTTGATTTCCTCAGAATTTAATGTCATTTTAAACTTGGTAAAAAGTTTGGGGTAAATTTCAACAATTCGGTGCAGCTTGGCGCTTGTCGAAAAACAACAAATTCTTGGCGAAATTCGCGAGCTTTATCATTGCCAGATTCCTTTACGCCGATGCAACCCTAGTTTCTTTCACTGATCTCTAAGGTTAATGGATCGCGGAAAGCTACGGGAGAGTTGGAAGTCATTTTTTTCTCCCAGGTCAAACCCAAACATCCAGTCTAGTTGGAATTAACGTCGCAATAGAGCTGCACGATTGGCAATCTACTTTGGTTTGAATTAACGCCGTACTAAAGCTACACAAGTGGCTATCCCGTACTCAGTTTAGTTTCGTTTGAATTTTCGTCGCTTTAGAGCTACACGAGTGGCAATCCTGTACGCACCCTTTTGGGGCCCCGGGCAATTTTTTTTTCTCTAAAAAAACATCAGTATCCTACATCGGGCAGTATTGTAGGGCCCATTGAAAGCCTAAATACCCGTTTGGGGCCCCAGGCAATTTTTTTTTCTCTAAAAAAACATCAGTATCGAACATCGGGCAGTACTGTAGGGCCCATTGAAAGCCTAAATATCCGTTTGGGGCCCCGGGCAATTTTTTTCTCTAAAAAAACATCAGTATCCAACATCGGGCAGTACTGTAGGGCCCATTGAAAGCATAAAATTTTGTTTGGGGCCCCCGGCAGCTAGCAGACCGGCCCTCTTCGAATCGACAAAATATTCAGAATAAAAAATAACCGAAATATAATAACCAAAACCAGATATTCAGAGTTAACCGTAACCGCGATTACGATGCGCGCGCAACTTTACCCACAATTCATCGCTCGCAAGTATCAACAGCATCGTTAGTTGGACGAAAAAATAAATTAAGAACAAAATAATTCCATTGTGCGCGCACATCATCCGGGCTTCTTACCCACAATTCCGCGCAAGTATTACCAGCGCCGACAATTGGATGAAAAGATCTTTCGCCGTATCACCAAATGAAATTGTTTATCGCTTGCTACAAAAAACGCCAAATCCCTTGGCGACAAAGGCACCGGATGGTGGAAATTAACCAAGTTTGGCCTTAAGGATAACAAACATTTTAAAACCTTTATTTATAAATAAACCTTACCTTAAGGGAAAAGAGAGTAGCTTGCTTCATTTTGGACATGCTGGACGGTCAATATAAAATCAGAATTCTGCAACATTGATTAAGATAAAACTTAAAAATTAACAAATATCCAATGCATTAATTAAAGAAAACTCACATATCATTAATAGGTTATAGAAATTTTTATAAAAGTAACGATGGCAATTTGCGATCACTGCAGGAATTGAAATGCCGACGAATCGGAAGCTTGACAACAAATTGACAAAATAAAGAATTGCAATCACAACTAGGGATGCACCGAATATTCAATAACTATTCAGTAGTAGGCTACTCAGCCGAATATTCAGTTTGGCCGAATAGTCAAATTAATTTTTTTTCTTCATGTTATCAGCTTCTTAAAATGTCAAAAATTCCCAAACAGGACTTGTTTTCGTTTTTGATTGACCCATTCTTAAGTTTTGCCTATTCATAATGTAAAATTAAGCTTTACTCAAGTTGTATTAAATAAACATGCCTCTTTAAGCGAACAGTAAAAGTGAGTGGGCTTTAAAGAAACAATAATCATTATCCTACATATCACAATGGGCTCGTTTCAACACTTTGTGAAAGAAAACAAAATGTTTTTTTTTTTCGTTCAATGAAATTGCAGTATGAGAGCATGACATCTATATATTACCATTGTAATTTTTTCACTAAAAGATAAAAAAAAATAGTTAACTTTGTAATTTTATTTTAAGCCATAGTTTTAATTATTATTTTTTTCAACTTTTTAATTCTACTTAAAATCCACTTGCTTCAGTTTTTGCTTTCAAGTTGCGATATTACCATCCTTCTCAAAGGCTTGCATTAATAACAAACGAGTAACTACTTTATTATGTAAATTGCTTTGAGTAAAAATTTAATAGCCTTATTGTATTAAAATTAATGTATAATTCTGTACTAAATGAAAATAATGAATTGAAATTGATGAATAATAAATACAGCCTACTTAGAACTGACAAAAAATAATTGTGTTAGGTAGGCCGAATATTCGGCTAAAAATTAAGCCGAATATTCGGTTATTCGGCCAAATTTAATTTGATATTCGGTGCATACCTCATTAAACAATAATTATATGCTGATGAAACCATTAGAAACACATATATATTAAACAGAAGGTTACAGGTTTAAGCAATTGGATAAATGATATGAAAGTCTTTAACATAAAGACATAATTTCAAAATTAAATTTAGAAAATATATATAGACGAACTCGAGAAACAAAAGAAAATATTACCTTTAGAAAAATGAGTTTAATACATCGACAAGAGGACAGTATTTAATTATGGAAAAGAACTAGATTTTTTTTTATTTAAAAAAATTGTGCGGGCCAACTGTGAAATTTGCGTTTTCAAATTAAAATTATAAAATCAGGACTCGGGTTCAAAATTTTCTTTGTTTTCAGATTCAGATCGCGCGTAAATTATGTGCAGTTACAGTTACTAGAAGTTCTAATGCGTTTCTGGTTTGGAAATGGATTCTGAATTTTAAAAAAATTAAATCTATCTTTCAATATATTTCAAAAGTCACTGTTTTATCGAGTCTTCCCATTACTTTCAAGTTTTCAAATATATATAATTTAAAATATTAAGTTATTATTTTTATTGGCCCGTTTTGAGGGACTTCTTGCTTTCATTCATAAATCTTTAAATCAGGGCTCCGATTGGAGCTCTGTTTTCACGTGACATTAATCCACCAATAGAGGTTCGAGAAACAGTTTAGACATTCAGTGTCCTCTAGTGTTCGAAACAAAAATTTATCGAATGATATCTGCATGACGTTTTAGTTTAGAAACCGAAAGAAGACAGTAAAATTCCCAAACAAAATTGCGCATGCCCTACTGCAATTGTCAATCAGTGACACCTTAGTTTTTCTCTGTAAATTAAAACTTAATACAAATTAGAATTAAAAATGGCTCTCAAGAACGTAGTCGGACAAAGTAAGTAATTTAATCTTGCTTAATTGATTCCTTTCAGTGTTTGATTTGCACGACAGAAACTTTTATAAATAAAGCCGAATTGCTCTTGATCTACCCATATGATATGTAAAGGGGTGTGTTTACCAAAACAGAATAAAAGACATTTTCCGCAGAATACACTTTTTAGTGTATTTTAATAATTATGGAGATTGTTAAATTTATATTTGTATGTTTGATTGATTTCATAACCATTTGACTGGGTTTTTTTCCCTAGAAATAATGAATGACGTTATTAGAGCCTGCAAAAAGAAGGGGGACTGGAAAGTCCTCGTAGTAGATAAACTGGGCATGCGAATGATCTCAGCATGTTGTAAAATGCATAGAATCGCGCAAGAAGGCATTACCAGTAAGTGCTTCTACTTCTACACCAGTTCTGTACTACTGTAAATATGTATTTTTTCTTTTACTATCTATTTTTTCGAACTGAGAGGTTATTCCTTTTTCGGGGGGGGGGGGGGGGTAGCCAATACACAGATACTATCTTTAATTATCATAACCCCAATCAGTATAGTCATTAGGAGCTAATTTTTAAAAGTGCTGTAATTTGCTAGCCATACTGAACCCTTTACATAACTATTTCACTGCAAGTCTTATTTGTGGAAAAGCTATGATATAATGGTAGGTCTTGCTATGCGTTACATTGCCATGCAACGAAAATGCCCTATGATGAGAAATTCGTGGGCATGCATGTCATATCATTATGTGGCATGTAAAAGGTCCCTTGAGTATCCATTTGGCTTGGGTTCTTTCAGCAAAATTAAATCTCGTCATACTTTATCATCCATATAGAACTGAGATTCATTGTACTCTGAGTGTCAAAATTAGTTATAGTGTCCTAGGTGGTGCCGGAGCTTAGGAGCCCAGTTGGTTAGGCACTCGCCTGGCATGGGAAAGGTCCAGGCATCGGCAAAATAACTTCCGACCTATAAACGGCCCTGTGCAGCCAAAATGTCCGACGAATAATACCCTGTGTAAGGTTGTGCACGTTAAGTATCCTTCAAAGTCCTAACGCTGCGTAAGAGGTTGCCCTTAGCGATTGTGTTGTGTGCCTATTCAGGTGTCAGGTCGTTACTAGATTGTGGCTCTAAAATACGGCGCCCGTCGCCAATAGCTCTCGTGTAGCTCTAGTGCGAGGATAATTCAAACCTAACCTAACCTAGGTGGTGCCACAAAAAATTGGCTCTCGGTTTTGCTGAATATACTGAGTCTGCAAAGGTTTAGCTGCCAATAAAACAGTCCTGCTTTAAAAAAAACTTTCTTGCAACTGGTTAGGTAATAATTATAAATGTAAAACTCGCCCAAAAGTTGCCAAATAACAAATCTTCCATTCTATCATAGCTGTGATTTTGAAGATTATATTATTACTTGCCTTTCACTATTCCCAAATAGAGATAATAGTGTTCGGGTTTGTCTCGTACATAAATTGTCCTCTATCATTTATTCCGTTTAGGGGTGCATTTATAATTATGAAAGTGAAACTTGAATTTAACATAAACTTTGAATTGAATTTGCCTTTACCATCTAATAAAATGTTCAGTATTACTGCTGCAATGTGTGTTACTATTGCTATTAAAATCAATAAAAGTCACATTTTATTGCTTTATATATGTATTGATGTCATAATTTTTTTATAACAGTTGTAGAGGACATAGAGAAAGCCCGTGAACCCCTTCCCAACATGGATGCAATTTATTTGATTACTCCTACTGATAAGGTATCTTTTAATTTCTGTCAATTATTGTTTAATCATACTATTAATTAAAATAAAAGTGTTTTTATAATATTTTTGCAACAAAATTACAAGCTATGTAAGCTAAGAAAGGTTTCAGCTTATTAATTTTAGATATGGAAACGTACTGTTAAGAAAATAACAGCTGACCTGGGTTCCTGTTCATCATTGAAGTTATTTTATGTTAATTAAGAGTTTTGCACTACTATTCTGATCAATTTAACATTTTTCAGTATAAAATAGCTTCAAATGCACTCAAATAATACTTAAATCTTAACTACTATTGAAAAAAAAATGAACGGCTCGCTCCATAGATTGGAGTAACACGTTACTTGTAATAGTGACTTTTTTCAGGTAACGCTGTTAGATTTTTCAGGAAGTTAACAGTAATTTAGCTATTTTTAGCGATAGCAAAAAATTTCGTTACATTTCAATCAAAGATGAATTTTCGTTTTTAACTTTTTGTCCTGATTGTCCCTATTTATTTAGTCTCGGTTCTTTAAAAAAAAAAACTGTAAAATGGCTAAATTTCAATTTTTCTTCTAACTGGAAATTTCAAAAGTAACTGTGATTCATTACTTTTTGTATAGAGTAACTATAACTGTAGCAAAGTTACTTTTTAATTAAGTAACTGTAAGTAACACTTTTAAAAAGTAACTTTGCTATCCTTGGTTTGTTGGAATTTATTTCCAAAGAATTGGTTATCAGTTAAGATTCAGTTGGATTATCAGGTTTTCCCTTATCATTTCGGTTGGATGCATGTTTCCTAGTTTAAACCAATTAATAAGCATTTTCAACATAGCGCTATTGGTGATTTGTTATCATAATAAACTACTGGTAACGGTCAAGCATCTAAAGATAACATATTTCTCTCATTTCAAACTCCAATATTATCTTCTTTATATGAAACTGATTTTTAAGTTTTAAGGATTTTTTCCATTTTACAAAACAATTTTTATCTTTTTACATTATGATATATTAAAAATTAGTCAAATTAATTGTTAAAATAATACATTTTTATTTTGACATCTTATTTCATATTTAGATGCACACTTATAAATGTCATGATTTACGTATCAGATATATATTGAATTAAACAAGTAAAACAATTACTTATTTATTCTTTAACTATCCTTTAATTATTTTTGTCTTTTTTATGTGAAATAATGCATGAACTGCTAACTTATCCTATATCCTTTTATGTAGTCTGTGGAGCGCCTAATGCGAGACTTTCAACTCAATCGCAATATGTATCGCTCAGCACATATCTTCTTCACAGAAGGTTAGTTTAGCTTTATGCTGATCTATTTCAGCGTTCCATGAAATCATAAACATTTTAACATTTTTGGGTTCCCCAAAAAAGCCTTTTATTTTTGTATAATAAATCCTAGGATATGTCATAATTTTTGCTTATTAGACCTTAAAAAAATAGCTTTTTTAATAGTTAGTAATGGGTCCTATTTACCTTTTACAAGAAGAATATTTTTTATCTAAATTATAGTTTTAACTGGTTTACATATCACAAAATTGTACCTTCAATAGAGAAAAAATGTTTAATTTATTTCACTTGTTGCATTGAAATTTACTTGCTAAGAGCTTTTTTGGTAATTATGATGAGGGATGGGAAAATTTTCTTTTCATAAAGGAGGAAATCAAAATGAACCAGTTTTTTTAACCAAAGTTTTTGTAATTCATTATTCCCCGTTTATGAACTGCATCATGTAATTTTGTATTAATTGCTACTAATAAATTAACCCATTAACAACACTTTAGGAGCACCATTAACACCTTCATTATTGAAGAAACACATGCACATTGTGTTTTCCAGTTAACTTAATTTGTTCTACATGAACTATTCAGTACTATGTCTTCATTGGCGAAGAACTAATAATTTAAGCATCATTATGGTGGATACCGTGAATACATATCAATCTTATTTCATCTTTAGAATTCAACTGCTTTTGGGTCTTTCTGTTTAGTAGATAGTATTTAAATCTTCAGTTTGATTGAAATTTAGTTTTAGCTTAAGGATTGGTGATTATTTTTCTGTTAATTTAATATCTTGTGTATAAGTCATTTTTTTTACGGCACTAAATTTGACCAAAATTTCAAGGCTTATACACAAGTACATACGATTGTTATTATCTTTAGTTGTGTTGCAGTTTGTTCAGTTGTTTTGTGAAAAGTAAAACTAATTTTAAAAAATGATACACTGAAAATGTAAAATAGAAACTTCAAATTATTTAAAAATTCTTGAAAAGTATTCAGTTCTAACCTGTCTTAAACTGCACTTACCCTTAGAGTGCTAAATAAATAATTGAGGAATTTTGTCTTTGCTAGTCTTCTTTAATAAATAGTTAAAATTTCTCTTGTAAGCAAACTTTTAGTTTTATCTTGGAAATTTTCATTGCATGAATTTAATCCTCTTTATAGATTTATACTTATTTTTTCAGCGTGCGGAGATGAATTGTTTAATGAGTTATGTAAGTCCCCCACTGCGAAGTACATTAAGACTTTGAAGGAAATCAATATTGCATTCCTCCCCTATGAATCTCAGGTATGCATCGTTCGATTATCCTTAAATTTCTTTGTGGGAATGTGCATTAACCAGTGGCTGAGAGATATTACGTGTCCGCCTCATAAGCCCAGTTTGCGGGTTTGAGCCCTGACTGAATCGTGGGATTCTCTGGATGGTTAAATGGTGGGCATGCATGTCATTCATATGATTATGTGGCATGTAATAGATCCCTGTTGTAGCATTTGACTTGCGTTCTCTTGGAAAAATTAAATCTCAGCATACTTTAACATCCACAGAGAGTTCGAATTCATTGTAATCGGAGCGTCAAAATTGGCAGTGAGAGTCGCCTAGATGGTACCACAAAAAATGTCTCTTAGTTCTGGAGAATATTCTAAGTCTGCAAAGGATTGACCGAAAATAGTGCAGCCCCATTGGGGAAAAATAATGAGAAGCTTAAGCTCTAAAAAACTTTAAGAACTTAAAGCATTTCCTAAATGCAAGCCTTTTTATAATCATAAAAATAATGCCTATATTTCATTTTAAAATCATGAAAAAGTGTTTAATTTACTTTTATGGATTGTTCTAAGACATATTTGTATTTTAGATTTTTTCCTTGGATTATCCTGAAACATTTTCAATGTACTTCAACCCAACAAAGACAACACACTCTGCAAATTTAGAACGTATAGCAGAACAAATTGCTACAGTGTGTGCTACACTTGGAGAGTACCCTAATCTTAGATATAGATAGTAAGATTGCTTGAACTTGTATATGTTAATGACTGTGTTGTTAATTTATAAAATATATTCTGTGAAAAGAATATTAAAACTTACTTCTGTCAATAACTTTATCCTCCCTCCAATAGTCCAGCCTAGAGACGTTAGAATGTGCAAGTTGTTATTTTGTATTGTGCTTGTTTTACGTTTTTGAGAGATTTTTTGTTTTGTTGTCCTGCTGTGTTAAAATGTTGTATTTAAAGTTAGTTCATCGAGTAACTTTGTTTAGTTAAATGTTGCTCTGTGTTTTTTACGTAGAATCACACATTTTTCAAAATTTTAACCCAAACGAGTGTCGGAGTGCAAAACGTGAGCCGATTTCCCCATAGGAATAGCATTGTAAGATTAGAATTTATACTTTTTTTATTTCAATTCAAAAGAAATTTCAACATGTTCAGCGTGACCGAAAATTAAGAAAAGAAATAAAGAGCACGTGGGTTTAATTTTCTGGATTGTTATTTGAATATAAGTATTTTATTTTATACATTTATTTTTAATATTTTGATTTTTTTAATGGCAGATCAGATTTAATCAACTAGATTTTAATTATGTTTCTGAATTCAATTTAATTTATATTTACAAATGGGAAGAAATGAGGATAGGAAGGATTATTTTCAGCATAACTAAGGGATCTGTACTTTATAAAACTTTTCCAACCATGCAAGAGGATGAATTGTCTGTTTTGTTTTCTGATGTTTTTCTGAAGATATACCTAAAAGGGGTAAAACGTGAATGGGGAGAAGTAGCCATAAGGCCAATCTAAAAATAAGAGCTGTTCCGGCAATTTAAACAGGGGCCTATGGGAAAGCCCTCTAACTCCTGGATACAATCAACCCCTCATATTAGAATGGTAAGAGATTATGATATCCTAATGGAGTGGACCAGTAGAGAAGGAATCAATTGCTATAAAATAAAAAGTATACATAGAAAAACCTACTAATTAGGGTTATTAAAGGTACACTCGTGCAATGCCGGGTTTATAAAACTAGTTTAAACATATTCATGAAAGTTTTTAAAAAAATTTTAATTGTTTTAAGTACTTCCAGAAGAAATAAATTTTAAAAAAGAGGTCAATTTTTATTTTTGAAATTCCTAAACACTTAACTTTTTTTGTTATGTCATTTAACAAATTAATCTTGCGTTAATTGCTATTTTATTTAATTTCATTTTCTATAAAAGTTTTTTTAATAGTAAAATTATTATCAAACGTAAAGTCTATACATTTGTAAAAATAGTTTAGAAAAAGTTGAAAATAATATGCATCAAGGTCAGCTATTTTCTCTTTATTGTTTGTCAAAACTATTGTCATTATAGCATGGAATAAGGAAAATAATGATCTTGAAGTATCTTTGTCAGTGCCATTGAGAATAATATAGTCTGTTTCAAATGCTATTTAAAGAAAAAAAAACATTTTAAGGCCAAAATCTCTTTAAATTATGAAAAAAGTAGTGATTATAGGTTTCATTCGGGTATCAATATTGGGATTAGATATCTGCCTGAACTTCATGATCACTTTTTTTACTTCTTCCACACCTTTGAATTCTTTAATGCTGGTTGGCAAGAAAATATGGTATGCGATGAAGAACTTTGTGCTAAAGTTTATCTAAATTAACAAAAAATATGAAAAATAAAAACCCTAGTCTGAAACAAATTAAATGGGGCAAATTAAGGTTCTCGAAAAAATTTTAAAACTTAAAATTAATGCTCTTATTTAGAAATGAGTGAATGACGATATTTACAGAGTCGTTAAAGGCTTAAGTACTTATTTTGGTCCTCAAAAGGCTTTTTTTAAAAGACCAATGAGACAGACTATACAGCCCAGTTTTATACTATGAAGGTTTCAGTGGTTAATATTTATTTGTTTTATTTATACTGAATATATATATATGTGTGTGTGCATATATAAAATTGCTAAAATACTTTATTTGAGAGGTACCTTATAAAAAAAATATTCCTTCTCCCAATTTTTTTTTTCCAGTTGATTTTATTTTGTCATTTATTAGTACATTTAAATTCTTCTAGTGACTTTGATCGCAACGTCGAACTTGCACAATTGATACAGCAGAAGTTAGATGCCTACAAGGCCGACGAGCCAACTATGGGCGAGGTCAGTAAGGTTTTTAATAACATATTTCATTTAAGATCAATGGTCAGTCCCATAGACCTAATATATTAGTTTTTCAAATCCCAATTTCTGCAACAACAAAAAAATGCTTCCTGTGTTGGCTCTTTTTTACCAGGTATGAGAAACATTATAAAAATAATAAAAGAAATTTGAAAGGAAAATGTCATATGGTTATTTATTAATTGATAAAGTTTAAAAATTGTAGTGATATGCGTAGAATATTTGGGGCATTTAATGCCTATAAATACACTAATTTTGCAGCCAGATGATATTTTTGTTTCAAATTAGTATATTTTGCTGTTATGATGCTTATTCTCATAGCCAAGCAAGCCTGGCTAAAGCTGAAGAAGTTAAGATTTTAAAACTAATGCATTACGTCTATGAAACTGACCTGTCCCATCCATCTTAAATATTTTGCTTAAAAATTGTATTTTTCTTGATTTGTTAAGGGACCTGAAAAGATGAGGTCTCAACTGCTGATTTTGGACCGAGGTTTCGACTGTGTATCCCCCCTCCTCCATGAATTAACTTTCCAAGCCATGGCTTATGATCTCCTACCAATTCAAAATGATGTATACAAGTTTGAAACTTCAACGGGACCCGACGTCAATATGAAGGAAAAGGAAGTTTTGCTTGACGAAAATGATGATCTATGGGTAGAATTGCGCCACCAACATATTGCTATTGTGTCAACGTACGTTCTGAATATTATATTATAGTTTTCTTTTGCTTTTTATTTTCTCCCTTTAGTTTGTATTAATTAGCATATTTATGAATTTATTTAATGATAATATTCAAAATTTCTTTACATGATAATTTATATTTTATTTGCAGCTACTTAAAACTATTTTTCTTAAACTAGTGTTAAGCAAATTATCTAATTTATTCATTTGGAAATTTTATGTATTTGTTTATTAATGTATTTATTTGTAAAACAAATCACAAATAAATTTGCTATCTATGTTTGTTTAAATAATTCTATTTCCTGTAATTAGTAGGTTGTAATATCCTATGCCACAATCATGATATATTTAAATTTTAAATGTATGAATTTGCAGGAGTGTTACAAAGCAGCTAAAAACCTTTATTGAAAGCAAAAGGATGACTGCCTCAACTGACAAAGCCAGTTTCAAAGATCTGTCTGTAATGATAAAAAAGATGCCTCAATATCAAAAGGAATTAAGCAAATACTCCACTTATTTGCACTTGGCAGAGGACTGCATGAAATGCTATCAAGGTGCTGTTGACAAATTGTGTAAGGTGGAGCAGGTAGGAATTGTTTCTTTATTTTTATAAAAATAAAATGTTCATAAGGTTTTTTTATTATGTATTTTTTATGATTTTTTATTCATGCATGTCAACTTAAGCAGTTCTTTAAAGTCACTTTTTTATTGGGAACCTTTTATTTCTAATTTATAGATGTTAATCCTTCTCTTTAAGGTCAAAAACTGATTTTCAAATCTGTAGGTGGTTGAAAATAATTTTATCTATTTTTTTAGGACTTGGCAATGGGCACAGATGCTGAAGGTGAAAAGATAAAGGATCCGATGCGAAATATTGTTCCCATTTTACTTGACGGTGCTGTAAGCACTTTTGATAAAATCCGTATAATATTGCTCTATATATTGTCTAAGAATGGTAAGTACTGCTATATTTATCAATACCGTACTTATAAAATTTTCCGTCCTCATTTATTCACATATGATGTCAAATTGGTTTTAAAATACCAGATTATTAACTTTATGTTATATTAATATGCAATGATATCCTAACTGAGCAATTTGCATGCGTAATAATTATAATTTAATAAAGTTTTTAATACAAAATTACTCTGATTTAAAAATGCTCAAACTTTTATTCTGTGTCTGTTAAGCAGAAATTTTTCCACATTTAATTTCTATTAAGTTGGGAAAAAATAGATACATCTAAACAATCCTTTTTAGTAGCTTTTTTACTGTCAATTGTAAAGGGTTTGCCTTCTTTTGAAACCCCCTTATTTTTTAAAACTGACTTAAATATTTTGTCAGCATATTTTTACATTGAAATTTCATGTCTACTAATAAATGTTTTGTTCAAAATATTCTTCTGATATGCTTTGAAAATCACTCAAACACGTACAAATAGGGGCATAATATTCATTCAGTTATTTTTTATGTACTAACATAAACTCTTGTTACTCTTTTGTGCTGGTTCTGGCTTGATTATTGTCTGGCTAACGCCCTTTCATCTAATCTTATAAGTAAAACTAATATGAATTAGGGTTCTTGCCCAATCCCGAAACTAAATTATCTGTGTTCTTAAGATACTTAGCTCGTGTTCCCTGGTTTGTGAAGATGTGAAGGCTTATAAGTGTTGTGTGCAAAATTATCTTTATTATCTTATTTTTGCTTCCACACTACATTTATAACTTAAAAGTGGATGATATTATAGTTCTGTCTGTCAAGATTGCAAAATTTAATAATCATTTAAAAAACATAAGCCATTTTTATTAGAATTAAATCACCATTGCCATTTAAACAGTTCGCTCAAGAAACTTAATTTCTTTAAAATAATAAGTTAAAAGAAATTTATTTTTGCAACATCACTTGGTTTGAAATGATGTAAAATACATTTCATATAGATTTTTTTATTGTATTTTGATGTGAAACATTTTGCTTTGATTTAAAAGCAAGAAATATTCCATATTCTTTGAATACAAGTTAATCTAGCAAACAATAAGAAATAATTATTAAATTTTCTAAAAAAATTAATGAAATTAGCCAAATTTAGTGTGTAAATGTTTAATTTGGAATTAATACTGTGTTTGGCGCTTTTTTCATAGTGAAAACAAAGGGGCTAGAGAGCCCAGTCAGTTAAGCACTCGCTTAGCATGCGGAAGGTCCCAGGTTCAGGTCCGGGCATTGCCAAAATAGCTGCCGACCTATACACGGCCTGTGCAGCCAAAAATGTCCGATGAATAATACCCCGTGTAAGGGAGTGCACGTCAAATTGCTCTTACCCCCTTAACGGTTGCGTTGGGTGCCTATTCAGGTGTTGGCTCGTCACTTGACTGTGGTTCTAAAATACGACCCCCGTCGTCAATAGCCCTCGTGTAACTCTAGTGCGACGATAATTCAAAAACCTAACCATAGTGAAAACAACTGTCGCATGGAAACGAGCTGAGTGACAGATTCTTTATAAAACCTACTTGTTTAAGTTTATCTGAGATTCATTATTCAATTATTTATTCTAGGTATAACGGAAGAAAATCTAGCCAAGCTAATTCAGCATGCCCAAATTCCACCTACAGAAAAAGCAATGATAACCAACATGGCGATGTTAGGGGTGAATATAGTAACAGATGTAAGTGTACATTTTTATAAAATATTTCAAATGATTAATCATTAGGCTTGACACTTTACCTTTAAATAAGAATAATACCTTGGAGGAAGCAAAAGTCTCAGCAACTGTATGGGAATGTTTCAGATGATGTAATTCTCTTGTTTTCAGTTTTATCCATTCTGCACGGTGTCCATAAGTCGTGATCATAAGAACAGCTTGAATGGGAAAATTACTCTTAGTTTACAATTGAATTGAACCTTTTCTACTTGGGCCCATACTGGGGTTTTTTAATTTTAAACAATTTTTAGTTTTAAAAAAAAATGAAGTGCCTTTGCTTATGCACGCTTTATATATTTAGGTTACTAGTGAATTTCGGGTCCTTGAATTTTTTTGGAAATGTGTTTGAAATTTTTTTCTGACTTTGAATGAACTGTGTTAATAAGGATATCTATTGAAAGACCAAAAGTTGGGGATTTCAATCCCAAAGAGGCAATTTTTTCTTATTTGCTACGCAAAAATATAGATTTTAGATTGCTATGTATTCCTCCTCCTTTATATCAAAACCTGCTTGCAAAATAAAGGGATGATCTAAGCTTTTAAATGGTTCTTGTTACGACTTTATATTTATCTAGTAAGAGTAATTCATTGCTTATTAGATTTTTTATTATGTGTGATTTAATATGGCATCGGTATACAGATTTAAAGTAAAACTAAATTACATTATTTAGGCATTTTTTTCTATGTATGCATTTTATAGGAACTAAATTGTGGTTAGTTAGGTAATAGGTTTACTCGTTGTTACATTGATAGTGCAAAAAAATCAGTGTACAGCCTTTTTGATTTGTTTGCACTTTCAAGCCTGCATACTGCAATTTCATTGGTTGCTTAATTATTACTCAAAATAATCAAAATAGGAAAAAAAAGAAACTTTTTTTTTCTGTGCAAGCTTTCATCAAAAAATTTTTGAACAACCAACAGCACAGCAAGAAGTTGGCATTTTAAATATATAATATGTAAAATATTCTTAGAAATCTCATTTTTGATTACCAAAACAAAAGTAATTCCCGACAACAAATGAAAACAATCGGAGCTGTCGCCATCGAAGTCGTGAATAACCTAAAAAAAATATAGACAATGTTCTTGTTTTTAGTGTTTGACAAAAATAGTGAAATTATCATACTATCATTATGTATATTACTAGCAAATTTATACCCGTACTTCGCACGGATTAAAAAAATATCAAATAGATCCAAGTATGTGTACCATGTAACCTGTAATAAAATCATAAACTTAAGTTATTCTTCCCGTTCGTTTTCAAGTATGAAATCCCGTTTCATTGCTTTAAAATTCCAAAACCAAAAATACGGTGCAAAATGTACTTATAAATGCCATCACAATTCCCTCATAAATACATAAAACCTTTTAACTCTTTTGGCACGTTTTGGGAAATAATTTGGCGAGAAAATAGATATAGCTACAAACACACCCATTATACAGCTCTAACACAATGACCTTAGCACAACCAACCAGCCTCTAAATTATTTTTAACAAACATTTTGCCCATTTGGCGAGTTTTTTAAGAATAATTTGGCGAGATTGGCAACATATTTGGCGAAAAAATAAAGAATAAAACCCTGATATGCAGCGATAGTGCGTTGTGCCATCAGTGCGATGTGCCATCATAGTTCAGTAATAGCTAAAAAAAACATTTTGCCCATTTGGCGAGTTTCAAATAATAATTTGGCGAGATTGGCAACATATTTGGCACAAGACATAAAACCCTTATATACAGCTCCAGTGCGATGGCCTCTATTAACCACATTTCAGTAATAGCTTAACCAACATTTTGCCCATTTGGCGAGATTGGCAACGTATTTGGCGAAAAAGTAAAGACATAAAATCCTAATATGAAGCTCTAGCACGATGGCCTTTATTAACCATCATATTTCAGTAATAGCTTAACAAACATTTTGCCCGTTTGACGTGTTTTAATTAATAATTTGGCGAGATTGGCAACACATTTGGCGAAAAAATAAAGACACAAAACCCTTATATGCAGCTCCAGTGCGATGGCCTTTATTAACCATCACATTTCAGTAATAGCTTAACTATACATTTATTGCGTAAATATGCATATTTGCAATCAACAGAACCATCAATGAAGAAATCATCAACTAAACCCAAAATAATTCCTTCAATGAAGACTGGTAAGAAATACTTCACTTTAAACATATCAATTATTTTCAAATGATGAATTTAGTTTCTGAAAGTAATGACAACACAAAAATAAACATTTTCAATTTTATTTATTTTCGTTGAAAGTTTTATTTAATTTTTTTTAGCAGATGGCATCAGGAAAGTAAAAAAATGATCGGATTTGAGCCAAAGTGGTGTAGTTTTTCCAGAAAATTCGAATTTTCTCTAAAAATAGAACATTTTGAGCTCTGAAAGTTCTTATTTTGTAACTCAAGAATGAACTACGCATTTGTGCCAAGTTATGAGGCAAACAAATGTCTAGTTTATGAGTTTCGGAGAGACATACACACACACACACGCACATACATACAAAACTTCATTTTTATTATTATAGATTGTGTTCATCATTTACAGGGTAGTCGAAAGAAACCTTATCAGGTTCCTAGAAAGGAAAGAATAACAGAACAGACCTACCAAATGTCACGGTGGACTCCGATTGTAAAGGACATTATGGAGGTATGTGAAGTAAAACCCTAAAAATGTTCCTGAAATTTTACAAAGAGAATGAAAAAATATATTGTTCATTATTTTATTATTTTAAAATTAGCTTTAAAATGTCTTTTAAGGCATATTTCATATCCTTCTGTATTTTCTCAAAAGTTTGTTCCTTACAATATGAATTTATTAAGTTGAGCTCACTAAACTCCTTTATATGATTTTTTTGTTATAATTTTAACACTGGAGGAGAAAACAAAATTAATAACTTAATTAAAAATGTGCCTTGCTTTTTAGCAATTTATTACTTATTTGTTTTTAAACGTTCTTAAACTAACTTTGCAGTCTTGAAACCTATTACATCATTTTAGCTAATATAAAAAATGAAATAAAAAATATTCTACTCGTAAAGAAACCTAGTGTTCAGAGTGTTTCCATGATCTTTTTTATGCATATCTCAATATTTTGGATTTGTTAACTATTTTTACTGCTAACAACCGATTTTCAAAAAAACATATTTTTCAAATAACATTGACCAATTTGCATGATATTTTATTATTTTTTTCTATTCTCTAAATTTTTATTGTATGTGTCTATCTATAACACGTGCTGTTTCTTTAATCATGAATGACTGTAGTTCTTCAAAACCTAATGTCTCTGTGTTTATCCAATGGAAAAATATTTTCTAAGCCGCATTCCTCTGCCTGTATTGAATAATAGCCCTCGTGTAGCTCTAGTGCGACGATAATTCAAAACCTAACCTAGCCCTGCCTGTATTGAATGTGTTTACTAAAGATTTTTTTATATGATAAATATAGCTGACTTACAGGACTCTATAATCCCACTTTTTGAATATTTTGTATAAAATTATTTATTGAAAACTTTAAAAATAGTCAAACCAATGTTAAAAAGTGGGATTGTTGATACCTGTAACTCGGCTACATTTATCACGTAAAAAAACATTTGTTAGAACTTTCAATACAGCTGTAAAAATGTGGCTTAGAAAATATTTTTCCATAGGGATAGAAAATATCTAGAGGAGAAACATAATGGTGAAACAAGAGGGAATTTTGTGCCGAAGCATCACCTCAACATGGCGGCGATTGGCATAGAAAAAATCAGTACAAAAATTGCACTTTTGATCATGATTGTTGAGTTGATTTTGGTTGATAACTGCAAATATATCGAATTTCATTTTATGTGAGTTAACAATAATATTATTAAATTACTGAAAATTTCCATAGTTGTTTATTGATAATTTGGAATTATTGATTTTATTTTCATCGTTAAGCCTAACCAATCATAAAATGTCATTAAAAATTTAGTCTGACATTAATATTATTTCACTGAATAAAACTAGAGCTACCCAAAAAATGATCCAAATTCATGAATCATAAAAGTACAATACATGTCTACAAAAAATTTCAAGAGCTACCAGCTCCAAGATAACAGCTTCTAAAAAAGCGCAATTTTAGTACTGTCATTTTCTAAGCAGCTGGCCGCCATGTCGAGATGTTCAAAGGAAACCAATTTTTACCCTCCATTTCCCCTCTAGATAGTAGGCGATAGCGCATGGTTTTTCTATCTCTATGATTTTTCCCCATTGGGTTAACACTTTGGTTTGGACACCCGCAGTCACTCAGGGTCATAAGTTGTTAATAGCATGCAAAAATTCCACCTTTTTTAGGATGCCATCGACGATAAACTTGATGCAAAACACTTCCCATTTTTGGCTGGGCGTGTAGCACAAAGTGGTTATGGTAGTAGACCTACTCCTACAAGGTATTTTATTTCTCAAGCATTAAAGCTTGTATTTAATTTTTGTGTGTGTGTTCCATATTGTATTGCCAGTGAGAATGCAATCTTACTGGAAATATATGTTAATGCAGATTAATTTTGTATGCTAATTAGCACCTAGAAAAGTTTATAATATCAGTTTAATAAAATTTTTATCTAGTCTACTAGTATAGGGTTTGTTGGTTTTGAAATTTTTTTTAAGTTAAAGGATATTCTGTTAAGGGATATTATTTTTGCATGTAAAGGCCTTATGCTATTATCTGAAATTATTTAAAAACTACTTGTTTAGTATTTGTGTATATAGCTCTTAACCAAAACCACAATTTAACTTAATTATATATTAAAATTTAGATTTTTATTAACCAAATTTTTATAAAATTAAACTTATTTCAACTTTATAAGTGCTATGTAGGATAGAAAATATTTATGCATTTAAATTTTTTATTTTGTTAAATACACTTTAACAAGGTGAAACACCTAGAAATTAAGTTTTTCCAAAAATATTAGAGTACTATTAATTTTTTTTTTTAAGTGTGAGGTATGGCCATTGGCATAAAGATAAAAACGCTCCAAATATTAAAAACTTGCCTCGTCTTATGGTGTTTATCGTGGGAGGTGCAAGTTATTCAGAAATGAGAGCAGCTTATGAAGTCACAAAAGAATATAAGAACTGGGAGGTCATTATAGGTAAGTAGTAAAGAAAAAGTTTTCCAACTAAAAGTTTAATAGCTTTACTGGAAGTATGTGCTAAGTAACTAAAAGGTGGAAAAATCAGCTTTAATGTATTTTGTTTGCTCTTTGATATGTTAAAAAGCAGCACTTACAAAAAGTAAAAAGTTACTTTACAAGTTCACCCTTTTTCATGAACTTTAAGTCTAACTCTAAACGAAATGTCACTCAGCCCATTCTTTCATTTAGCTCTTATACAAATACAAAAATTGTCGATCAACAACAGGCCCATGAAGCCTATTCTTCAATTTTAGTAAAATTGCTTACATTTTGTAACTGCTCGACGGATATCATCAATAAACATAAGGTCTCCTAAAGCATCTTCAGTTCTCTGTTCAGCCATTTTAAGCCCTAAACTGTTTTTGTACTTTCATTATGCTTTTTTCGAAGATGTGACGTTGCCGTCCTCATGTGTTGTCCTTCCGCGGGCTGTGTTATCAGGTAGCTCTAGTTTGAAGTAAAAAAAACCAAGCTGAATCTAGCTTTTCGTAAGTGGCAGCGCTTGGGGAACGGCGCCTGGGCATTGACATGGTGCAAGCGAGAACTTTTTTCAGAGCCTTGAGATAAAATTGTTGATAGTTTTGCTAATTATGTTTGTGAGAATGAGTTTGAGTCTAAAATAAACTAAGTTTGAAATTGAAGCCGTAAGTTGTGTTTGCTTCATTTTGCGTAATACCTTGATTGCCAGCACCTTTCGTAGTCTCCGAGAGCGGAACGTTGATAACCCTGCAGGGGTCACTAGTAGTAATTGCTGCACGCTTCCTGGCCCTCCAAATTGTCCCTCGCACAAGAGCACAATGATCACTCTACTACTCCGAGGGGGTCTGGTTATCCAAGTTAGCGAACTTCTCCGCCACAGCTATAGTACTTTTATAAATTTTTATTATGAGCTTATATTTATTGGATGTGTTTTTCCCTTTCAGGAAGTGATCACTTGTTGACCCCAGAGGGGTTCCTCGCGGATCTACGTGATTTAACTAGCTAGATAGTATTAGATGGCTTTGTGCAAGATTCTCCGTTTATTTGCACGTCTTTAGACAACTTTCATGTACAGTTTCCAGCTAGTCATGTCCAATGTTTTATTTCTTTGAAATTCTGAATCCTAATGCATAAAAGATCTCTCCTATTCACTCGTGAGTAATTGTGGTGGTTTTATTTTGGTAGCTTTGTGTGCTTTTTGGTGCAAGTCTCATCAACAGGGTTACCACTCTAACTAGAAATGTAGAAAACTACTTGGGATAGTCGAGGAGTTTCTTAAAAAGTTCTGGAAATTTCAAAATACCATTGAGTTATGTTTTCATTGTTTTTTATAGCCTTTTGATTGACTAACAAAGCTGTTCCTAAACCTTATAACTACATTTTGAAAAATTTAAATTGTACTATTTCAGTATGATGGTTTCTTGTTTACTTGAAGCCATCATAATCATACAATTTTTCAGGGGTTTTTTTCCAAAAAAAAAACACATTTCAGAAATATTTTGGTCATTTTCTAAAAATGCATGATGAATATAAGAAAGTGATGATTTGCAATTTAGGATTTAAAAAAAATGGAATGCATTTGCAAAAAAAATAAAAGAATTTCTAAATTTTTATAGAGATTGGTAACCCTGATCAGGTGGCAACCTAAATATGTGATAATTAGCCACTTGTAGGTTATTCATTCTTGCACACTACTTTACCCTATGTTGATTGGACTACTACTTGGACACTTATAATTTATTGAAAACTTTTTGGCGGTAGATATCTGCTATCAACCCACATATGTATTAAATTGTTTACTGTTTGTTTCATCTGTTTATTATATGAATTCGTTTGTAAGGGCATAGACTGAGTATATTAATGTTTGTTATTCAAGTAGTCACGCTTAATTCAAATTATATATTATAGAACTTTTCTCATTGTAAAAGTTCTTGTATATTGTACTGTTTTTTTGTTGTTGTTTTTTGCAACGGTGCAATTGTGTTAATTTAAAATGCAGTCAAACTGCATTGCTTCAAAATCACTTAACTTTGATAACTTCGATTTGTATTAAATTAACACCAAAAAATATGAAAAAAAGTTGCATAAAAAACAGGAGGAGGATAAATATTAAATCTATCAGAAATATTAAATTCAGGCTTTGCATACTTTGATTTCACTTCTTAAAATTTGTTTTTAATGTTTGCTTTGTTGAGTATAGTGTAATGCAAACAAAAACAATCCTAATTCCTAAAGTTTGTTTACCCAAAAAATTTTTATCCTTCCTTTGACTGTATGTAGAGATTTGTGCCTGTATAGATATTACCAATTTATTTTAAGAAAAACCCACTAATTTTCCTCACGGATGACTTATTATATACATGATAAATTATTTTGCAGGCATCCTAAAAATCGTTGATTGAATGTTTTAGATTCAATCTTTAACAAATGTGTCTTATTTAGGAACTTAATGTTCAAGAGTAATTTGTCTGATAAAACCAGCAAATGTGTCAGTTAAATACTGATAAAGTAATCGATATTGATGTATTTAGTATTAAAATGCACATATAATATTAAAAATTAATTCTAATGAGATGTAATTTTCAACCTTTCTTCAATATATATCAGTTGCTAAGTCATTGTATTTTCTTATGAAATGCAAAATACAACCAGCTTTCTACATTAAGAAAGTACTATGATTTTGTTCTGATATTTTTGAGGAAGGCATCATAATGAAAGAAGAAATTTTGAATGTAAAACTCCATAGAAAGTTGGAACTGCATAACACGTTTTCTTGCACTTTATGAATGTGTAGCTTTCAAAATAGTAGTCGCTCTACCACAGCATTTGACTCTAATATCTTAAGCTTATTTGACAAACTTCACAACATTTCAAAAGCTCTGCAATACATAATGTAAATAAAAGTAGGTTGTAAACTTCATGCAAAATCCTCAAATGTTGCTTTTAAGCAACTTGTTTGTATACTACTGATAAAATGCTGAAAAAAATTCCCGGTGTACTATAAAATATGGGGTGATATTTTCAAGGTCTTACTCGGAAATCTAGGTTTTAATATTTTTAATAAATAAGTTTTTTTAGTAGCTTTTTTTGTTCAATGTAATTTAAAATAAGTGAGGTACATAATCTAGCTTTGAATAACAAAACTATTCTTGATGGTAGTTGTTTGATTGTTGAAGAGAAGAACCGAGTATTCTGTTTTATGGAGCCTTTAATACGGTTTGGTATTACTTGAATCAGATAAGATTGTAAAGTGTTTTGGTTATAGGACAAAGATTTTTCTAAAAAGGGATACTTTCCGGGTTTAGCCATTGTTGCCCCTGTATTTAAATTTCACTGTTTACTACTTTTGCTACTGCAGGATTGCTATTATGTGAAATATTTAAAAAGTCAGACAAACTATTAAAAATAAACTGGAAAAATTATTTTAGACTATCATCAGGGCCTGATCTACCATAAGGCTGGGTCTAGGACCCCTAAATTTTAGGAACCTCCTAAATTTAAGTTTCTATTTTGTCCAATGCTGTAGACTCAAAATTTGGTAAATTTGAGCAATGTCGTAATGAAAACCGATAAAATAATAGCAAAAATTGGAAAAATCTGCCAACAAGCATCATCTTTATGGGAAATCATACACAAAATTTTCTGTAAAGGGGTCCTCAAATTTTTGTGCCGATACTCTGAGTTTTCTTAGATCAGGTCCTAACTATAATTATTATGATAATATGTATTGTGTTTTGTCTTTGCACATTTGGTGCACAGCTTAAAGTATCTAAATACTTTCAATTGTCTTATGCAATAATATCTTCTTTTAACTTTATGATAAACTTAGGTGAATTTAAAAACTACTATCTTTATTACGTTTCCTTACTATGTATGTATTGGCAAGCTTGGATAAAACACGGATTTTTTTTAATTTTCTGGAATATGGCAATCCTGTATTGTGTCTGTAATAGATTAGGTATTGAAGATACTCTGCTGTAGATTTGTAATTTTGTCTTTGATCCAAATAATGAGAATCAATGTTATTCTTGCAGGCATGAAAGAGTTCTATAAGGTAATTTATCTCATTTCATTTTAAAATAGCAAAAATGTTAATCTAACACTAAACCTTGTCCAGTTTTTATTCTTTAAATTAAAGTGACAATTAGGGAAATATAGTATCTGTTTTCCTGTCAGATGAAATACTTATTTTTCATTGTTTTTAATCATACAAAACTGTATATTTCGTTTAATTTTTTTAGTCCATAGTACTCTAGCTTGACTTTCTTTCATTATGAAATTTCTGTTCTTTAATGCTTTAGTAGAGAGGTTCTGAAAATTGTCCATTAACTCATTAACAACGATCCACACAAAAATTTCGAAAACGAAAATTTCGGAAAAAAGACTATAATACTGAAAATTTTATGTAAGACAAATTAAGTTCCATGAAAATCGAATTTTAAAGATTGTTTGTTAGTGCTTTTATTCGTTAAGGAGTAAATGGTATTCGCTAACGAGTTAATTCAGTTTCCACTCCCTTCCTTATTTTTTAAAGTACACTTTCATGCCTGATATTGTAAACTTAGCAACTGTTTCAAGAGTGTATTAGTATATGACAGACTTCCTTCTATGTATATCATATATTAAAATGCCTCTTTGGCATATAAATAAGTAGTAGAATGTTTAGAAGTGTCTGTAAATAGGTTTTATTATTCATACACTTTAGCTTTTTCTACAGATTAGGTCTGTGGATAATTCTTAGTTTAAGAACATATAAATATAGTTAGCATAGCTTCGATATCTTTATTTCATCTTGATTGTATTGATATCTCTCTGATATTCGTACTAAGTAGTTTTATTTCCAATATAATTTTCATTGAGATTTATGTCCATTTGGGGCCAATTCCTAAGTAGTGTAATTTAGTTAGTCAAAACTTATATTACTCAATATATTAAATTCATTTTCTAACAGCTATACTTTTTCCATGCTTTTTCTTGTGTGACATAGAAATTAAAGTTACTGTTCAACTTAACAATACTACAATGTTTAATGTTTTTCTGAATAGTTTATAAATAAAGTTTGCTTAAAGTTATAAATATGAAAGAGTTTGTAATATGCAGTTTTCTAAAAAATGGATTTTTCGATTTTGAAATCAATACATTTTTAACCACAATAAAAAAAAATAGGTAATGGGATTTTTTACTAAAATCTCAAATGCTTACCTAAAACCATTTAATTTTTATGACATTTTCATCTGATCTGAATATGGCTTAACAACTAAAGTTGATTAAAAATTGATAATTAAAGTTTTATTTACTTACCAAGTGATTATTTTTTACAAGTTTTAAAGATTACAATTTATTTTCACTTAGGTATACAAAATGTATATATTATTTCATAGCTGGAGTTTCATTGTGTATTATCGATGTAAAAATCATTTATTCGTTATGTGTTCTACATTACATTGCTTAATCTTTAAACATATAGCTTATACATTTGTTTCCAAAATGAATCTACCTAAAATGTGTAGGTTCTGTTATAAACCATCCTCATGTGGTTGATATTGTCCATTCTATTACAAAATGTATGTTAAAATGTTTGAATGTTGTTTTTATTAAATATTATATACTTATTTAATTTTTCTATGTAATTGTTTGCAAAATATTAAATAATTATTGTCATGGTGTGCTGTTATGCAGCTGAAAGGGAATGTCTAAAAAAATATGCATTTTGCTAATTTTTCAAACATTAAGGTTGTACTACTTTGCTATACTTTTACTGTTAACATGACCTCCTATCATTCATGTTTTCTCTAAGGTTTTGATCAAAACCTAATTCAACTTTGTTTTGTGTTTAAAATGGCACTTCACTAGTTTAGAACAAAAAACTTATCCTTGATTGTTTTTATCGCACTTCTTTTAGAATTTGATATTTCTTTTTCTACAGTATGTTCAAAGAGCTTAGAAAAAGTAGCATTGAAAGCTTTAGGGGGTATTATTACAAGATTGAAGTATCTCTGTCTTATAGATATTGTGTATAATTAAATATTGAATATGATAACCTAGCGCTAGTCACTGTAATTTAATATTTACATTCCTTTTAGTTCTCTATATTGGTACTAGCAGAATAAAAATGCAACATCGTTAAATGTGTCATTGGCATTGTTTTATTCTATGCTTTGTAGTTTTTAGGACATCTATACCAGTATTTAATACTTGTTCATAAAATACATAATAAATATGTATTTAGAAGTCAATTTATGTCTTTGCATTTAGAGTCAGAGAAATAATATGCTCAGAATGAGCAGGAGCAGATTTCTAAATAGGCTAAGTAGCCTGTAGCCTAGAGGTGCGAATTTTTTGGGGCGGCAAATTTTACGTTAGTTTTCAGAAAATTAAAATATCCGATTTTCTATTTATATATTTTCGAATTATATTGTATTTCAAACAAACCTATTTTCCCTCTTTTATATTCGTTGTGATAATTTTAAACAGCACATACCACCTATTTTGCAACTAACCAGCTATATATTTCCCCGAAGTGGGAGAATACCGTGTCAGGGGTGGCAAATTGATCGTAGCCTACAGGCGTCATATCTTAAAATCCGGCCCTGGGGATGAGGAACATAAATTTTAGCCTGGAGTTTGCACATTCTCATTGTCTTTTATTAAATCTTTTGGGAGGAGGTAACCCCACTCATTCCTGCTATACAAAACTATTGGAGTTGTTACTAATTTTTCATAATTGCTATCCAAATGGTATGAGCTATACAAAAAGTTTTTTTTTATCAGTACTAAATTTAAATAATTCTATATTGTCATTTAAAGATATCTTTTTTTTTTTAAGATACAGAGTTTCAAAAGTTTTAAGTGACTGAAAAGCTTGCATAATGATCCTTCTTGCCTCTCTAAGTAAATATGTGACCAAAACTAGCCGGTATGCATTCATTTGGTTGTTAGTTGTTATGGACCAGCATCTGGTCAAGTGTTGACAATAGGACGCTGGAGTTAAAGCGCGTTCTCTTAACGTTTTAGCGTTGTTATTTGATAACGTTAATTTAATAATTTTGCTTAATTAAAAATTAATTTTGTCTTGGAAATCGAAACTCTCTGATGATATTGTATAATTTTCTTTTTTTTTTACTGTAAAGCCTTTCTCCTGATTATTGAAAATGCCATTAAGAAGGGATAAAAAAAACCTTTTTGTTTGCTTCTAACTTTTGATATGATTTTTTGGGGGAAAGTTTTAATCTTACTTCAACATTTTAATTAGGTAAACATAAAAGGCCCTCGCCGGATAAGACGGTGAAAAATGCCCCCATTCCAATCGGGCTAATTTTTTTTCTGAAAATACCTCATAGTATGGACAACTTCTCAGCCAAGTTTCAGCTCAAAAATATGACGCATTTTTGAGTAAAAAATTAAAGTTTTTTTTCTTTTTAAATTGATTATTCCCTGAATATACTTGATAAATCCAAAAAACTACTCATGAGTTTTTAGATATCATTGAGTAGTATTCTCAGAAAAATCCGCTCATAAATCTGATCGAGCGATCATTCTTAAAAATGCATTTTTATTTTTCAAAAAAAAATTTCATGCCAAAATCGTTTGGTCACAACTTAGGATTTTGTCTCTACATATTCCTCTATTATCAATCTATAATATATTTTTTTCAGATTTTTAAAATTATTGGACGATAGTATAAAAAAATAATTCTTAAAGCCTGATTTTTTTGCTCTAAAATCCATAGATTTAGAAATAGCATGCCCACCGATTGCGCAATCCCGTACAACGCAATGATGCGTGATGAATCCACATTTCGCCGTTTTCGCAATGCATCACGGGATACTGATTCACAAAATGGTTTTTATGAAGAGTTACATACAATAAAAACTGCATTTTTAACTTGCTTTTTTTGTGAATATATACCTCATGCCTTACAGAAATTATCAATACGCATGCAGCTATAAAATTATGCTAGCGAAACTTGCAAAAAGTTTTAATTAGTTAATATTGAATATATATCTTTTATTAGTCGAATTATCTCATGGTGCCATCTGGTGGGCGTATGGCATGCCATGTGCAAGAGCTTGCGAACTGCCTTATGGGATAATGATTAACAAATGGCTTCACCTTTCCCCCTAGAGGCAGATCTGCTACTTTCTAAATCTATCTAAATTCTTTAGTCCGAAAGAAATTCTCCCAGATTGAATTTCCCCGCCTTTGTAGGAGTGCCATCTGCCGAGTAAGTAGTGCGAAAAGTCAGGTTTTAAGAATATTTTATTTTTTTTAAACTATCGTCCAATAATTTTAAAAATCTGAAAAAAATATATATTATAGATTGATAATAGAGGAATATGTAGAGACAAAATCCTAAGTTGTGACCAAACGATTTTGGCATGAAATTTTTTTTTGAAAAATAAAAATGCATTTTTAAGAATGATCGCTCAATCAGATTTATGAGCAGATTTTTCTGAGAATACTACTCAATGATATCTAAAAACTCATGAGTAGTTTTTTGGATTTATCAAGTATATTCAGGGAATAATCAATTTAAAAAGAAAAAAAACTTTAATTTTTTACTCAAAAATGCGTCATATTTTTTAGCTGAAACTTGGCTGAGAAGTTGTCCATACTATGAGGTATTTTCAGAAAAAAAATTAGCCCGATTGGAATGGGGGCATTTTTCACCGTCTTATCCGGCGAGGGCCTTTATCTTAAGTTAAAGTTTTCTGTCTACTTATTGACTTGAATTTGCCTGGTATTTTGCTTATTTTTTTCTTTCGGTGACACAAAAGTTGCTTATATATATTAGCTTTACGGTGTTACCTTCCATGTACAGTTTTGCGTACAATTTTGAATCGTAGTCAGAAGTGAATAGGTGGACACACAATATAGAACTTTCGACACTATACGCATCAGTATTTTCCGGATTTTATGGGTTTGATCTATTACCGATAAAACCGTAAGTTTTATTAAACACAGCGTAATATGCTGTAGTATCTTAGTGTTAGCTTACCTACCTCATAAACCTGTAGTCTCAAATCGTATATCACACATGATTATATAGCATATATAAATGTTAAAGACCCTTAGCGCCCATATGGCTTGAAATCTCTTTATAATATTAAATCTTACACAAATAAATGGCTAGCCGTTTTGGTAATGAGACGAGTAAGTTTGCAAAATCCAAAAAAGGGACTGTTCTACTAAAAAAAATGAGCGCCATTTGAAAAAAAAAATACGTTGCGTGCTCCCAGGACGACCAGTTTATAGAATGGCTGAACGAAAGCGAGACCGGAACCACATACAAACATCGAATAGGACCTCCCGACATATCTTTCTGGAACACGCTCCACATCTCCAACCTATGAGGGCTGGGGAGCTCAGTCGGTTAGGCATTCGCTTTGCATGCGGAGGGTCACAAGGTTCGGGTCCGGGCATCGCCAAAATACTGCCGATCCATAAACGGCCCGTGCAAACCAACCTGGTCTGTGTAGTCAAATAGTCGACGAATTAAACCCCCATGTAGAATTACCTCGATAGAAATTATAGTTTAAGAAGAACACGCAATTACTAAAAGTATGCAGAACTAAATAAATTTTACCCGTGAAAGTGTGACTAATCCTTTTTTATACCCCTCTTTACAATTAGGAATTCACAAGCATTTTGGCATCTTGCACAAAACGTTACTGAATCAAGAGTGCAACATTCACGATTGTTAACATGCTCAGAGATTAAAAGAATGTAATTAAATATTTATTATAAAAGACAAAAGAGAAAAATACCAATAATGCTCAAAAAATCGTCTGCAAAAACATAAAAAAAATTCAAGCGGCCGTGATTGGTAGAAACCCACGTGACTTGGACATTAATGGTAGTCTCACTTTCGAGTTTGCTATAATTCAGTCTTGCGACCAGAGACATAACATAGAGTGACTGCGCATTGGCAAACCTAAAGTGTCCTAAACATCTAACTTACACAGTCACATGACTGTGTCGCGTTTGGCTCGCATCTATGGCGAGTTCACCATTTGGCGAGTTTTTCCACAACGACCTAAACACGAAGGCCGACAATCTAATGTTATGATAAAGAAGCTTGGAAAGGAGCAAGGATGAATCGCTAGTATTTTAAGATCCTCTTAATAGATATCAGATTATTTCTTTGATTTTGTGCGTCTATTTAAGATTACTTGAACAATTGAATGTGGACTCTTTATTAAAAATTAATTTAAAAGAACATTATTGGTTTATGTAGAGTATTGCTGTAATATAAGTTGGTTATTGACATGGTGAATATTTTCTGACGTCTCTATAACTTTCGTTCTAACGGTCCGATTAAAAAGAAATCAAATATACTTTTTTTGAAATATTGCTTCTTCCTTTATTTTACCTGGAATAAATCAACTTTCTAAAACACATCAATATATTCCAAATTCAGCAAATGCTCTACTTTTTAAATATAATAACTCAAAAACTAGATTGCAAAAACAGGTTTCGTTTTGACCAAATAGTAAAAAAAATTCTACTTCTAAGCTGTCAATGTTCAGACCATCAATTTAATTGACGTGGCCCAAAATATTTATTATAATTAGAGTTCTAACAACGTTGATTTAATCATGAATATGATTCTTCATATAAAAGAGCTTTAGAATAAATTCCTCGATAGAAATTATAGTTTATGAAGAACACACAATTACTAAAAGTATGCAGAACTAAATAGGTTTACCCTGAAAGTGTTTGTGGACTAATCCTTTTGTTATACCCCTCTTTACAATTAGGAATTCACAAGCACTTTTGGCATCTTGCACAAAACGTTACTGAATTAAGAGTACACCATTTCACGAATTGTTAACATGCTCAAGATTAAAAGAATGTAATTAAATATTTATTATAAAAGCCAAAAGAGAAAAATACCAACAATGCTAAAAAATATCGTCTGCAAAACATTAAAAAAAAATCAAGCTCCGTGATTGTAGAAACCCACGTGACTAGGAACGTTGATGGCAGTCTCCACTTCGGTTTGCTAGCTGATATTCAGTCTTGCGACAATTTGGAATAGTTTTCGTAACGAAACGGTAGCGTTAACCGTTGCCATATGTAGCAACCTTTCCCCTCTTGGCGATTTATGATGTTTAGGACATAAATTGCTAATCTGCAAGGGATGGCGGTTTTTTTAGAAAAAACCGGTTTTTCCATTTTCTGTCGATTTTTTCCCTAAATAAAAAAACCGGTTTTTCGGTTCCGTAGGGCCTCATTCGCAAAAAAACCGGTTTTCAGTCACAACCGGAACCACCGGTTTTTCGAAAAACGGTTTTGGTTTTCCATCCCTAAGCTGCTTTACTATAGGAATGCCGCAGTCCACTCTATGTTATGTCCTCTGCTTGCGACAATTTGGAATAGTTCGTAACGAAACAGTAGCGTCGGTTAAGTTGCCATATGTAGCAACTTTTCCCCTTCCCCATGGCGATTTATGATGTTTAGGACATAATGCTAATCTGCAAGGGATGGCGGTTTTTTTAAAAAAAAAAACCGGTGGTTTTATAATTTCTCTATCGGTTGTTCCCTAAAAAACCGGTTTCGTGTTCCGAAGGGCCTCATACAAAAAAAAAAACCTTTTTTCAGGTCAAAACCGGGACCACCACCGGTTTTTTGACAACCGGTTGGTTGTTTTCCCATCCCCTAAGCTGCCTTTACTATGATATGCGCAGTCCACTCTATGTTAGATGTCTCTGATCAAAACCCGCATAAAAAAAAGGGTTTCTCAGTTGTAGTCGTATGCTTCTAATACACCCAAAGATTTATTTTTAGGTGTAGGAATAGATAGGTTTGAAATTATCGTCACAACTAGAGGCTACACGAGGGCTATTAGCGACGTGGCTTCGGATTTTAGAACCATAGTCGGGGTGACGATGCCAACACCTGCGAATAGGCACCCAAAGCAACCGTTAAGGACGGACGACTCGTACGCAGTGTTTAGGACTTGAATGGATATTTCAAATGTGCACTCCCTTACACGGGGTATTAATCTTCCGGACATTTTTGGCTCACGGGCGTGTTTATAGGTGGCGGCAGCTTAGTGGTGGGGGGTGGCGATGCCACGGACCAGACCGGGGACCGGGACCTTTCCCCATTTCTAAGCGAGTGCCTTAACCGACTGGCCCGCCAGCCCAATGAGTAATGTTTAGTTTTCGAAATTTTCAAACCAGAACACCGTATTTAACTGTATATACTTAACTGTAACCACAAATTATTAAAAAGTCCCACCATCCAGGTGAATGCGCTTTTCACCATCTTTGATAGAAAAGAGACGTCAGTGACGTCAGTTCCACAAACGAAGGTCAATCGTTGGACCCACAGGAATATTGAGGCGCCATCAAGGATTTTTGAATGACCAAAAACTAAATCTTTTCACACACACACATTTATTATTTAATAATTTAAACCCCAAACTAAGGAATAATGTTTGTCTCATCGGGTCGGGGGGGCACTGGAGCAGTATTCCTCAGCTCATGGTCAGGGGTGGATGGTGGGGGGTTATGAAGGACTCAGGCAGGCAAAGGCTCAGGCAGTCGGGAGGCTAAGCCCCTCCAGGATCCGGGATGAAACGAACTTATGATGCTGGGAGGAAAAACAACCCTTATACCTTTAAGTTATCCACCTACATTCGAGAGAAAAATGTTTTTGAAAACCATTTTTATTAAGCAGATAAATAAGGGATATATTGAAAAGGGAAGAATTATTGTTCATCAAGACACAATACTTGGGGTTTTCGTTAAAAAATGCATTTTACAGAAAAAAGTTTGCTTTTGAAAAAAATTTCCAGTTCAAGGCTATAAAAGAGTTCTAGTAATATGATGGGAACAAATGTTTGTGAAGTTATCTCTAAAACCTTGTGAAATCATGTATTACGTGAAAAGTTTTTTAAAGCAAAACAAAAATTTGAATTTTCTCAGTAACGCGTTTTTTAAACTAAAGATTTACACACTTTTATAAAGAACTATACAAAGAATATTTATTAGCAAAAATGTTCACTTCGTTTCAATCGTAGTTCCATACCCTCCTCCATTTGTCCGCTCCCCCGTTTAGTTTAATTTTAGAAATATTTGGAATTTTAATACAATACAAAAATTTATTTAATTTTAAAAAATACTTACCTCATTTATTAATAATAAAGATTAACTAGTATTTGTTTCTAACAGAATCTATTTTACCCCACTTAAAACCGCTTCCCACCGGTGGTGCGCTAGGAATTTCCCGACCGGGGGGGCTGAACCTACCCCGACGGGGGGGAGGGGGCCTAAAGTATAATTTTGATAATAAATTACCTTAATTCTTTAATGTAGATACCGTAGGATAAACAATGTTTTTTTTTAAAATTTGGGGCTAATAATTGTAAAAGCAAACTAACCTTTACATTTATAGGATATATAGTAGTATAACCATCGCATAATGTTAAGAAAAATTATTTACAACATACACTTTTTTTAAAATACATTTTTTTTTTTTTTTTTGAAATCCTACTCGCTTTTTAAGTTACAACTTTAAATTTTTTTATTTTACAACAAACTATGTAATGGTGATATTAAAAAAATGCTGTTTTTTTTAAAATCCATACTAGTTTTTAATTTTATATTATATATTATATAATAAAAAATTGAAAAAAAGGAAATTTTCATTCTCAAACTTTCATTAAAAAAAAACAAGACTTCCTCAACATTTTTTTTGGTTCTGTTAAAATGCTAAATGTATTACAAAAAAATGATTATAAAAATCTATGGCAAATTAATAAAAAAGCATTACACTTTTTTAATTTTGTGACGAAATGAAAACAAAAAACATTGTAAAGATTTTGGTACATAAAGCATTTTAATTAACATAGTGTCAACTGTAGAAATT